>CM065481.1:54902317-55502317 GCA_032873175.1 Leptopilina drosophilae
ACGCTGACATTTATCCGAACCCAAAAAATTAAACCTAGGGTGTATCAAATACGTCTTTCTTAATCTCAATTATCGGCGAAAAAAAGTGGCTCTTTTAATTGGCAGCATTTTAACTAAACTTCCATAGTTATTGGAACCAAAATTAAGTAGTTGGTTTTAGTTAAAATTACTACTTCACTAGTTGAGATAACTAATAGATGGTAGTAAATGACTCAACAATAATACTGTAGTAAAAACTACTGTTAAAAAAGTTCATTTTACTATTGTGCTAGTAAAAAGAACTATTTTGTATTAGTTGCAAACAAAATGAAACTTACAGTTTTTATATAGTAAATTCAACCTCTGAAGGTTGTTATTTTTATGATTTATCTACTTAAAACAACTATTTCTTATTAGTTGCAGAGAAAGAAAGAAATTTACTGTTTTCATGTAGTAAATTCAATTGTTGAAAATAGTTATTTTTACTATTTATGCAGTTGAAAAGATCATTTTTTTCTACAGAGAAAAAACGTGAGTGGTAAAAACATCCACATATGTGCAGTTAAAAAAATGTAGTTAAAAGTACCATATTCAGGAGCATTTTAACTAAACTTCCATAGTTGGTGGAACTAAAATTAAATAGTTGGTTTTATGTAGTTTCAATTAATACTAAACGTTATTTATTTATTTAACTCAACAATAGTGCAGTAGTTAAAAGTACTGTTAAAACTAGTTATTTTCGGAATTTCTCTAGTATAAATATCCATTTCTTGCTATTTGCAAAATAAATTAAAACTTACTGTTCCAAAGAGTAAAAACAACCGCTGGAATTTGTTATTTTTATGTTTAATGTAGCAGGCTTCGCACTCTTCTACTAAAAGCTACTATTTGCTACTTTTTCGATACGAGGCTACTTTTTGGCTACTTTTTTGAATGCTACTAAAAGCTACTTTTCTGAACAAATAGTCAAATTTAGATTTTTAGTTTTCACATTTCCATTTAAAAACAGTGTTAAAAACTAAAATCGTTAATGAAACACGACCGCCAATAAGATAATAGGAAATAATTTTACCGATATTTACTCCATCAATAGTGACTGATTATAAATTATGTTTAACCTTTAAATTCCCCGTTGTTCCCGGCTTTGTCCTAATTTTTCCCGGTTTTATTTTCTCAGCAAATTCAAATTTATTTCATTTCGAACATAAATCTACAATTTGGAAAATAATTGAATTATAAACAAAGAATTTTTTCAAAAAAAATATTGTCTGTTCATAATTCTAATGGAAAATTTGATTAATTCAATTTCATTAAAATTTATTAATACTAATTGAATTTCTGTAAAGAATTTTACTATTTAGAAAAGTAATTGAATCCTTCCAATGAATGTTATTACATATTTATGAAAATAATTAAATGTTTGCGAAGGATTTTATTAAAATTTTTTGAAAATAATTGAATTGTAGAGAACAATTTAATTATTTATAAAGATAATTGAATTTTCGAAGAATTTCAAAAAAATTTCAAACAATTTCTGCGGAGAATTTTATTACTTTTGAAAATAATTGAATTGTTGTTTTTAAATTTTATGGAAATTTATGAAAATAATTGTGACGCGATCTGGAGAAAGAGACCTTTTAAGCAAATTACTTTAAGGTTATGTTAGTACTACTTTTTTGTTGATTAAAAGTTTCTTTTTACTTTTTGCAAATTAAAATCAGTATTTATTAAATATTTCAGTTATAATGAAAACTTAATCATCAATAATTTATATTGTCAGTTGATTCTCTTTTTGTATTTTCATTTCCAAAATTGCAAACATAACCAACAATTTTGTGCTTCTAAGGTCCCTTTCTTCAGATCGCGTCGCAATTGAATTCTTGTGAAGAATATTTTGCAAAAGTAATATTCAAAAGAATTTAGTAAATCGGTAAAATTTTGCTATTTATAAAAATAATTGAAATAATTGAATTCTTTAGAGAAAATTTAATCAAATTTTTAAAAATAATTGCATTTTTCGACGAATTTGATTAAAAATGGTTTTAAACATAATTCCATTTCTGCAATGAGTTTTATTATTTATGAAAGTAATTGAATTATTGCGAGGATTTTATAAGAAATGTTTTAAAGTATTGATTTT
This sequence comes from Leptopilina drosophilae, assembly GCA_032873175.1. Classification (NCBI taxonomy): domain Eukaryota; kingdom Metazoa; phylum Arthropoda; class Insecta; order Hymenoptera; family Figitidae; genus Leptopilina; species Leptopilina drosophilae. The sequence continues at coordinate 54,904,437 of CM065481.1, forward strand.
TTAAAAAAAATTATAGATAAACTATTTTTAATAATTAAATTCCTATGAAATTTTCATTCTTTTACAAAATAATTGAATATTTGTGTAGAATTGTGTAGAATTTGTCAAAATTATTTTTAAATAATTGAATACTTTTTGGAAATTTTATTATAATAGTAGAACATACAAATTATTGAATAATGAAAATTTTTTGAAAATGATTGAATTTTTGTGATTAACATAAATGAATTTTTGTTATTTATAGAAATAATTGAACTTTACCAATAAATTTCCTAATGAAATTCCTAAAAGTAATTCAATTTTGTCCAAGTTTTACTATTTAAAAAAATAGTTGAATGTGTTGCGAATAAATTTTTAAAACTAAAATTATAATTATACGATGACTAACTTCTATTGATTATTTAGAAAAATTTTAATAAAATTCTTTAAAAGAAGTAAATTATTTTTAATAGAATGTACAGAAATTTCAATTACATAAAAAATTTTCAATTATTTGTTTATAAAAATTTAATTATTTTGAAATAATAGAATTAAAAAATCTCATTTTTCAAAATTTTCAAAAAAAAAACTGCGAAAATTCAATTTTATTAAAAAATTTGAAGTGTGTATTTGTTTAAATTAACTAATAAAAATTTTAATTATTAATCTTCGCGCTAAGAAACGTGAATACATTAAAATGTGACTCCTTATAAAATTCAATTATTTATCAATTATTAAATTAAAATACTTTGATAATGCGATTTTTTACAAAGTTTTTAATGAAATTCTTTAATTCTTTTTTTTGTCACCGAGGCTACTATTTCCTACTTTTTTTTGTCATCGAGGCTACTTTTTCCTACTTTTTTTAAACTCATAATGGAGTGCGAAGCCTGATGTAGTTAAAAGAGCCAATAATAATTGATAATAATAATTGATTTTTTTATTTTTTTGATAATTTATTTCTATGGTGGTGAGAAACATTTATTTTTATAACTACAAAAGTCATAAAAGTAACAATTTTTGTGTTATTTTTACTATATGAAAATAGTAAGTTTAATTTTTTTATAACTAGTAAAAAATGGATAATTTTACTACAGAAATTCTGAAAATAACTATTTTCAACGGTACTTTTAACTACTGCTCCATTGTTGAGTCACTTAAAATCATATACTGGCTATATTTCAACTAAGTCCTTGAGCTTAAAAAATTAGTTACTGCAACTAAACAGAGTAGTTACTATGACTGAATATAAGAAGAATGTCCTCAGGTATAATGCGAGTCATCGTAGCGTGCGAGCGTGGTTAGGTGGTTAGGTTATCGGTTTGCGAATGTTAGGGTCGTGCGTTCAATCCCCGGCGTTTGGGGATTTTTCTCTGTTAGGTATATAAGAATTTAATATATAAATTATACATGAACAAAAATAGGTAAGAGAAAATATAAAAAATGGAACTCAATAATAATAAAAAACAAATAAATAATTTAATTTGACTACTTTAAATAGTTAATTTAATTATTTTTACAGTTGTTACAACTATAATTTGTTACGGGCGCCTATAGGAACTATAAAAATTTAGTTACTGCAACTAAATGAAGCAGTTGGTATGACTAACAACAAATAGTTAAGTTTTAGTAGGTAAATTTACTGTAAAAATGGTATTTATTACTACATTTTACAGTTAGACTAACTATTCTGTCATAGTTCATTCTACTAAATAATGTTACGGGCGCCTATAGGAACTACAGGAAATAGTAAAAAAGTAGTCAAATTTACCATATTTTTTTTGTGTGTACACAACTTACAGAAAAGGATCTAAAATAAAAAAAAAAATACACTTGAAGTAAGGAAATTTTGTTTGATATTTCATTTAGATAAACTTTGTACAGTTGTTTATAAATGAACCAAATGGTGTTATTTTGTGGACTAATTTATTGAGGGAGGGAAATAGAAGGAACAAACAATAGTGTCAAGTGCCCTTGTGAGGAGAAAAAAGCGCCATTAATTCAGCTATTAGCAGTCGGTTTGGCACCTACGTGGTAAATCTCAAAAGCCCCAACTGCGTTCGGATAAGTGATTTTTCTGTAGCGCTATGCGTCTAATTTCAAGCTCTAATCGAGTGCCATAAACTTGGTCGGTTGCGTTATATTAAATCCGCGTGACTAGCATTAAGGGTATTTCGGTGAAAGCCCCTTGGTCTCGAGAGTTACTTTTTCTTGGCAATGAGAGAAGATCCAAATTCTCTTTTCTTCTCGTGATTATAGCTGTCTGTCACACCCCAAATAAGTATATTCATTATGAAATTTCATAATCTTATACCTTTTTTTTATTATACACTTATGCCTAAAATACGCAGGGGAAAAAAAGTCTCTTCTGTTTACACCTTAAATTCAGCCTCGAAAAAACAGAAAAAATTTTTATTAGTGCGTATACGAAACATTTTGAGATTGTACACTAAAAATACAAGTCTGCTTATGTATGGTCGAATTTAACATTAATTTTTGCATTTTAAAAATTTTTACAACCTTAACACAAAGCGATTTCTGGCCAAACTTTTATTATATTGAGCACGGTAAATCGTTAGGTATTAAAATAACACCAAAAAGGATTAAAATAATCCAATTTAGTGTTATTTTAATCCATTTTGGTGTTATTTTAATATACCTAACGATTTACCGTGAACAATTTCCCAAAAAAATGTGTGTGACTAAATATTGAAAAACGCTTGTTGCATCTGCGAGGAAGAATTTAGAAAATTTTTAATGGCAGATGGTGTACGATTTTTTTTAAAACTCGATTACATTCGGATCAATCATGTATAACTTTTAGGGTATTTTGCGGTCGATGGTTACTAACCAGAAGTCTGCTTTAAAAAATAGAAAATTTTCCACCCTAAAAGATAATCTTCCGTTTAGCAAATTCCTCTAGATTGAAGGCATATTTTCCTTTTATATATTATATACGGAATCTTCATGCTTCGTAATGTAGAAACAATTTGTTAAAATATCCGAAAAATTCCCAAAAAAACTCATTTTAGTCACTGAATTCTTTGCCAGACTTTTTCCATAGTTTGAAAAATGGATAAAATTTGGTAAAAAATTAAAAACTTTTGGAAAAAATTAATTCTATCGTTTAACATGCAATCTACTTGGTACAAAATACATTTCATTTGGAATTTATTTGAACTTATGAATATTAATTCATTTGACATAAAACCATGTAAGTTAAATATTATTTGACATAAAACCATTTAAAATAAATATCATTTGACATACAATCTATTTGGTATAAATTACATTTCATTTGAAATTTATTGAACATACACATTTTCATTACACATATAATTTTTCTTGCATAAATTCGATTTTATATGATATTTATTTGACACATATTTCATAAAACATAAAATTTATGTAACATATGTGTCATTTGACATTGAATTAATGCAACACATATTTTATTTCATATAAAAATCATTTAGCATAATTTTCATTTAAGGTAAAATTACGATTGATTTGGACTTTTATTTCACATTTGTCATCAATTTCATTTGACATAAGTTTTATTTCACAGAAAATTGATTTGAGGTAAAATTTCTTTAAAACACGTCATTTGACATAGTAATTTGATATAAATTTTATTTTGTCCTAAGATTCATGTGTCTTAAATTTCATTTGACATAAATACTAGACATAAACTTCATTTGGCATAAATGTCATTTAATTTAATTCTCATTTAATATAAGTTACATTTGACGTAAAGTTTATTTAACAAAAAAGACATTTAACATCATTTTTATTTGACATAAATATCATTTAACATAAATATCATTTAACATAAATATCATTTAACATAAATTTCATTTAACATTAAAGTCATTTAACAAAATTCCCATTTCACATAAAATTTATATTACACATAATTATATTTTACATAAAAACATCAGCGTGAATTTTAGAAGTTAGCAATTAGATATTATAAACAACATTGTGATTCGTCAATTTCGAAATTAGTGCCTACATTTTCTGATATTAGGATTACCGAACAAAACGATTTTTTAAAATATTTTTTATATTTATTGTAAAATAAGCATCTAAAGTATATGAAGGCGTAAAAACTGTCAGGTTTTCATCTATTAGAAAATATTAAAGAAAACACATAATTTATTATAAAAACGTAAAAAAAATTTAGATTTTACTAAGAATGAATTATTTTATTATTATAAATTTTAAGAAACAATTATTAATAAGAAATATTAAATAAAAAATGATTTTAAAGATGCTTATTTTAGAATAAATATAAAAAATATTTAAAAAATTCATTTTGTTCGGTAATCCTAATATCTTTAAAATCATTCCTGCAAAATATTACAATTTTTTAAAATTAGTCGGCAACGACTATAGTCGAAATATAATGGAATGACTCTGTGATTTTTAGGATTTTCGAATATTATTATTATTACAACAAAATTTTGTGGCCTAACTAATAGAAGCTGATTTTTATAGGATTTTGTCCGTAGAATATGAATTTGACATTGAAAATATTGGATTAGCTCTAGTTTTTAATCAATTTACATTTCAATATACAAAATACGCATTTTTGGCATTTCTTAAATGAATGTACAACAATACACAGAAACAGTAAATTTGATTATGAATAATTAAATTCTTTTGACGAATTTCTTTAAATTTTTGAGAATAATGTTTTTTTAATAATTTTAATTGAAAATTTGGAAAATAATTAAATTAATCAAAGAATTTTTTTAACTTCTTAAAAAATAATCTTGTCTATTTATAATTATAATTAAAAATTTTATTTTTCAATTTTATTAAAATTATATTGATAATAATTGATTTTCTGCAAAGAATTTGACTATATTTTTTATGAAAATAATTGAATCCTTCCAAAAAATGCTATTATTTATGAATATACTTTAATTCTTGCGAAGAATTTTATTAAAATTTTTGACAATACTAAGCGGTACCTGATAATTAATTATTTATTTAATAAGTAAATAAATAAAAATAATTAATTAGTAAATAAATAAATAAATAAAAAGTCTTACTTTCTGCCTAATTTCGAGACTGAATTTAAAGTGTAAACGGAGTCAGACTGATTTTATCCTGTGTCATAAAAATTTAATTTGCTCAAAAAATAAATAAATATCATTTATTTGATCATTCAGAAATTTAAAATTATTAAAAATTAAGAGAAGTTTAATTATTGAATAATAACATAATAATATGTGAATTAAATTCTTTAAAAGAAATTCAATTATTTTCAAGAAATAAAATTAAACGTAAAGAAATTTAAATTAATTCAAAAATTTTCAATTTTTTGTCTATAAAAATTCAATTATCTTGAAACAATAGAATTGAAAAATTTCAAAAATCTTATTTTTCGAAATTTTTAAAAAAACTTTGCAAAAATTCAATTTTATTAAAAAAATTTTAAGCGTGGGTTTATTTAAAATTAACCAATAAAAATTTAAATTATTAATTTTCGAACTAAATAACATGAATACATTAGAATGTGACTCTTTATAAAATTCAATTATTTATCAATTATTAAATTAAAATACTTTGAAAATTTGATTTGTTAAAAAGTTTCTAATGAAATTCTTTAACAAATTTAATTATTTTTAGTTGAATTTCACAAAATTTTTATTAATTCGAAAATTTTTTAAAATTTATTTGCATACCTACTTTATTGAAATCAGTGACTGATTTTTTATTATCAAATAAATTATTTTTAATTCATTCAAATTTCGAGAACAGTATAAGTATCTATAAAAATTGAAATAAAAATCGATTTTTTAAAAACAAATTAAAATAATAAAAATTTTTTTTTAATTTGGTGAAAAAATTCTCGGTTTGACATAAAATTCCTGGCATATTTCAGGTTTTTCCCGGTTGGTATAGACCAGTTAACAGTCATTTTTCACTGATTGGCAAATTAAAAAGTTACTGGAAATTTCAGTCGCGAATATTTAAAATTTTAGTTATTTTTTAATTGGTCAATCAGTGAAATATATGACTAAAATTTCAATAATTTTTAATAATTGATCTTCAGTGAAATTTCACTGATTCAAATCGCTAGAATAGAGTCACTGAAAATCAGTCAAATTTTACTGATTCAGTTTTAGATAGTGTAGGGAAAAAAGTACCGAAGGGTACATTTTCATGGAAAAATTCGGTAAAATTCGCAAAAAATTAACATAATTTTAACAGAAAATTATTTTCCAGGTGTTTTCTCATTTTTCCCTGACTATTCCCTGACTTTTCCATACAAAATAAAATTCCCAGACATTTCCAGGTTTTCAGACATTGTAGCAACCCTGATTATTTTCATGAAACTGAAGTTACCAACGTTGATTCAACGAAAAACTTAAAAAAAAATTTTCTCAGAATACAAATTTTCCTTGTATATTTTTAACCCAAGTAAATCCTCCAAACCCTAAAATAAAAAAAAACGTGGAAAAAAAGTGATTTTTATTCTTTTTTTAAAATTTTTTCCAAAAATCACGAAATTTTAATTAAATTCATAATTTCTCGCCTCGGTAGTAATTTTTTTCTTTTGATAATTGTTTATTCTAATGTCGAGTGCCATTTAAAAAAAAATTGCAAGTAGTTCCAAGTCGGGGAAAGCAGTGATTTTGGTTGTTATACTACCGAGGCGGTGAATTATGAATTTAAGGGGAGATTCCACAGAAATTAAGGTTTTTTTAAAAAATTTTTTTATAGGTAGTAAAATAAACATTTCTTAGTTAAACTTTTTTTACCATAAAATACTTGTGTTACAGTAATAAAAACCATTTTTTATTTATTTATTTTTTTAATGGAGTCTTAGAAAATGGCTGCCGAAAGTGGTCCCCTCTAAAAGTTGTTTACATTTTTTCTCGGCGACAATTAATCTAAACTAAAAAAGTCAAAAATTTTCTTAATCTATACCATTATGGCTATCGTGTAAACTAGAACAAAAAAAATTTATTGAAAAATAACCAAATGGCAGACTTTTTAATTTTTCGACCATAATTTTGCAACTTAAATTGTTAATAACTTTTATAATTATTAATGGATCTTAAATATCCTAGTTTACACGAAAACTACACATTCAAGGAGCATGCTGTCCAAATTGCAAGTTATTTCGTTGAAAATTGTAAAAATGAGAGTGTAAACAAGTTGAAAATGTGTAGTTTCGAGAAAAACGCGTATAAAGTTTGAAGGACCAAATATACAAAAATTTAACTTAAAGTTATATACATAACCTTTGATACGTAACAGTAGACATTTCTTATTACTTAAGAACTACTCTTTCAAGCGGTGCGAAAAGAAAAAATGTAAATTTAAAAATAAACAAATTGCAGTTAGGTAATTAATGAAAAAACATGAATTTTCGAGGTGGAAAGGTGATGTTATTCCTACTCTCCTGCTAGCGAGTCTATTCTTATCGCTTCAGACTATTTTTCCCGTATTTTTAGATAATCATACTAACCAAAAATTAAAAAAAAAAAATTTCGGTATTCAAAAAAAAAATCAGTGGAATCTCCCCTTAATTGAAATTTCGTGATTTTTGGAAAAAATTTGCCAAAAAAAAATAAAAATCACTTTTTTTCTACGTTTTTTTTTTATTTTAGTGTTTGGAGAGTTTACTTGGGTTAAAAATATACAAGAAAAATTTATATTCTCAGAAAATTTTTTTTTAAGTTTTTCGTTGAATCAACGTTGGTAACTTCAGATTCATTTATTTTCAAGGTTAGATTCGTATTCTACGGGCAAAATCCTGTAAGAATCGGCTGTAACATTTTAGTCAACATGCAGTTGATGAAATTTTGTCGGCCTGTGTTATTTGTTGTGATTTTTGTTGCTCTGCATTTTATCACTAAGAAATTTAAGTTAAAGTGATAACCCTTGTGTTGGTAATAATTTGATACTAGAAGTGCTTTCGTTTGTCTTTCAAATGATGTAAATCCGACTAATTTTTATTTTAACTTTAGAATAACGACAAATTGCCCCCGTAGCTTTATGGAATTTATAATTCTAATCGAAATTGCCACGCAGTGTAAAATTTTCCGCTGAAAGATAATTTTTTTCGCAAAAGAGAGAAGAAAAGCTTTGTAAAGATATATAAAGAGAGAATTTGACGCTTTATAAATGAGAGAGTGAGTGTGGATGTAGATGTGGATGGTGATGTTGATTATCGGGTTGTAAGCAGAGGCCTCTGCTAGTCCGGGTCATGGGCAAGGTGAAGTGAAGCATGGATAGGTGAGGTGAGGGGCATCAGTCAAGGGATTAGCGGGATAAGCCCTCGAGGGGAACTTGTTAATTGCTCGGTAGGCAGGAGAGAAGATGGGGTGGGTGTCACTATATACGAGCGAGTAGTCCTGGGGCTAAGAGAGACGGTGCTAGCTCTGTGCCGAGCTGTGCTACCGAGAGGACACAAATCACGTCAGAGTTACGGACTTAAGGAGGCTTACTACACGGCCACAATGTTACTACCGATGCGATGGATCTTCTTGCATCGTGTATCCTACACGTGCCAAAGCGCACATATGGCTTGTGCTTCACTCGATCATCCCACTTTCCGAGAAACTCTTTTTAAATTTATTTATTTTTTTCTTTTTTCCATCTCCAACTGGAAAATTCATGTCTGACAGTCTTTCCTATTCCCTACCGAAAAATGCCTTATGCCTTATGCCTTCAATTCAAAAAATACTATAACCATAAATTACACAAGCTTCTAGTATCCTAGAGTAGAAAGAATCCAAAATTAGCCCCTTTTTACTATTCCAACTCAAAAACCGCTTCCGTATCTTTAATCAATTTGAAACCATTCTTTTCTCTTATAACGACAGTAATAATCTAAGACTTTGGTGAAGTTTACAACGTTTATAGTCAACGATTTCTGACAAAAAATGATTTTTTATGGAATTTTTGATAAATTTTTGTACCAAAAATAATTCGTTTTTAATTTTTTTAATAATGATTTACAAAAAAAATATTTGTAAACAATAATTTTTATTGTTTTTGGTAGAAAAATAATTTTTTTTCTCTCAATCGTTGATCATAAACGTTGCGAACTTCACCGACGTAATCTAAGCCTGTCTCCCACTGACAGGAAGCTCATTTACGATTTCAAAAAAAGTTAAACAGATTTTAAATTTTTAAATAAAAAAAAATTAACTTTTATAAATATTAATTAACTAATTAAGTAAATAAAAAATCATTTTTTTATTGCCAATTAGGCAAAAGTAGTTTGAGAATTTTTTTAAATAGTTGAAATCAATTCTGATGTCAGATTTAAGAAATTGAAAACTACTCACGTGTTGCCAGGGTTCATAAATCCAAATATGAGGTCAAATCAAAAATGAAAATTTAAAACCGGTAATGAAGGTGAGTTTGAGTATTTTGTTAACTAAATTTTTTGAAAATCGCAAATTTTAAAGAATTTTAATTACAAATTTTGAAAATAATAAAATCATGCATCGATAATTTTAAAGAACAGGCTCTTCGAATGAAAATTTGAAACTAAAAATTAGCTTTAAGTTACGTTAATAGTATTTTTTTTAACCTTCGTAAAACAAAGTCCTTGAAGTTGCCATCGATGCTCAGCATAGAAAAATATTTTTTGTACAAAACCAAAAAAATTATACTCAATTTTTTCCAAATTTTTAAGTTAAACAAAATCTATTCAATAGTTTTTTCCTTCTTAGGTGAATAAAATAAGTAAAATTAGTTACAATTTTTTTTTACTAAAAATAAGGAGAAATACTTTTCGATGCTAAGCACAGATGCCAACTTCAGGAACCTGAAAAACGCCATTTTTCAGATCATGTTTTTTAAAACTCAACCAATCTACAATTTTGCATAAATAATTGTATCATAAAAAACTAAATTTCAATTATTTACCAATTTTTTAATTCTATATATAATTAAAGAAACTATTATCCTTGAAGAATTATTTCAAAATATATTTTTTGAAAGAACTAATGTTAAGGATTTTTTATTATTATTTTTAAAAATATTCTTAAATATACTAAATATACTTTATCACTCCAAATTTTTTACTCAATAAATATTAAAAGCTTTTTAAAAATTAAACATTAAGGAAATTGTAATAAAACATGAAAATTATATCATAAAAATATTGTTACCGTAAATTCTTCAAAATTATTTTTATTTTAATTCAATCATCATCTTTTGCAATTTTTAACTGAAATTCTTCTCTAACTGAACTATTTTTAATAATTTTTAAAAAAAGTTCTTTGAAAATTTTCAAATCCTTTTATTTACAATAATTGTTTTTAATAATTTTTTTTTTCAATTGTTTTTTAAATGTTTTTTCATCTATTCGGAAATTCTTCAGTAAAATATATATTCTAAAATCTAAACTTCAAAACATTAAAAAAAATTAATTCTAAAAAAATAAAAGTATTAAAAATTCAAATTTTTTTAAATAAGGCTAAAATTTATATATATAAATCAATTTTTGTTAGAAAATTCTATGAGAATTCAATTATTCGAATAAAAAAATAATTAATTCATCGAATAAATTTAGTGTTTTTTAAAATTTAATTTCTTATGAACAATTTTTTAATTAAATTTTAAATATAAGTAATTTTTTTTTTTTTGAAGAATTATAATAAAATTTTCCAGAATAATTACATTTTTCTAAGAATTTAATTAAAATTGTATTAAAAATAGTTGAAATTCTAAGATGAGTTTTATTATTTATGAAAATAATTAAATCTTTGCCTACAATTTTATAAAAAAAATTTTTGAATAATTTAATTCTGTCGGGTGATTTTATTAAAATAGTAGATATTCAAAATCATTGAAATGAAGAAAATTTTTGAAAATAATTAAAACTTTGCCAAGAAATTTATTGGAATAATATTTGATAATAATAATAATAATAATAATAATAATAATAATAATAATAATAATAATAATAATAATAATAATAATAAAAATAATAATATTAATTTTTGATAATAATTAAATGGGTTGAAATAGAATTTTATGAGTTATTTCTATAAATAGTTAAGATTTTGACGAAAATTAAAAAAAAAATTTCAAATATAATTGAATTTTGTGAGATGAATATTTTAGTTGGAAACACTAGAAAAAATTGTATTTCTGCAATAATTTCTACCTTTTCCAAAATTCAATTCTTTTTAGTGTTTGTATTTTTAAATTCAAAATTCTTCTAAAAAACATTATTTGTAATAACATGTTGAAAAGTTTAACTAATTTCATAAGAACTCGAATTATTAAAATCTTTCAAAAATTAAACTTCTTTAAACTTTCTTATTAAATTAATTCAAAATTGAAATATTCCAAAACTTAAAATTAAAACCGTTTGAAGTTCGCATTCATTTATGAAAATTTGTAAATACGCAACTCTTTTAAACTTCAGTTAATTTCAAAATTCACATTTAAGTAAAATTAACTATTAAACACTTTATAAATAATAATTAAATTCTATTTTGCCAAGAATTAAGTTATTTAAAGATTGTCATGTTTGTAAATTAAGAAAATGAGAGAAACTTATAAAAATTTGACAGTTTGTTCTTTAATTTTAGAAACATGAATGTTTTCCGAATTTTTAATATTTTTTTCATAAAAAAATAAAATAAATTTGCAATTTAACTTGCGGGCTCTTATGTGCAACTTAGATAAATTTTAAAAAAAGTATGAAGGAAATGAGAGAAAAATCTGTCATTTTGTGTACAGATGGACAATGTCGAAAAGTTAAAACTAGGAAAGTTTAGAGAATGTTTACCACAGATTTAATAAATAAATAATTATCTTAATTTTAGTTTTCACATCTTTTTTCAATGTTTTTTTTCTTTTAATAAAATAAATATGGTTTTTTGATTAAAATTATGAAATTGAAATTTTTTTCCAGGTTGCAAACATGCATTCCTTGGGCAATCCTTAAAATCAAATTTTTGTCAGAAATAGAAAAAGGTAAATACCGACTTTTATGTGTTTTATTATAATGTTTTTTTGAATTATTAACACTTTTGCACATCACTGCCCTTCTTTATTAAATTTCGGACTTTCTTACAAAATTTCAGCTCAATTTATTAAAATATTTAAAGAAAAAAGGTGGTTGAAAAAAATATTGAATTTTTAACGGAGTCACATGTTGTAAATGGAAAGATTTTCTGAACTGCAACACAACAATCAAGTGCGTACTTAAAAATTTGAACAATTTTCTTTCTCTGCTTTCTCTGTTAAATTAACCGTTTTTATACACTGAAAGAAAATGTATATTAAATTTCGTAAAAGTATTTTACAATTTGGGGATAAAGTGCAACAAACAGAAATTTTGATATCAAAAATACTAAACGTCAAAAAACTTATGTGGAATTTAGTAAAATTATATTAAAATTAATAAGTCAAAAAATGAAAACGAAAACATTCGGACAAAGTAACAAATTTTATTTACTCCAACGTTTCGAAATCATTCGTTTACTCGAATCATCCAATACAACATAAAATTGCAATTGTTAAGAATCTAGTTGATACTGCTTTGGTGCTTTCCGATAAGAAATTTCATAATAAAAACCTTAACTTAGTAAAACTGGACTTAAAACTTAATAATTATCTGGATGAATTTTTTAACAAACATGTGAATAAAAGAATTATTGAAATTAATAATAGAAAATTTTCAAATAACATTAGTTAGAGTTTGGAGCTCAGTTTTAAATTTGACTTTGCAGTTTGCAATACATTTTATTTTATTTTGTGATTTTTATTTCTTGTATTGTGATTTATTATTTATTTATTATTGTTTATGTGTTTCTAAGATGGATTATTTATTTATTTATGGTATGTTAATTTTATTTTTTATTTCTTTTTACTTATTCTGTTTATTAAAAATTTTTATTGATTTTTCAAAATTTATTTATTGATTATTGTTTCTTCTTTGAGTTTATTATTTACTTATTTTATTTCTAATTTTTCTAATTTGTATTTATTTTCTATTTTTATTTTTTCTAATTTTCAATTTTTATAATTTTCTGACTCCAGACTCTACTCCATCGTCAGGGTTTAAATTTTAAGTCTTCGTTTATTTAATTATTATTATTATTTTTTTTTGTTAAAATAGTTTTATTATTTTTTAATTTTGTGTATATTTTTTTGAATAGACTCCCTGAAGAGGATATCGATTTGATTTCGAAACGTTGGAGTAAATAAAATTTGTTACTTTGTCCGAATGTTTTCGTTTTCATTTTTTGACTTATTTATGCAGTATCTCAGACGTTAAAGACTATTTAATTGATTATATTAAAATTCTTGATATTTGATATAATTGTATATTGTACTAAATTCCATGTAATTCTTTTTAATGTTTGGTTTTTTTATATCAAAATTTATGTTTGTTCCACTTTTTCCCCAAATTGTAAAATACTATTACAAAATTTAAAATACATTTTCTTTCAGTGTACTTAAGAATCGTTTGAAAAAAAAGTTCTAAAATTAAAAAAAGCGTTCACAAATGACGTCATTTGCTTTTTATTGCTACCCCTTCGCACCTTGAGTGCACTTCCCACACAAATTCATTATCGTAGGTGATGTCTGAATAATAATTTTTATTTCTATAAATAAATTCTTCTGTTTGTTGAATTCTCTCTATATATAGAAATCACGAGAGACGTGGATTAAATTTCATACAGTCATGAAAAATTTTATTGATTGAATACTATTTTTTTCAACTTAAATATATACGCGATAGAGAAAAAATTCTTTTTTTCAGAGTAAATGTTGTTAACGTCTCTAAAAAAAAAAGTTAAGTTCATATTTAGCCTTATAGATGTCGATACCTACTATTGGATAAAAAGACTTTTTTTTCAAAATTCCATCACAGTTGTGTGGGAAAACCTCGGGAACTTAACGACTTTAAAGAAGTATCCTTTAATGCAGATGTTGCTGCAGAAGTCCTGCGAGGATCCGCTCGCCGACAGGGTTAGACCACCGATTGTAAATCCGCACCGTGGCATTTATACTCGTCATTCGGAATAATATGAGGCGTAAATAACTTTGCCGCTGACTACAAACCGCTTCACCTTTCGCCCCTGCTGCCCCCCTCCGAATTAACTTCTCTCGCACTATGTTGCGATAACAATATCACAAAACCTCCCCCCCACTATATAAATACCTCCTTGTCTTTGGCGGTAAATTATTTTTCCTCTTTAGATTTTTTTTCCCCCTCTTGTAAATTATTTTTCCTCTTTAGATTTTTTTCCCCTCTTGTAAATTATTTTTCCTCCTTAGATTTTTTTTCCCCCTCTTGTAAATTATTTTTCCTCTTTAGATTTTTTTTCCCCCTCTTGTAAATTATTTTTCCTCTTTAGATTTTTTCCCCCCCTCTTGCAACAATTCTAACGGCGCCCATAATGAACCTGCCAAAGTGTCATTCGGAAATTAACATATCGCAATATTTCTCAAACACACACACACACACACACATGGCAATAATTTTTTTCCTGTGAAACATTTTCGTTATACAATATTTAACATTCATAATTTCTTTTACACGAATATGTTTGTGCATTGGACAATGAAAAGAATACTTAAAATATGTCTTGTACGTCTAATTTTGTATTTACGACTGTCATGCACATGATTCATATTATTTATGCCAACGTTTCTCTCTCTACAGTCATATTATGCATATTAGTTTGCATACACTGAATATAATTCATTGACTTGTGCTCATAAACTCTATACAGTATCCAATATTCTGGTTTCTGTATCTCTCGCTTCCAATCTGTTCAAATATATATTTATTTTACTTCATACTCATAAATTATAATAACCTAAGTGAAATCTTTTTTTCCCCAAGAATCTTTTACTCGTTTATAAACGTTTTATTCTTTTGAAAGCATTGATGAATGAAAAAAATGTCTTATCAGTTTAGTATCAACGAAAACTAGTCCGTAATGAAAAAAAAAGTTCAGTTGCTAAATAATGTTCACTAAATAAAGTTGTATTCATTTTTGTCAAATATTTCACTTTAATTGAACACACATTTTTAGAGTTGATATTTAACATTCACTGCGGATAAAAAGAGGGCATATTTTAAGTTATTAGGTTTATATTATATTAAGTATTATATTAAGTATTATATTAAGTATTATATTAAGTATTATATTAAGTATTATATTAAGTATTATATTAAGTTATTAAATGCTTCTTAAAATGCATTGGATTCCAAAATGAAAAAGAGATGTTTTAAAGAAACGCATGACTACTCGCTAAATTTTATTTGACATAAAATCTATTTGGTACAAAAAACATTTAATTTGAAATTTATTTCACATACATTTTATTCAACGTATACAATTTTTATTACACAAATGACATTTAACATCCCGTGTAGAAATCACCATGCTATGCCTAAAATGATTATTGGCCCTAGCTTGGACCTAACTTGGCAACCCCTTTTTATATATCCTAGGCTGGTCCTAACTTGGTACTAACTAGGAGATCCAGTTGTGACTTAGAACATTTTTTAGGAAAATAAAGTGTCAAAATTGATACAGGAAAAACATGTAAAAAGTGATAAATATTTAAAACTTTAAACAAATAATTGTTAGTTACTAACTTTTCACACAATCAACCTAGAAACTAGTAGTTTTTTCTAATTTTGCAATAAGTAAAAACTCAGATTAGGTAATTGCAAAATTTTAAAAAAATACAAGTGTCTATACGCTTTATTGTCTTAAGAGTTAATAAATAACAACAATTTTTTGTTTAAACAAATGCTGAATTGTTAAAATTATAAAATATCTATATTTCATACTTTTTAAATTAGTTTATTGCAAAATTAGGAAAAACTGCAAGTTTCTACGTACTTTGTATCAAGAGTTAATAAATAACAACATTTATTTGTTTAAACAAATAACTGAATTTTTAAAATGATAAATTATCTTCATATTTTACTAATCGGGAAATTAGAAAAAAATGCAAATTTCTAAGTAATTTGTAACAAAAGTTAATAAAACAGTAACATTTATTTATTTATTAAAACATTAGTAAAATATATTTTTAATTTCGTTTTCAGATTTTAAGTTTCGTTTAAGTTGGTGCTAAACACTAAAAGATATTGCAGTTTGAATGTGGTCTGACCCACCCAGGTCCAATCCAGGACCTACCTAGACTTCCTAGTTTCATTAGCAAAAATTTCTAAGTCCAAATTTAAAAAATTTTTTGCAACAAAAAATTAATGTTTAAAATGATTTGGAACAATGAAAAACGTGTTTTTAACATACATTTTTGACATTTTTTTTAAAAAGTGGATCACCCACTTAATTAATTAGCAAAAATTTCCAAGTCCAAAAGACGAATATTTTTTTAGACTAACAAATTAATGTTAAAAATGATTGAGAACAATGAAAAACCTGTTTTTAACGAAAATTTATAGATATTTTTTTCTTGATATAATATAAAAATATTAATTTTTGAATTTTTATATTTGAATATTATTTTTTTATTATTATTGTTGTTGTTGTTAAACTATTTTTTTATTTATTATGGTGTATTAGTGTCAATAAATACTATATTGAATCATCAAAAGCAAGTCAACAAGTCACTGACAATAAAAATTTTAATCTCAACTAGTTTCATTAGCATAGTGGTTAGGGCGTTAGTCTCGTAGTCCGTAGGTCATAGGTTCGATTCCCGCGTGCGTTAGATTTTACTTGCTTCTTAGGTTTGCGTTTATTCCGATTTTTCTGCATTATATTCGTATAAGTATGCAATTTAAAGATTATATATAATGTAAAATAATTTAATTAACAAATTTCTTATTTTTTTATAGTTTTTAATGTATATATTAGAGGAATATATATTAATCTCTGCATATAAGTACTAACATTATTTATGAATTCGCTTTTGGTCATCATTTAATTGAAAAAAATAATAATTAATTAAAACTAATACTTATTATTATAAATTTAGGTTATTTCTTTAACAAATATTATGAACTAATTAAAATTATAATGAAATAGAAAATACTGTCTGAGATGGTCCTTTCTAGGTCCAAAAATGGACCCACAAACTGGTCCTAACTAGGCTCCCAAGTTAGGACCAGGCTAAAATCGCGTCACCAGCCATTGTTGGTCCAAACTACACTGCCTACTTAGGTCCAAGCTATTAACAGGGCAAAATAGGTAGGACCATGCTAGGACCAATTTTCATTTTCCACACGGGATTTTATAAGATATCCATTAGATATATTAAACATAAAATTTTTATAACATGTATGTCATTTAACATAGAATTAATGCAAAACTTATTTTATTTGATATAAAAATCATTTATTATAATTTCCATTTAATGTAAAAAGTACAATTAACTTGACTTTTACTTCACATGAAAATCACTTGACATAAGTTTCATTTAACAGAAAATTCATTTGAGGTAAATTTTATTTTGTCATTTGGTCAAGGTAAAATTTTTTTATTTTGTCAAGGTAAAATTCATTTGTCATAAATTTCATTTGACAAAAATGTCACTAAACATAAATTTCATTTGACAAAAATGTCACTAGATATAAATTTCATTTGACAAAAATGTCACTAGACATAAATTTCATTTGACAAAAATGTCACTAGACATAAATTTCATTTAGCATAAATGTCATTTAATATAATTCTCTTTTGACATAAATTTCATTCGACATAAAGTTTATTTATATCATAAAAGACACTTAACCTAATTTTTATTTGACATAAATTTCATTTGACGTAAAAATCATTCAACAAAATTCTCATTTGACGTCAAATTCATCTTACACATAATTATATTTAAAAAAAAATATCGGCACGATATTTATAATTATAATTATGTTAAATGGAATTTATGACAAATGAAATTTCTATCAAGTGAATTTTATGTTAAATAATAGTTATGTCAAATGATATTTACATCAAATGAAATTTATGTCAGGTGAATTTTATGTAAAATGATATTTATGTAAAATGGAATTTATGCCAGGTGAATTTTATGTAAAATGATTTTTATGTAAAATGATATTTATGTAAAATGATATTTATGTAAAATGATATTTATGTAAAATGATATTTATGTTAAATGGACTGTGTGATGTCAAATGAGAATTACGTTAAATGACTTTTATGCTAAATGAAATTATTGCCAAATGAATTTTATGTGAAATAAATTTAATAATAATTAAAATTTACGCTAAAAAAATTCTCACTTTCAATTTCGTCAAAAAATGGTTCACTTATTCAATAAAAATAGTTCCTATGCAATTGTAAGTGGAATTGTTTTTATAGAGAGTGAAAGTTAAAATATTTTGAGTTAAAATGAAAAAATATTTTGCGTTGAAATCATGACAAAATTTTTTTAAGTGAATGTGAAAATATTTTTGGTGAAATTAAAAGTAAAAATTTTTTTCGGTGAAATTGAAAAAATTTGTTGTCGGAATTGAAGTTAAGAATCTTTTGAAAGTGAAAATTCAGTGGAAATTTTTTCATAGAAAGCTAAAGTGCTTTGAGTAAAATTGAAATTGGAAATTTTTTTTTATGAAATTAAATTAATGTTTAATTAATTTAAACAACAGTGAAAGAAGAATTTTTTTTGTTTAATGTGAAAATATTTTGGGTGAAATTGAAAATATTTTAATTGAAAGTGAGAAGTTTTTTAATAAAGGTGAGAATTTTGTAGATCAAAAAAAAAATTGTTGTGTTAATGTGAAAATATTCTAAGTGAAAGTGTAAATTTGTTGAATTTCAATTACACTTTCACTTTCATCTTTCACCTAAAATAATTTTCAATTTCACCTAACAAACTTTCACTTTCAACTTTCACAAAAAAAAATTTTTTACTTTCAACTTTCACCTTAAAAAAAAATTTCACTTAGAATTTCACCCAAAAATTTTCATTTTCAACTTTTACTTTTAATTTCAACATTTACCCAGAAAATTATCATTTTCAATTTCATCAAAAAAAAAAAATTGTATGCTGAAAGTGAAATTTTTTTGGGTGAAAGTTGAAATTAAACGTAATAATTGAAAGTGAGAATTTTTTGGGTGAAATTGAAAATTGAAATTTTATCGGATGAAATTAAAAGTGAAAATTTTTTTAAGTGAAAGTTTAAAGTAAAAATTTTTATGAGTGAAATTGAAATTTTTTTCTGTGGAAGTTAAAATTGAATTTGAAAATTTCTTTTTGTGGAATTGAAAATGGAAATTTTTTTGGTTGAAATTAAAAGTGAAAATTTTTTTAAGTGAAAGTTGAAAGTAAAAATTTTCATGAGTGAAATTGAATCTTTTTTTACGTTAAAGTTAAAATTGAATGTGAAAATTTCTTCGGGTGAAATTGAAAGTGGAAATTTGTTGCATGAAATAAAAAGTGAAATTTTTTTTTATGTTAAAGTATAGAAAGTGAAATTTTTTTGGGTGAAAGTTAAAATTAAAAGTAAAATTTGTTGGGTAAAAATATTGATAGCGAAAATTTTTATTGGCAAAATTGAAAGTTTTTTTTGTGAAAGTTAAATTTGAAATTAA
Organism: Leptopilina drosophilae; assembly: GCA_032873175.1. NCBI lineage: Eukaryota > Metazoa > Arthropoda > Insecta > Hymenoptera > Figitidae > Leptopilina > Leptopilina drosophilae. The sequence goes on from CM065481.1 coordinate 54,923,957, forward strand.
AAATTTCTTTGGATGAAAGTTAACAATGAAAATTTGTTGAATGAAATTGACCAAAAAAAGTTGTTTTAAGTAAAAGTTAAAAAGTAAAAATTCTTTTCAGTGAAATTGAAAATTTTTATAGGTGATATTGAAACTTTTTTTGGGGTGAAAGTTAAAATTGAATGTGAAAATTTCTTTGGGTGAAATTGATAGTGGAAATTTTTATGGGTGAAAACTAAAATTGAAAGTGAAAATTTTTTGGATGAAATTAAAAGTGAACATTTTTTTAAGTGAAAGTGAAATTTTTTTGGATGAAATTTGAAATTGCAAATGAAAGTTGAAAGTTAAAGTTACCTGAAATAAAAATAAAAAATAAATAAAATAAAAATAATAAAAATAATAATCACCAATTTATTTTTATTACAACTAATGTAAAATCATTGTCGCCTATTTCACATGAGATAATCACCAATTTTTGAAAGTCAATTTTGTTAACCACCTTAAGGCCCTCTCGGCACTAATAAAATTATAATTTGTATACATAAAAATTAATTTCCTTCAATTTTAACGTTCAGAATATTTAGGATCATTAAAATTAGTCACACTGTCATAAGAGGAAATAAAAAAGTAAAGAAATACCAAAATCTCAAACGAGCTTTTTGTATTTTAATTTTTAATGCCGTTAATAATTAAGCATCAACAATAAATAACAAATATTGAAATTCGAAAAAATTGTAAACACGTACTGCGTTTATCCGGACGTTATCCTAAATAAATAGATTCCCCAGTTCAAAAAAAAAAAAAATTTAACGATACACACAAGTTTCATTTTTCATAAAAATGTCAGATTACCCCCTTTCATCACGAAACCAGCAGTTCCAAAATTTTATTTTCATTCACAAGTTTGAAAAACTTGAAATACTTTAATGGTCACGTTGAAAAGTTGTATATATGAATCCTGAATGCCCGAATTTCGAGAATGAGGGGCATATATAGTTTTCAAGAATTATTTTTTCTTCACCTTACAATAGAGGGATAGTGGGGATTTTTTTGTACGTTCCTCGTTAAGTTGAAATTGATGGGCAAGAAAGGTTTATAGTGTGAGTATCTATGAATTCTTTTGAATTTGAACGGAACTCCTTCGCGCGCAGTTTTAAACCGGAACCATAAATTATTCCCCTTTTATAATCAAGACAATATTGAATGAAGTGGAATAGTTGAAAGGATGATTTTTCAGAAAATTGGTCAGGTAAACTTTTTACGAGATAGATTTTTGGTTACGTATACGTATATATATTTAAAAAGGAATTATAAATGAATTTTTATTGGTGTAGGTATGTATTTGAATGGAAATTGTTTAATATGTACCGTAAATTTAATGATTGTGAACGTTTCGAGAGCAAATGAATAGAATAAATTAACCCATTTAGTCCCAAATGTCCGTTTTTTTAAGTACAAGTTCGAACTTCCCGTTCTACGAGTTCCGGTTTTAAAAAAAATCGGGACAAAGGTTTTCTTATGGATTTGAGTGTCCTCTTTCAGAATCTGGAAAAAAATTTCAATTTCGACTTCATGATAAAAAGTTATAATTGTTTAAACAAAAAAAAACCCGTTTTTTTAGTGTTTTTTTTTCTTTATATGCAGATTATTTAATTGAAATCGGCTTGGGAAAAATTTGGAACATCAAAATATCGCGTCCAAAATGTTAGGACTATCAAATAGACATACTGCCAAAAACAATTTTTTACAAATTTCAAAATGGCGTCTCAATAATGGCCGCCAAAATATGCAAATTTGGAAAAATAATTTTAAAAAATTTTAACTCTACATTTTTTTTTACTTTTATGCTTCATTTAAATAAAATAATGCTGCTTCAATAAAAAATATATTTTTTCATGTTATTTAATAATATTATAAACAATTATTATAAACAATTTGAAAACTGTGAGCCAAAGTGGATGTAAAAAATTTATTTTCATCAATTCTCTTTTTTGGGGAAGGTAAAAATGGATATTGAAAGTAAACAATTTAATTCAAAATTATTTTGCAATGTTTAAGAATGTTATAAACAATTTTTATAAACAATTTTGCAAAAAATGAAATAGAATGGTAGAAATTTTATTTTTTTAATTTTATTATGCTCTCTGGTTATCAAAATGTTGCATAAGGGTTAAACATTCATTTAACATTATATAGCAATATTTAAAAATGTTATAAACAATTTTTATAAAAAAAGATGTTCAGAGTGGACAAAAATATTCATTTCTTCACTACTAACTTTCTTTTGTCATTAAAAGTGGAAACTAAAGTATCTATTGTTTATAATAAATTTGTAAACAATGTATAAAAATGTTGTAAACAATTCATATAAACAATTTGCTAAATATGAAGTACCATAATGAAAAAATAGCATTTTTTCATTATATAATACCTTCTCGTAATCAAATTCTTTATTATAGATATAATCTTTCATTTAACATTATTCAGCAATTTTTAACAATGTTATAAACAATTTTTATAAACAATTTTAAAAATTGTTTATAAATTTTGGATAAACGGTTGAATCATCAGTTTTCATTTTCATGTTAGAATAAGTTAGTAGTAAAAAAAAAATTTGTTTCTTCTCTGAACATCTTTTTTTATAAAAATTGTTTATAACATTGTAAAAAATTTTTAAATAATTACAGACAAAGATTTGTCTTTTAAATATCTATTCTAATGACAAACAAACAAATAAAGAAAATCAAAATTTTTTTTCCACCCTAAACTGATTTTTCTATGACAATTGTTTATAAAAATTGTTTATAAAATTGTTAATAATTGCTGAATAATGTTTAAATGAAAGATTATATCTATAACAAAGAATTGATTACAAGAAGGTATTATATAATAAAAGAATGCTTTTTTTTCCATGATGGTACTTCATATTTAGCAAATTTTTTATAAGAATTGTTTACAACATTTCTATACATTGTTTACAAATTTTTTATAAACAATAGATACTTTAGTTTCCACTTTTAATGACAAAAGAAAGTTAGAAGTGAAGAAAAGAATATTTTTGTCCACTCTGAACATCTTTTTTTATAAAAATTGTTTATAAAAATTGTTTATAACATTGTAAAAAAATCTTAAATAATTACAGACAAAGATTTGTCTTTTAAATATCTATTCTAATGACAAACCAAGGAAATAGTGAAAAAAAATATTTCTTTTCACTCTAAACTTCTTTTTCTATGAAAATTGTTTTTAAAAATTGTTTAAACATTTTTAAATATTGCTAAATAATGTTAAATGAAAGTTTAATCCTTATGCAACATTTTGATAACCAGAGAGCATAATAAAATTAAAAAAATAAAATTTCTACCATTCTATTTCATTTTTTGCAAAATTGTTTATAAAAATTGTTTATAACATTCTTAAACATTGCAAAATAATTTTGAATTAAATTGTTTACTTTCAATATCCATTTTTACCTTCCCCAAAAAAGAGAATTGATGAAAATAAATTTTTTACATCCACTTTGGCTCACAGTTTTCAAATTGTTTATAATAATTGTTTATAATATTATTAAATAACATAAAAAAAAAATATTTTTTACTGTAGCAGCATTATTTTATTTAAATGAAGCATGAAAGTAAAAAAAATGTTGAGTTAAAATTTTTTAAAATTATTTTTCCAAATTTGCATATTTTGGCGTCCATTATTGAGGCGCCATTTTGAAATTTGGAAAAAATTGTTTTTGGCAGTATGTCTATTTGATAGTCCTAACATTTTGGACGCGATATTTTGATGTTCCAAATTTTTCCCAAGCCGATTTCAATTAAATAATCTGCATATAAAGAAAAAAAAACACTAAAAAAACGTGTTTTTTTTTGTTTAAACAATTATAACTTTTTATCATGAAGTCGAAATTGAAATTTTTTTCCAGATTCTGAAAGAGGACACTCAAATCCAAAAGAAAACCTTTGTCCCCATTTTTTTTAAAACCGGAACTCGTAGAACGGGAAGTTCGAACTTGTACTTAAAAAAACGGACATTTGGGACTAAATGGGTTAAATCGAATAATAAAATTATATAGAATTCGAATTTCGAATGAAGATATAGCAGAGTGACTACATTTCGTTTGGGCTCAACTATACACTATGGCTTTATATGAACAGAAAAAAAAGTTTTATTTTATTGAGTGAGATTTATTGTTAGTGTATTATAGTCTTCGTTGGTGTATGGTTCATTAAAGTAAAGATTCTCGTCAATTTTTTACTTAAAATTATTATTCCGGCTCATTATAATATGAAATTGAAGAGTTACCAAAATTTATTAAACGAATTTTTTTTTATAATTGTTCATTTTAATATAGAAGAATCAAAGAGAATCTAAGGCGATGAAAGCAAATATATTTTGTATTTTAAATATTTGTGTCACGCTCCGAAGAAAGTTACCTAAGAAGCGAAAAATTTGAGGTTATGTTTTTAATTTTTCAAGTGAAAATACAAAAAAATCAATTATTAATTAAAAATTATTAATATTTAATTCTTCATTATATCGAAAATATTCAATAAAAATTGGTTTCAAATTCAAATAATTAAAAATAAACTTTTAATCAAGAGAAATCTAACACGATCCTAACCTATAATTCGTTTGCATCTTAGGTACCTTTCTTCGGAGCGCGTCACATTTAATTTTCAAATAATTTAGTTTCAGACATAGAACTTGATAATTAATTTTAAAAAGGTAGCTTCCAAACTAAAAAAAATAGTAAAAAAGTAGTTATGCCGAAAAATTAAACTTGACGACTAAACAAAAAACTCGATTTAGACACTTCACGAATCTGACAAAAATTCCATTCTATATTTTATTGTCCTTTTTTATTTTTATCAAAAATACTTATTTCTTTCCCATCCTGCTAATTAATTCAATTCCTATAACGAATTTCATTATTCATCATATTTACAACATTTTTTAAATGATTCATATCTTTCGACAAATTTTACACAAATTCTAATTTGAATTACTGAATTCCCGAGAAATGTTTTATAATTTTTATTAATCATTAAACGAATTGAATTCTTACAAAGTTTTTTAGAAAAATTTTTTAAATAATAGAATTCTGTTTAGGAATAAAGAAAAATGTTTCCAAATAATTAAATTTTACAAAGAATTCTTAAAACTTTGACAATAATTGAATGTCTGGGTGGAGTATCATATTAATTTTTTTTTTGAAAATAATTAAATTCCTAAAAGGCATTTTATTATTTAGGAAAATAATTGAATTTCTACCAACAATTTTAATTAGAACTTTTTTAAATAATTGAATTTTTACAAAAAATTTTATTATCATTTGTTTCAATAATTGACTTTTTACCGACAATATTATTAGAATTTTTTTAATAAATTGAATTTTTACCAAAAATTTTATTACAATTTTTTTTAAATAATTGATTTTTTATCAACAATTTTATTAGAATTTTTTAAATACTTGAATTTTTACCAAAAATTTTATTACAATTTTTTTAAATAATTCATTTTTTACCAAATATTTGATTAGAAATTTTTGAAATATTTAAATTTCCCAAAAAAATTGAATACTTTTAAAAATAATTTAATTCGTGCGATGAATATTGTTATTTATCAAAATAATAGAATTTTGCAAAGATATTTATTAAAAATTCTTAAAATAATTTAATTTTCTAAAATAATTTTCTTATTTATCGTCATGATTGAATTCTTTCACAGAATTATTTATGTAAATAGTTACATTCTCAGAATGATTTTTATTGAAATTTAAAAGAATATTAGAATTATTTCAAAAAAAATTAATTATTATTGTATTTAGAATAATTGATTTCTTCCTAACAATTTTGTGAAAATATTTGAAAATAATTCAATTCCTGTGAAAAATTATAATATTTTTGTAAATAAGTGAGTTCTTAAGGAATGATTTTAGAAAAAGTTTTTAAAATAATTGAATTTTGAAAAAGAAATTTATTAACTTTAAAAAATAATTGAATTCATGTAATGAATATTGTTATTTATAAAAATAATTGAATTTTGCAAAGAATTTCGTCAAAATTCCATAAATAATTAAATTTTTTAAAATAATTTTGTTATTTTAGTCATAATTATATTCATTTAAAGAATTATTTATGTAAACAAGTTGAATTCTTGGAAAGATTTTTATTAGAATCTAAAACCTAAAAAAAATAATTAAATTTAATAAAAGAAAATTGATTTCTTCGAAAAATTTTATGAAAATATTTGAAAATAATTCAAACTCCTGGGAAAATTTTTAATATTTCTGTAAAGGATTAAATTCCTTCAAAGAATTTTTAAAAAAAAGTTTTTAAATAATTGATATTTCTTTCAAAGAACTAAAATCAAATTTTTAAGAATAATTACATTTTTTGAAAAATTCATGTAAAATTGTATTAAAAATAATTGAAAGCCTGCGATAAATTTTATCATTTACAAAAAATAATTGAATTATTGAGAAAAAGTTCAAAAAAATTTTCAATAATAATTGAATTCCTGAGAAGAGTTTTATTATTTTTGAAAAAAATTAAATTATTGAGAAAAAGTTCATAAAAATTTTCAAAAATAATTGAATTCCTGAGAAGAGTTTTATTATTTTTGATAAAAATTGAATTATTGAGAAAAAGTTCATTATAATGTATTAAAAGAATAGAATTTCTGTAAAATTTTTTATTTTTTTTTTTTAAATAATTGAATTTTCAAGAAAAAATTTAGTGCTTTAAAATATAATTGAATTCTTGTCATTAATTTCGTTATTCATGAAAACAATTGAATTTTGCAAAAAATGTTATTAAAATGCTTGAAAAGAATTGAATTTTCGGGAATAATTTTGTTTTTTATCTTAAATAATCGAGTTCTTTCGAAGAATTATATTTATTCATAAATAATTGAATTCTTGGGAAGAATTTTATGAAAATATTTGAAAATAATTGAATTTATGTGAAACTTTCTAATACTTTTGCAAATAATTGAATTCTTTCAAAGAGTTAAAAAAAATTTTTTTTTAAATAAATTATATTGTTGAGGAATTGAAATTCAATTTTTAAGAATGATTCTCATCCTTATTTTTAGCAATTACTGTAGAATTGTATAATTGAAATAATTGAAATCCGGTAATGAATTTTATTTTTTTGAAAATAATTGAATAGTTTCTAAGAATTTTATTATAAATTTTCAATAATAATTGGATTCCTGTGGAAATATTATTATTTATGAAAATATTTGAATTTTGTATGAATTTTATTAATTATTTTTTTTAAATAATTGAATTCTTTTGTGAAATTTCATGAAAATGCAAGATAATGAAAACAATTTAATTTTGAATATTTTCTGAAAATAATTGAATCTTTTTAAAGAATTTTATTCGAATTTTTTAAATAGAAATCATATAATAGAATTTTTTTGTTAGAAATCAAAAGATTGTTTTTAAAAATTATAATCAAATTTAAAATGAAATTCGATAATACTAGGATGTTAGCGAATTTAAAGAAGTGGAGATTCTAATGAGGCTGAAGTCCACAACGTTTTTAAAAACAAAAAAATAATGGGATGGTACTTTTATTTTTGATTGTGAATAATGTTATTTTTTAATAATTGAATCCTTAGTGACAACTAATTTCTTAAAAATTAAGGCACATGAAAATTAGAGATGAGTTTTAATTGAAAAAAACTCTTTTTTGATTTTTCGTTTTTAAAAACGTTGCGGACTTCAACTTCGTATTCTAAAAAAATAGAAATCGTAGCTTTTAGTGGTTGAAATTTTAAAAAAGTACTCAAACAGTAGCAGAACGCAAAAAAAGTAGCAAATTGTAATTTTTGAAAATTTAAAAACAATACATTCCGTTACGGTTAGAATAAAATTTTTTTGTTCAAAAAGAACTAAAAAACTTGTAAAAATATTACAAACATTTTTGTGAAAAAGTTCATAAATTTGTTTGAAGTTAAAACTTGAAATAAATTTATGACTTTATGAATTCACATTAAAATTTTAATATTAGTGTAAAATTCGTTAGCTGCGAAATACCAGGACACACATATGTGTCTACAGATCTGTATATATATGATTAAAAATAATAAACCTCGAGTAGAATGTAATATTTGTTTGTGATGCTCGTCGTGCGGTTATACATTGCGTATATATGTGGAAAAGACCCTTCATACCGATAAGAGATTCAGATTTGACGATTAGTAGCATATGGCAGATATCATCGCTCCTCCTGACAGATATCAAATCGAGTTTCCTATACAAATTGTAAATTAATGTGACATCGTACAGGCCCGAATCGTCGCTCGTTTCAACGACAAACTTTGTCAATATGAGACACGTGATTGTCTTTCTAATACATTGTCGTTTTCCTCTTATTTCCACAATATTTCCAGCCAAGAGATTACTGCACACTTTTTATACGATTTACTTCACCACAGACAACAAGTCAAACTTACTCCAACAAGAAAAATGAACGAGGATTTTCTATATGTGACCAAAGAAGAAAAACATGAAGAAAAGTTTTAATTTTTTCCCGATACAGAAGATGATGATCATGATGATGAAGAATTAAGTTTGGTAATCTTTATTATCGGTAAATTTTGGACCAATTTTGTTACATGCAATGATGAAGATGAAACCTAAAAAAAATCTAAAAAGAAAGATTACTTGAAAGTGTTTTATTAAGTGTTTGCTTAGGGTTTAATTTTGAGACAACACTTGTGAGATATACTATCTGATAGTTTTGAGGTTTTTCAGTGTTTGGAAAATTGTACGTCAAGTATTGAGTTGGTATTGAGTCAAATATTGAGAGCATGAATCATAAAATGCGGTGAAAATTGTTTGGGGCATTTGTCCTTGAAGTGTGAGGACCACTGCTGGTTCTGAATAACAAACTGGGTAGGAAATAACAAACGTGTCGCTACATTGAAACAGCGAGCCAGCCAGCCGCTCGTATCTCACTGGAAGCTGTAAGGATGAGGACTGAGGAAAAGAAGAAGCTGCGGGATGCTTTTTCTCTCGCGAGATCGCCTCCCAAATCTCGCGTGAAAATTACCCTATTGTGTCTGCTCCGGGGCACACTTTGCCACTCTCGTATTTCATCCCTCAGTTACATAATCGGCTTTTTGTTTTACGTTTTTATCCCTCTGCTCTCAAGTTGCTGCGCGAAGGTTTTCTCCTCCACCTTTACTCAAAAAGGAAAAAAAAGGTGAAGGAGCTGAGCTGCCGGGTGATAAAGGTTAGGGCTTCTTCTTCGATCTACTCGATTTGTCCCTCTTCACCCGAGGAGCCGAGGGATTTCCACCACCCTTGTGCACAGTTTATGTCCAACCGCAATCCATCTACACACATTCCTTCTCTTGTAAATATACGCTCTTCCGTTTTACGCAATTGCACCCACTTATTTATTCTTTGCAACACGAATTCTTTCCAACATCAACACATTGCAAAGTATTAGAAACTTTTTTTAATTTTTGACAATAGGAATCATAGATTCTTGATTCCTTTGTTATGTTCACTGGAAAAAAAGTTCTAGTTAAAATTACCAGAAATCCTAGTTTTAACTAGAATTTCGTATTAAATATACCCTAACCAGAACATTGCTGGTTAGGTTAATCAGAATTCTAGTTAATATAACCAGAATTCTGGCTGTTTTAACATTTGCACAAGAATAATTCTATGTAATCTCACAAAAGGACATTCACACCACTGTCTAAATCTGCAAGGTTGCAGAAATTGTCTCGGCAACAGTCAAGTGTAATGAACTTAATACACGATTTCCCCACTAAAATCGTCAATCAATAAAACCGATTAAAACTGGGAAATCTTGGCAGTTTTGTCCAGGTCGAAGTAACCTGTAGTTGTAGCCGGCAGTTTTGGCCAGGCATTGTATAAGTCCGGCAAGTAGCCGTGTAAATCATATTAAAAGGAATAAGGGTTGAATAAGAAGTTGTTTAAATAAAGTGAATTTAATTGAGAATTAAAGGAAATAAATAAAGTAAACAAAGGTTGATTTTAAAAGATTGAATTGAAATAAAGGACACGATAAGTGACAAGTGAAAAATAATAAAAAGAATAAAAAAGGATATTGAAAAAAAATAAAAATGAAGAATTAAAAAGATATTGAACACAAAGTGAATAAAGATAAAGAAATTACGAAAAGATTAAAAATAAAGAGTCAAAAAAAAGATATTGAAAATAGATTGAAAGACTATAAAATTAAGGAATTTGTAAAAGGGTTTAAAAAATAATTAAATTGAAAGTAATATTGAAATAAAGAAATTAAAAATAAACATAAAGCATTAAAACAGAACATTAGAGAATCTAGCATCAGCAGAAATAAAATAAAGCATATTTTACAAAAGAATATTGATTTTCGAAACACTTTTAAAGACAGCCTTTATTTACGGGGTTTGGGTCTTGTGAATTGTGTGAATTAAGGAATATTAAATTCGTTAACGAAATATCAATCTAGTGAACCTAGATTAGGTATTTCTCCAATTTTCCGGAAGATTTTCGTCAAGCGAAAGAGAGACAAAACACTCATCAATGGATTAATATTTCAAGGAAAGAATTCTGAACAGTGAGTAAAAGTATTTTATATTTCACAGCACACACACGCTTAATTTCATTCACACTTATACTCATATTACTTTTTACACACACCCAATTTTACTAATTTGTAATAGGGAATTTTTGGGCAAAATATATATTTTTATTGTTTAATCTTAGTTTTGTTTTTGATTTAATTATTCCTAAAACTATCCTGTCTTCTCTAAATTCAAAGAGTTGGGTTCTCAACCTCTTAGTTGAATTAATAATTAAGTAGAGGAGGAATCCACTACCTTATACAAATAATTGTCCGAAGGACGCGTGAGTTAAAGTTTTTAAAAATTAAATTAAATTTCTAAAATCCTACTTTAACAAACTGGTGGCAGCGGTGAGGTATATTTATAAATTAAACAAATGTCTTGGACAGACATTTCTTTATATGGTCATCCATGATTATCACTCTTCTACAAGGTTACTGAACTGTCTAAAACAGTGACGAATCAACGCGGTATTTTTGATCAGAATGATGTCTTTGTCTAAGTAGCAGATGCCGAAAATTTGTCATCTGCACATTGTCATTTTTTCTATTGGTTCCCCACTTAAATGTAATAAAAATTTAACTACCTTGACACAGAGGTAATAAAATTTTGGGTGGTATGACGACAAACGGATAGTATATAAGGTGCCACCCTTGACGAATTCGTCAGTCCAGGAAACGCCGTCAACTTAACTAGTCCAGAAGTCATCCTCAAATCAGCAAGTCGCGTTCTTCGTGTCTGTCGTGATTCCGCGACCAAGTTAACAAGTCGTATACTACCCGTATTCTTCGTGTCAATCCAAAATCTCTTTAAGTACCAAATATATTCTTCAAGTCTTACTCAAGTTATTCAAGAAGAATTTTATCAAGGAGATAATTTCTATTGCGAGGCACATTACTAAATCTGCATTATTTCGACTTCAACGTCAAATCAATAATTTGACACCTGGACTCCGGACCTTTCACTTTGACTGGCCCGAAAACAATTCAAAGGAAATCTACTGCATATTCAGTTTTCGCTAGACAACGTCATTTCTTCGATCTCATACTGAAGGAGATGTCACCTGTTGGGTCTACGAATCTAATAACAATTTTAAAAGGTAGGTTACTAATACTTTAAAATCTTGTCCGTTTCAAATTCTCCTCCTCTTCAAATCAAACAAAGTAATAATTTGTTACAGTATCTCTGAAGACATCTGGATCTACTCTTTTTCTTGGTTCTAATTGTAAAGGATTCAAATAAATAACTTTAATAATTTAACTTCAATTAAACAGTTACTCTTTCTTAAAACCTGTCCCTTAATATCAGTGTTTTCTGCTCTGTGAATAAATCAGGTTGAATCACCGATGCCGGCCAAATTAAATATGTAAATTATGATTACGTTTAGTTTCATTTCTTGAGACGTAACATTACCCTAACCAGAACATTTTTTTCAGTGTTCAGAACACAACAAAAAAACAATAAGTGAAAAATAATTTAAGAACATATCTCACTGCATTCAGCTATAACTGTACCTACATGTATCTTTTCAGAAGAGTCCACAATCGAAAATCTCCAAATTTTACGACCAAAAGAGCAAAACTATTGTGCAGTAGATACATAGGGACGTAAATAAATAACGCTGATGTATGAAACCGAACCAAATATACATCTATAGTAGCATCAAAATTCGAAACTGGACAATATAGAGATATGTGTGTGCATTGGACAATCAGGCAGTTTGGTATTAGCGAGGTTATCGCAGCATTGGGGGAGGCTCGACACTAGCAGAGAGAAAGAGAGGCGGGAAAGTGAGAATGACCATATGCTGCTAGTATGTTTAACACTCTCTCTCTCTGTACCTCTATATATATACATATTATAGTTCAGTTCTCAACTCGGTGTCCAACTCTCCTCCTCGCCTCACTCTCTTCATCATCGCAATATGATCGATATATTATTACAGCAAACTCTCTATTTTCCCCCTGCCCTGCGTTGCAAATCGATACTTTTTTTCTATCCGTTGAGAGTTTGTTTGGCACCACCAATTTTACTGAATTTTTTTTCCACTCAGTTTTTTCTTTCCAAAAAGCTGGTCGAAACCAGTGATCGAGCTTGATAAAAGTTTTCGAGTAAAAACGAGCGGTTGTGGTAGCAAATCAATGCATTTAAGAAAAACACTGTTCGAGTGACACTGAGTAGTTTGCAGATATAACAGTACGTACTAGGTAGGATAGGTACATCACTAAAATTCATTTGTTTTTTTCATGCAAACTAAGCAAGATCATAGATTTATTACATGGAGAAAAATATAAAGTAACTACTACTACTATTGTGATAAAACTCTTCTGGTAACTTTTACTATACTTTCGGAGTAAATTTTGCTATACGTTCGAAGTAAGACTTACTACGTTCAAAGAACATGTTTCTTTAAAAATTAGTAAAATTACTTCGAACACAGCAAAATTCACTCCGAATGTATAGAAAGCTATCAGAAATGCAGACTTCGCACTCGATAATTAATTTTTAAAAAAGTAGCAAAAAGTATCTTTCAGACTAAAAAAGTAGCAAAAAATATCTTTCAGACTAAAAAAAGTAGCAAAAAGTATCTTTCAGACTAAAAAAAGTAGTAAAAAATAGCTATAGAAAAATTAAGGATTGCCCAAGGAGTGGTGAGGAGCAAAGCGATTGTTCCCATTGCTCCAATGTAAAACAATGCAAGTTTGCAACTTCAAAAAAACATTTTAATTTCATAATTTTAATCAAAAAACCATATTTATTTTATTAAAAGAAAAAAACATTCAAAAAAGATGTAGGTAAAGTAGACAAAAAAAATGACAACCAACAAGTGGAAATTTAGAAAGTGACATTCTGAAAAATGAATATTTCTAGACAGTAAATTATGCAATTACTCACTGATGCACATATGAAGGAAGCGAGGATTATAAATGTTCGGATGATATATTTTGCTACCTTGAAGTGAAAAGGCTACTTGCAAAGGAAGACAGGTCACTTACCTGAAACAGAAAAGAAAGAGATTATTATTATTATTATTATTATTAGTGTATGCGGGAGATGGAGCAGTGTGGGTTGAAACGGTAGGCGAGGATGAGTTTTTTCAGAGTCGATTCTCATTTTCAACTGCCAACAGGACATAGCTAATGACACCGCAACAGGATTAGAGTTTCACTAACGCTTTGCGTAGGCAGTTGCACACTCCGAATCACTGTAAGGCACACATTGTATATTATATATACCTGTTTCCTTTACGACTCGCCGATTGCTTTCTTTTGCAACTCTGCAAAAGTTATTCTACGTCAACTCTATAAAGTGACCAACAGTCAACTAGGCGAGGTTACCTTGAAATGCATCATTTATTTTCAACAACTTTTTAAAACAATAAATTAATTATAATCAAACAGGAAAAAGAAAAACATTTAAGGCTGATTTTATCAAACTAAATTAAAAGATAATCAATGATTAAGGACAGCAGGGTTGCCACAGGTCAGGGAATTCAGGGAAAAGTCGGGGAAAGTAAAATTGGTCAGGGAAATCAGGGATTTTTAGTAAAAGTACTGGAAAAAATCGAATTTCAAAAATTCATGAAAAAACTCTAAATTTTGATGATTTTTTGTTTGCCTTGTAAACTATTAAAATAACCACGAATTTCAATACAAACCCTTGAATATTTTCTATTTCAGACAGTAATTTCTTTTTAAATAACTTAATTTTTAAAGAACTATCATAAAATTATGACTTATAAATTATGTAATGAATAATATTTACAATTTTCATAAATACTAGATTGATAAAAGAATTTTAATTAAAAATACTAAAAAAAATTAATTTTGGAAAAGTTACAAATAATTACAAAAATTCAATTATTTTCAAAAGAAAGAACATTTTTCGCAGAAATTCAGAATTTTTTTAAATTTTTGAATATATATTCAAAAATTTAAAAAAATTCTGGTCATTTCAATTATATCTTTGAAAATAAAAAAATTCTTCTCCAAAATTCAATTCTGTTCTAAATTTTTTTAAAAATTCTCATCAAAATTTCAATTATCTCTATAAAATAAATAATACAATTCTTCTTCGAAATTCAATTATTTTTAAAAACTTTAATAAAATTGTTGGAAAAATTTTATAGGGATTCAATAATTTACAAAATTTTTGATGAATTTCTTCTAAATAAACCAATTATTTTCATAAATAATAAAATTTTCACAGGAATTCAATTGTTTCATAAAAAAAATTTTAAATAATTTTACGAAAAATATCAATTATTTAAAAAGAATTTTATAAAATTCGTCGCAAGAGTTCAGTTATTGAAAAAAATTTAACATGGTTCTTTTCAAGAATTCAATTATTTTTAGAAATAGTAAAATTCTTCACCGAAATTCAATTATTTTTATAAACTTGAATAAAATTCGTTGTAAGAATTGAATTATTTTCAAAAATAATAAAACTCTTCGCAGAAATTCAATTATGTTCAAAAATGTTTGTCAAAATTTCAATTATCTTTATAAATAATAAAATTCATCAATATTCAATTATTTAAAAAAAAATTTTTAATTCTCGTCAAAATTTTAATTATTGTTGGAAATAATACAATTCTTCTTCAAAATTCAAATTAATTAAAAAACTTGAATAAAATTCTTGTTAAAATTTTACAGAAACTAAATAATTTATGAAATTTTTAATAAATTTCTTTGAAATAATTCAATTATTTTCATAAATAATTCAATTTTCCCGTAAGTTTAAATATTTAATATAAAAAATTTTGTAAAATTTTTTGAAAAATATCAATTATTTACAAGAATTTAATTATTTTTATAAATAATAAAATTATTCTCCGAAATTCAATTATTTTAGAAAAATTTTAATAACATTTTTGGATAATTTTTAAAATTATTTTCATGAATAATAAAACTCATTCCAGGATTTTAATTAATTTTGGATACAATATTTTAATCAAATTCCTCGTAAAATGTCATTATTCTCAAAAATTTTATTAAAATTTGTCAAAAGAATTCAATTATTTAAAAATTTATTGATAAAATTCTTTATGAGAATTCAATTTTAACAAACATTCAATTATTCATTAAATTATTTATTTTTCAATTTAAATAATTGAATAAAATTCGTTTGAAGAATTAAATTATTTTCAAAAGTAATAAAATTCTTTGCAAAAATTTAATTATGTTCCAAATTTTTTGTCAAGATTTCAATTATTTTTAAAAATAATAAAATTCACCAATATTCAATTATTTTTAAAAAATTGTTAAAATTCTCGTCAAAATTTCAATTATTGTTATAAATAATACAAATCTTCTTCAAAATTAAAATATTTTTAAAAACTTGAATAAAATTCTTGTTAAAATTTCACAGAAATTCAATAATTTATGAAATTTTTTAAAAATTTCTTTGAAATAATTCAATTATTTTCAAAAATAATAAAATCTACACTTGAGTTCAATTATTTAATATACAAAATTTTATAATATTTTTTGAAAAATATCAATTATTTAAAAAGATTTTTATAAAATCCGTCGCAGGAATCAATTAAAAAAAAATTAACAAACTTCTTTACAAGAATTGGGTTGTTTTTAAAAATAATAAAATTCTTAACCGAAATTCAATTATTTTAGAAAAATTTTAATACCATTTTTGCAAATTTTTTAAAATTATTTTCACAAATAATAAAACTCATCGCAAGATTTTAATTAATTTTGGATACAATATTTTAATCAAATTCCTCGAAAAATGTAATTATTTTTAAACATTTTATTAAAATTTGTCAAAAGAATTCAATTATTTAAATGTTTGTTGATAAAATTCTTTATGAGAGTTCAATTTTAACAAACATTCAATTATTCCATAAATTATTTATTTATCAATTTAAATAATTGAATTTTTCTAGAATTTTCTAATAAAAATTGATTAAAAAATGAAATTTCCGAATAATCGATTTATTATTTATGAAAATAATTGAATTATTGCAACGAATTTTATTACAATTTTTTAAAATAATTGAATTTTTTTTTAGAAAATTTACTACTTATAAAAATAATTGATTTCTTGCGAAGGATTTTATTAGGATTTTTGTAAATAATTAAATTTCTGTTGAAAAATTTCATGATTATTTAAATTGTAACAAAACATTCAGAATTCTTTATGTTTTGTAATAACATTCTTATAAATTGTTGAGTTTTAAAAATGTTTGAATTTGAATGTTCTGAAAAATTTTAATTCCTGTGGAAAAGTAATAATTAAAAACTTATTTAAACATTTAGTTATTGATGTTTTTGAATAATTTTACAATTAATGAAATTTTTTAAATAAATTTAATAGAACATTTTTTTGAGTATCTAATAATTTTTAGAGTAAATCAGTTTTTTTTTATGGTCAGGGAAAAAGTGAGAATTTTGTCTGGAAATCGGGGAAAAGTCAAGGAAAAATAAAATTAAATATTTGGGGCAACCCTGAAGACAGTTTAACAGTTTGTGATTGGTTGATTGAGGATTTAATCAATGATTAACTTTTAATCGTCACACTGAAAAAAAAATTTATTTGATTCAAATAACCGATTATTTGTCTATAATCAAATAAATATTTACTTGAATCAAATAATTTTTATTTGAATCAATTAATTAGTATTTGCTTCAAATACTGAAATATATGATTCAAATACAATTTATTTGATTCAAATAAAAATTATTTGATTCAAGTAAATATTTATTTGATTATAGACAAATGATCGGTTCTTTGAATCAAATAAATTTTTTTTTCAGTGCATTGGTGAAACTGACCTTAAATTTTTTAATTAAAAAAACTGGCCTTAATTTTTTTGTTATCTTAAATCTTTTTTGAGACTTTAATGTTAACATTTAATTCAGTGTGTAAGAACTATGCTTTACATCAATAATCATGATTATTGAATTTGTTTTAAGACGAACTCGTAGCTTTATCATCGCATTTGTGATTTTAGCTTTATCACAAATGTCGTTATAGATTGTTTTAAACTTCTTCTCCATAGAGAAGTTCTTGTCTGACCCTAATTTCTCCAACGTTTTGACGAAATTTATCTCAGACATTTCACAAACAAATTGAAAACTTAAAATCTACAAATTGAGGCAGCAATTTGTCATGAGCATAAAATAAAATATGTCCGATTTATTCTTCCACAGGAGTCTGTAAAGAATGGAGAAGAATAATAATGATCAGTTTTCTACGAAAACCGAGACGAATACTGAGAAGAGAGTGTGTGTGAGTGAGAAGAGAGATTTAGGCGTGTAATTGGCTCAGCTGGTGTTGACGCAATCCTATCATCAATACCTCATCAACCGCCCCCGGGAAACCTGTATCCTCTCTCATCCCTGTATCGTCACCCTCGACGCCCCCCCCCCTTTTCTGCCACCTACCGTTCATGCTCGATCTCATACTCCCTCTGAGACCGTCGCGAATACCAAGTAGTCTTCCAGAAGTGAAAACAACCGAGAAACTCTTCTCTCACCATCCGCAACTTTCAAATAGCTTTTAAACTTCCTTAGGTATCTTTTCCAACGATCCACTTTAAAGTCACCTTTCTTAAAAGATTCCATTATTATTATTCAAACACCATTTGTCCACTTATTCACTTACAACTTACAAGTTTACAACGTTTTAGAGGTGATCCGAATGTTATATTGTTTCCCGCGTGGAAATGAAAAAAATTGTAAATTCTTGATAACTGTGGGCAAAGATTTTAGGCAAAGTAAATACACTGACAAACTAATTTAATTCTCTCTAAATCTGAATTAGTAGAAAGTTACTAATGAAATGGTGAAAAGTCGTCCACTAAATTATTTAGTAATAATTCTACTAACAATTAGTAAAATTTTACTAATTGTTAGTAAAACGTTACTAATTGATTAGTAGAATTCTACTAACAATTAGTAGAACTGTTTTATTAATAGTCGATAAAACAGTTTCACTAATTCATTTAGTGAAAAAGTGACTTTCAATTAGTAGAATTCTACTAAAACATTAGTAGAATTTTACTAAAAATTAGTAATATTCTACTAATTAAAAAGGTGAAAAGTCGTTCATGAAAACTACTAAAAATTAGTAAAATTTTACTAATTCTTAGTAGAATTCTACTAATTCAGATTTAGAGAGTTGAGTCAAATAATCGATTAGTTGACTATTATGAATTAAATATTTACTTGAATCAAATAATTTTTATTTGAATCAAATAAATTTTTTTTCCATTGTACTATTTAATTGATTCAAATAAAAATTATTTGATTGAAGTAAATATTTATTTGAAAATAGTCAAATAATCGGTTATTTGACTATTATCAATTAAACATTTACTTGAACCAAATAATATTAAATGGAGTCAATTAAATGGTATTTGAATCAATAACTTCAGTATTTCAAGCAAATACCATTTAATTGACTCTAATAAATATTATTTGATTCAATTAAATATTTAATTGATAATAGTCAATTAATCGGTTATTTGAATCAATTAAATTTTTTTTCAGTGCAAGCCCTGAAACGTTGGCCAACAACTAAAACAAAATTGTTAAAAAAAAATTGTTAATTGTTAATTGTTTCTTCAAAACAAATCTATTATTTTCAAAAAATATTCAGAATTCAATTATTTTCAATTTCTACTATTTTTATGACATTTCGCAAAAGAATTCAATTATTTAACAAAAAAATCTATAAAATTCATTTGACATTCAATTATTTTCATAAATATAAAATTTCCACATGAATTCAATTAGCTTAGAATTTATTTTTAGGAAATTTCGAAAAAATCAATTATTTAACCAAATTTTTATACAATTCGTCACAATAATTCAATTACTTTCACTAATAATAACATTTTTCATAAAAAAATAAATTTTTAAAAAAAGTTTTTGAAAAAAAAAATTATTTCCAAAAGTAATTAATTACTTCTTGAAAATTCAATAATTTTTAAAATTCTTGTCAAATCGTTTGCAATATTTCAATTATTTTCCAAAAAAAGTAAAATTCTTTTAGGAATTCAATTATTTGAAAAAATTGAACAAAATACCACATAGACATTCTATTATTATCAACAATTTCAATAGAATTTTTTGTAAACTATTTTCATAAAATTTACAAAAAGATTTGTTTGGAACATTGGGAATTTTTGTTAACACTAAAGTTCATTGCAGAATTTAAATTATTTTTAATACAATTTTACAGAAATTGCTCAAAAAATGTTACAAAAAATTAAATTCCTTTTTAAACAATTTAATAAACTTTTTCGCATCAATTATTCAATTTTTTTTATAAAAAAATTTTCTTCAAGAATTCAATTATTTTTAAAAAATTTAAAAAAATTCTTATCAACTATTCAATTATTTACATAAATAATGGAAATCATAACAGGATTTCAATTTTTTCTAAATATAATTTTAAAGGAATTTCTTAAAAAATGTAATTATTCTTAAAACTTTGATTTGAATTTCTTAAAAAAATTAATTATTATTTAAAAAAGTGTTTTTTAAAATTCTTTGCTAAAATTAATCAATTATTTAAAAAAAATATTCTAATTTTTCACAGAAATTCAATTATTTTCAAATATTTTAGTAAAACTGCTCGAAAGAAATGAGTTATTTAATATACAAATTTTATTCAAATTCTTGTTTAAAATTTAATTATTATTTTAGATTTTAATAAAATTTTTCAAGAGAATTCAATTATGTCAATAATCAAGAAAATTATTCTCGAAAATTCAATTTTTTCCATAAATAACGATATTTATCAGAAGAATTCAATTATTTTTCAAAGTAATGAATTTCTTCTTGAAAATTCAATTATTTTCATAAATAATAAACTTCTTTTCAAAAAATTCAATTATTTTCATAAATAATAAACTTCTTTTCAAAAAATTCAATTATTTTTGAAAATTTCAATAATAATGTAATTATTCTTTAAAATTTAATTTCGATTAAAAAATATTAAGAATTTTTATCAGAAATTCAATTATTTTTAAATATTTCAATAAAATTGTTCGAAACAAATCAATTATTCATAAAAACAATTTTGATTGAATTTTTTTGAAATAATTCAATTATTCTATAAGATTTTAATAAAATTTTTTCCAAGAATTCAATTATTTTAAAAAAAATTGATTAAAATGACACGCAGTCGTTGAAATATTTTCAAAAATTTTAAAAGACTTTTTTGTAAAATTTAATTATTAATTGAAGCTTTTCGCAATTCAATTATTTTAAATATTTTTTATTTTTATATAATTTTTAAACGGATTCCAATTACTTAAACAAAAATCTTCTCAAAATCTGCGTAAGAATTCAATTCTTTTAGAATTCTGTTCTTTTCATGAATAATAAAAATTTCTTAGGAATTCAATTACTTAAATTAGAATTTGCATAACATTAGTGGAAAGAGTTTAATTATTTAAAATTTGTTCTAAAATTCTTGGCAAGCATTAATTATTTTTATAAATATTTAAATTCTTTAATGAATAATGAAATTTGTTTCAAGATGATAAAAAAAATCTGACAATTATTGTTATTCATTAATATTGTCTCGCTAGACATTTTTTTATATACTTTATTTAATTCTAAGTACTATTTGTACTAAAGGGCATTTTTTGTAAGCCTGTATAAATATGCTAAATAAATAAATATATAAATAAATAAAATGTAGAATAGAATTTTTGTCAATTTTATCAAGTCTTTAAGATGATTTTTTTCAGTCAAATTAAGTTTCTGAATAACAACTTTTTACTACTTTTTTTAAAATTAATTATGGAGTACGTAGTCAGTTATGGTTACAATTTACTGAAAATATATGACGGATAACAGAAACATTTAAATAAATAAAAAATAAAATAAAATAAAAATAATAATAATTAATAATAATAATAATTTTTTTTAATATTTAAAATATTTAAATATTTAAATATCCAAAACTATTATAGACTACGACCATGGTTTGCTACCGTTTGGAAATAATCAAAATATAAATATTTTAATTATTACTTTATAGTTTAGGCCAAGAGTCCAAATTTATTCAATTAATTAAAACAATAGTTTTATTTTACAAATAAACATCTCAACGTTTCGATGGTAGCCACCATCCTTTTCAAGAGATCATATTTTACTGCTAAAAAAATAATTCGAATTATAATTTACAATAATAATAATAATAATAATAATAATAATAATAATAATAATAATAATAATAATAATAATAATAATTTAATTTAGATCAGGTTTTCTATAAAACAAATTCAAATTCAGCAAAACTTGAATTTCTTTTAATACCTTTGTTATAAATTTTAATAAAATTATTATAATTTTTTTAAATTAATTCAATTACCCTCCAAAACATCTATGAACCAAGCTTTATGGCAGAAAAATTTGTAAATTCTCATAACTTTGTAATCTATGGCTAAATTATGCTAACTTCACTCTGAGAGACTCTGTCAAAACACAATCATGAATTATCATGACTAATCATGACAAAAAACAAAAATTATAATTTATTTTTAATTTTTTATTATATAATGGTGATGGTGAGGAGTTGTTTCTCAACTCCTAAAAACTGGAAATGTTTTACCACGTATGTATTCTCGCGTTTTATGTTATGAAACAATTTTCAAAATTTGTAAATTATTGTAAATTATAATTCGAATTATTTTTTTAGCAGTAAAATATGATCTCTTGAAAAGGATGGTGGCTACCACCGAAACGTTGAGATGTTTATTTGTAAAATAAAACTATTGTTTTAATTAATTGAATAAATTTGGACTCTTGGCCTAAATTATAAAATAATAATTATATTGAAATCCAAAAACTTAACCATAATAAATAAATATTTTAAGGTTGGAAATGGGAACTACTTTTGCCATTGTCCATGGTATCCTATATTATATTGGATGAAGCTAAACATTTAAAAAATTTTGTGTTCAAAAAGTGAAAAGTACTCTTAAAATCGTGTTGCAAAAATAAACGACCCTAATTTCTCGCGGATTTAAATTAAAGAACGCTAATTTTTAAAATCAAGTCTTCAAAAAAAAAAAAGTAAATAAATGCGACCACAGAATCGTTGGCAATGAGGGTCGGCCTCTCGCAGTGAAATCTTAAAAAGTCCTTCGGCACGCAGAGAGTACATTTCCGCTTTTCTGGCAAAAAACTTCTAACCACTAATCCTGAGATTAATACTGCCGTGAGCCGTATATAGTTCGGCTCAAGAAGCCCCTTAAAATGGGACGAGTGGCGCACATCATGGGCAAATCCAAAATCTACAAGAGCGTTGGCAACGAGGCGAATATGCGGGCGAGCTAATACTCAATCACGTGATTTCCTCCGGCACGATACGTTCGATCAGCAAATTTTCAATAATTAATCTACGATAAAGTTGTTGCTGGCTACCCACATCCGTTGCGTCGACACGACCACGCTTCACCTACATCTCCCATACGACGAATTCTACGAATCAATTATTATTCATGCTAATCCTGTTAGTTTCATTTTCCTGGCGCTTCCATAAAAGACACAAGGTTTGTTGATTTAGCTAATTTGTGTGTAATAAATGCTCGTTGGGAGTGTTTTGGAAAACGAGATGCTACACTCAACTCACGGGTAATGCACTAGTTGTATAAATGTAATCAGTTACTAACTGCGAATCTAGACGTCCAGCGGGAAAATTATGATGTCCATTTTAACACTTTAACACAGAAAAAAATAAGTGTTAAATGTGTTGCGTGTAGTTTTCAGATTATGTTGTTTTAACTCAATTTTAGTGTTATTTTACACCGAAAAAAATATTCTTGTTTTAAGAGGACAATTCCTCTTCTAAAATCCTCTTACATTTTATTCTTAAATTAAGAATATTACTCTTCATTGGAGACTATTCCTCTACTTTTAAGAGGAATTACTCTTAAGTGGAGAATAATCTTCTTAATATAAGAGGACGTTTTTTGATCAATATACAAAAGGAAAATATGCATCAAAATAAGAGGAATCCTCTCAAAACAAGAATATTTTTTTTTCGGTGTAACCCCATTTAAAATGTATATTAATGAAACACCCTCTAGTGTTAATTTAACAGTCCCTATTGTTATTTTAACACCGACGTAGTGTTAAAACCACACATCGTCGGTTAAAAATGTTGCGTGTAGTTTTAACACTACTTTTAGTGTTAAAATAACACTTCTTTTTTCCTGTAAACGCCTGCGGGACATTTGTGTCCCACTTACAAAAATCATTGTAAATTTTTCAAATATTCAGGGCTCGGATCGTCTTTAAGACTCAAAAAAAGTCGCATAAAATTTCCGAAAAAATCGGAAAAAACTCGAATAAAATTTTAGGGAAAAAAACGCTGAAAAGGAAACACGAAATTGTCAAAATTGTTTAAAAAAATCACATTTCTCGCCAACACATACTTTAACATCGAACAATCTGGAATAATATTCAATAAAATTTAATAAAATACATGGCAAAAATTTAATTAGGTATTTTTAACATTTTTTTAAAAAATCTGCTAAAAATTTCAATTATTTTTATAAATAATAAAATTTTTTTCAAATAATTAAATTATTTAAAAAAATTTAATAAAATGCCTGTCATAATTTCAATTATCTTTATAAATAATAAAATTCTTCTCCAAAATTCTTTTATTTTCAAAAATAATGAAATTCTTTTCAAAAATTCAATTATATTCAAAAATTTTTTTAAATTTCTTGTCAAAATTTTATAAACAATAAAATTCATCATGGAAATTCAATTATTTTCGAAAGTAATAAAATTCTCCGCAGAATTTCGATTATTTACAAATTTTTATTAATTTCTCGTCAAATTATATCATTATTTTCATAAAAAAAAAATTCATTATGAAAATTTCATTTTTTTCAAAAGTTCTGATAAAATTCTTTGAAAAATTCAATTATCTTCAAAAGTATGAAAATTCTTCGCAGAAATTCAATTATTTTCAAATTTTTTTTTAATTCTGAAAATTTCAATTATTTTTATAAATATCAAAATTCAATTACTTTTAAACATTTAAAAAAAATCTGTTCAGAAATTCAATTATCGTTATAAATAATAAAATTCTTCTCTGTAATTCAATTATTTTCAACGAATTTTAATAAAATTCTTGTCAGAATTTCAATTATTTATTTATTTATTTCTGTAGATTTGTAATTATCTTTATAAATAATAAAATTCATCCTAGAAATTCATTTCTTTTCAAAAGTAATAAAATTCATCATGGAAATTTAATTATTTTCATAAGTGCTGATAAAATTCTTTGCAAAATTCAATTATTTTCAAATTTTTTTAAATTCTCCCCACAATTTCAACTATTTAGAAAAATATCAAAATTCTTCTTCAAAATTCAATTACTTTTAAAGATTTTTAAAAAAAATCTGTTCAAAAATTTAATTATCTTTATAAATAATAAAATTCTTCTCTGTAATTCAATTATTTTCAACGAATTTTAATAAAATTCTTGTCAGAATTTCAATTATTTAAAAAAACAAAAAATTTATCCTAGAAATTCATTTATTTTCAAAAATAAGAAAATTCTTTGCAGAAATTCAATTATTTTAAAAAAATTTTTCACGTCAAAATTATCATTATCTTCATAAATAAAAAAATTCATCGTGGAAATTTAATTATTTTCAAAAGTTCTTATAAAATTCTTTGCAAAATTCAATTATCTTCAAAAGTAAGAAAATTCTTTGCAGAAATTCAAATATTTTCGAAATTTTTTTTAAATTCTCAAAATTTCCATTATCTTTTTAAATATCAGAATTCTTTTTCAAAATTCAATTATTTTTAAACATTTAAGAAAAAATCTGTTTAAAATTTCAATTATTTTTATAAATAATAAAATTATTCTCTGTAATCTAATTATTTTTAAAGAATTTTAATAAAATTCTTGTTAGAAATTCAATTATTTATTTATTTATTTCTGTACATTTGTAATTATCTTTATAAATAATAAAATTCATCCTAGAAATTCATTTATTTTCAAAAGTAATAAAATTCATCATAGAAATTTAATTATTCTCAAAAGTTCTGATTAAATTCTTTGCAAAATTCAATTATCTGAAAATATAAGAAAATTCATCGCAGAAATTCAATTATTTTCAAATTTTTAAAAAATTTTTCCAAACAATTTCAACTATTTTGAAAAATAACAAAATTCTTCTACAAAATTCAATTCGTTTTAAACATTTTTAAAAGAAATTTATTCAAACTTTCAATTATCCTTATAAATAATAAAATTCTTCTCTAAAATTCAATTATTTACAAAGAATTTCAATAAAATTATTGTCAAAAATTTAATTATCTTTATAAATAAAAAATATTCATCGTAAAAATCCAATTATTTTCAAATTCTTTTTTTTTATAAAATCCTATAATATAAAATAATGATTTTATCACTCGATCATGTTTTATAACAAGTTTTTATAAGTAGTTTAATTTCAAAAAGGTTTGAATTTGAATCTTTTGAATAATTTTAATTCTTATGGAAAAATAATAATTAAATATTTATTTAAAAAAGAAGTTATTGATGTTTTCTTGAAAAATTTGAAAGAAATCTGTAAATAAACTGAACAGAACATTTTTTTTTTTTTGACTAAAACTTTTTCCGTTTATTTCAATTTTTTGAAAATTTTAAAAATTTCAGTCGCATTCTACTAAAAAAAATCTTGAAAAAGTCGCATCTTTTCACAAAAAAGTTGAAAAACGTGACATTTCCTTAGAAAAGTCGAAAAAAGTCGCACAATCCGAGCCCTGAATATTAATACTTTTTAATCGGGGTGGATTTAATTTTTACAAAATCAGTCAAGCTAATGAAGAAAAATGAATTTTTTGAAATTGGAAATTCAAAAATCGTTGAATGAAAAATTAAAAGAAAAAAAAATTAAAAAACCGAACTGAAAGTTGAATTGTACACTGAAAAAAAAAATTTATTTGATTCAAATAACCGATTATTTGTCTATAATCAAATAAATATTTACTTGAATCAAATAATTTTTATTTGAATCAAATAAATTGTATTTGAATCAAATATTTCAGTATTTGAAGCAAATACTAATTAATTGATTCAAATAAAAATTATTTGATTCAAGTAAATATTTATTTGATAATAGACAAATAATCGGTTATTTGAATCAAATAAATTTTTTTTTCAGTGTATAGTTAAACAAATTGAAATTTAAAAAAAGCACGAATAACACAAAATCCGAACTAGGAACAATAAGACTCGAATCTTATCCCACTGCGGAAATCGTGAGGTAAAAACGGGAATTCGTAAGGTGTGCGCAATAGCGCAAAAGCGAAGCCACAATAAATGAGGTCTCGCACACAAATGCGTCCGTCAGTTGGCCACTCCACACAAACTATACATTATCCCTGACCAGTCTGGGGCGCATCGTCGGAAAGCGGGACTTGTCACCCCATCGCATCACGTAGGTAACTCTGGCTCGGGTATAATTTATCCCGTTATGCTAATCGGGACGATTTGTCTAAATTAAAAGGCGCTCGCCCTGATCCGCGGTCACGTTCCCATTTTCATGCCACCCTCACGCGCGCATTATACGGATACACACAGAGAGTGGCCATGGTATTTGTGTGGCTCACCCTGCCACAGTCCAGAAACCGGGCTTGACTCGTCTTCTCCCGAGGGATGAAGAGCGCGTTATCGCGCCAAATCCCCGCAGATGATGAGACTTTACTTTATTGTACGTGGTCCAAAGCGGCGACCACAAGACAAAGGCGAATAAGCTTTTTCGACATTCCTCTCCTCTATATATAATGTTTCTTCTTTTCCACACTTCTTCGGACATGGGTAATAGCCGGTCAATCCCACGGCAGTCAGGACCTGCGTATAAAATGAGCCGATGGCCTCAGAAGAAACACGAAATGTTCTTTTTTTTCCTCTCCATAAGCTTGTCAATAATCATCAATGTCACTTTGCATGAGATATTCTTCGTCTTCACTCAAATAAACCATTTCTTTTCTTTTTCTAACGAAAAAACATCTCACGTTTTATTTTATTACGTACATTCATCATTAAGGATTGTCCACGGAGTGGTGAAGGACAAAGGGATTTTTCCCATTACTTCAAAGTAAAATCTTGTTCTTAACCTCAAAAAAAATTTCAATTTCATAATTTTAATCAAAAAACCATATTTATTTTATTGAAAGAAAAAAACATTCAAAAAAGGTGTGAAAATTAATGCTAAAATTTGTTTAATACTCAAATACTAAAAAAATACACTTAATTTTTTAGCGTTGCCACAAATATTTAATTTTATTTTTCCCTGATTTCCAGACAAAATTCTCACTTTTTCCCTGACCATAAAAAATATTCTGATTCACTCCAAAAATTATTAGATACTCAAAAAAATGTTCTATTAAATTTATTTACAAATTTCATTAATTGTGACGCAATCTGAAAAAGGGACCTTAGAAGCAAATCACTTTAAGGTTATGTTGGTGTTACTTTTTTATTAATTAATACTTTCTTTTTACTTACTGTAAATTAAAATCAGTATTTATTAAATATTTTAGTTGTAATGAAGATCTAAACATTACTGAATTATATTGACAGTTGATTCTCTTTTTGTATTTTTATTTCAAAAATTGCAAACATAACCTATCATTTTTTGCTTCTAAGGTCCCTTTCTTCACATCGCGTCACAATTGTAAAATTATTCAAAAACATCAATAACTACATTTTTAAATAAGTATTTAATTACTACTTTTCCACAGGAATTAAAATTCTTCAGAACATTCAAATTCAAACCTTTTTGAAACGCAACAATTTATAAGAATATTATTACAAAACATAAAGAATTCTTATTGTTCTCTTATAATTTAAATAACCATGAAATTTTTCGACAAAAATTTAACTATTTACAAAAATCCTAATAAAATCCTTCGAAAGAATTCAATTATTTTTAAAAGTAGTAAATTTTCTCCAAAAACTTCAATTATTTGAAAAAATTGAAATAAAATTCGTTGCAATAATTCAATTATTTTCATAAACAATAAATCGATTAATCGGTAATTTCATTTTTTAATCAATTTTTATTAGAAAATTCTAGAAACATTCAATTATTTAAATTGAAAAATGAATAAATTATTGAATAATTGAATGTTTGTTAGAATTGAAATCTCATAAAGAATTTTATCAACAAATTTTTAAATAATTGAATTCTTTTGACAAATTTTACTAAAATTTTTAAGAATAATTACATTTTTCGAAGAATTTGATTAAAATATTGCATCCAAAATTAATTAAAATCTAGCGATGAGTTTTATTATTCATGAAAAGAATTTTAAAAAATTTCCAAAAAGGTTATTAAAATTTTTCAAAAATAATTAAATTTCGGTGAAGAAATTTCAGTAAACAAAATTTTTTTAAATAATTGAATATTGATGAATTTTATTATTTTTAAAGATAATTGAAATTTTGACAAACATTTTTTAAATATAATTGAATTTCTGCGAAGAACTTTATTACTTTTGAAAATAATTTCAATTCTTCCAACGAATTTTATTCAAGTTTATAAAAATATTTGAATTTCGGTGAAGAATTTTATTATATTTAAAAATAATTGAATTCTTGAAAAGAACTTTGTTAAATTTTTATTTAAATAATTGATATTTTTCAAAAAATTTTATAAAATTTTGTATATTGAATAATTGAACTCAAGTGTAGATTTTATTATTTATGAAAATAATTGAATTATTTCAAAGAAATTTTTTAGAAATTCCATAAATTATTGAATTTCTGTGAAATTTTAACAAGAGTTTTATTCAAGTCTTTAAATATATTTGAATTTTGAAGAAGAATTCTATTATTTAAAACAATAATTGAAATTTTGACGAGAATTCAAAAATTTTTTCTAAAATAATTAAATGTTGGTGAATTTTATTATTTATAAAGATAATTGAAATGTTGACAAAAGTTTTTGAACAAAATTGAATTTTTGCGAAGAATTTGATTACTTTTGAAAATAATTTAAATTCTTCCAACGAATTTTATTCAAGTTTATAAAAATAATTGAATATTTCGGTGAAGAATTTCATTATTTATAAAAATAATTGAATTCTTGAAAAGAACTTTGTAAAATTTTTTTAAATAATTGATTCATGCGACGAATTTTATAAAAATCTTTTTAAATAATTGATATTTTTCAAAAAATTTTATAAAATTTTGTATATTAAATAATTGAACTCAAGTGTAGATTTTATTATTTATGAAAATAATTGAATTATTTCAAAGAAATTTATTTAAAATTTCATAAATAATTGAATTCCTGTTAAATTTTAAAAAGAATTTTATTCAAGTTTTTAAATACATTTGAATTTTGTAGAAGAATTGTATTATTTAGAACAATAATTGACATTTTGACTAAAATTTGAAAATTTTTTTTAAATAATTGAATATTGATAAAGTTTATTATTTATAAAGATAATAGAAATTTTGACAAAAATTTTTGAACATAATTGTATTTCTGCGAAGAATTTTATTAGTTTTGAAAATAATTTAATTCCTCCAACGAATTTTATTCAAATCCATAAAAATAATTGAATTTCGATGAAGAATTTTACTATTTCTAAAATTAATTGAATTCTTGAAACGAATTTGTTAAATTTTTTCCAATAACTGAACTCTTGCGACGAATTTTTTAAAATTCTTTTTAAATAATTGATATTTTTCGTAAAATTATTTGAAATTTTTCATATTAAATAATTGAATTCCTGTGAAAATTTTATTATTTATGAAAATAATTGGTTTATTTAGAAAAAATTCATCAAATATTTTGTAAATTTATTTCCTGTGAAATTTTTCCAAGAATTTTATTAAAGTTTTTAAAAATAATTGAATTTCGAAGAAGAATTGTATTATTTATAAAGATAATTGAAATTTTGACGAGAATTTTAAAAAAAATTTTAAACATTGAATTTTGGAGAAGATTTTTTTTATTTTTAAAGATATAATTGAAATGACTAGAATTTTTAAAAATTTTTGAATATAATTGAATTTCTGCAAAAAATGTTATTACTTTTGAAAATAATTGAATTTCTGTAATTATTTGTAACTTTTTCAAAATTAAATTTTTTTAGTACTTTTGATTAAAATTCTTTTATCAATCTAGTATTTATGAAAATTGTAAAAATTATTCATTACATAATTTATAAGTAATAATTTTGCGATAGTTCTTTAAAAATTAAGTTATTAAAAAAGAAATTTTTGTCAGAAATTGGTAATATTGAATGTTTTGTATTAGAATTTGTGGTAATTTTATAGTTTATGAGTTAGAAAAAAGAATCAAAAATTTAGAATTTTCTTATGAATTTAAAAAAATAATATTTTTCAGTACTTTTAAAAATAAATTTTTTAAATCTTTAAAATATTTTGTTCTTCTTAAAATTTTACCATCTTTTAAAAAGTAACAGAAAAAAACTTAAGTTTTAAAGGGTTTTATGTTTTTAAATTTTATTCTTCCGCCTGAAAATAGGTGGTCCTTAATTTTGACAGTGTATATAGTAAAATATATTTTTGGTGACAAACTCGGCCATTTTTCTTTGCGGTCAAAATCAGAAAGCCCAGGTTCAAGAATTTATTAGCTGCTTTCAAAGAAAGCAGAACTTTGAAAATGAACCTGTTTTCCATATGAAATATAAATTTTTGCACATGTCAATTTTTGCACTACCATTCTTCCAACATAGAAATAGTTTCGCTAAAAATATTTGATAGGATGATAAAAAGTTTCTTGTCAAGTCATATAAAATCATGCTTTATTTCACAGTTTTTCGGCTACACTAAAATGTAAATGAAATCACATTCAAGTCTGTTACTTTGTAGTAATTTAAATTTTCACTTAAAAAGAAAAATTCTGTACTTAAAATAATGAAATTTGTTAACTATTCATAATGAATGAATCTCTTATACTTATACGCGCTAAACTGTTAAAAGCAAAACATCTTATTGTTTTCAATAATGCAATATGCGCAGACTACTTATAAGTTATAAATCAAACAAAGATTTATTTGAATCAAATATATTTTTTGCTACAAATATACTATTTCCTAAATTGCAAATATATTTCTTTATTTTAGATTATTAAGTGCATTTAATTGAAATAAATATTAGTTTATTTATTTTGAATAAAATATTTAATTGCAACAAATAAATTTTTTTTAAAATATACACTTTTAGTTAAAGTAAATAACTTTTTTCTCTGGGTGTGGATGTCAAATATATATATTATAAAGTCATTTAAGGGTTGTTACTTACAAAACTGTGGAGACATTTAAATACATTTAAATACATTACATTGCAAAAATATGTTGCCTATGACTTTCGCAAGTGACAAGTAGAGTAATTTTTCTTGGAAATTTCTCTTCGTGTATATAGAAACGTTGAATCAAGTTTCTGTATTAGCGCCATTCAAAGAAAGTCCATTAGAGGAGGTAATTTTATTTAGAGAATTGGTGAGTGTATTTTTGCAACACCGTTTAAGGAGAAAAGGTTGCAGAGTAATGACTTGGCAATATATGTATACGCGAGCATAAGTTACAAGCGAGAAGTATATGAGAAAAGCGTGTTTTTGTGTGTGTGTGTATATAAAGGTCCACTCCGCTTGCATATGTGACTGAACTACTTGGCCTTGCGTTTTACGGCTTTTTGACGGACCACATCTCACACTGCCGCACGGCAAGCGAACTCTTATGCTTAACAACAAACTTGCAAATTTGTGTCCATCCACATATGTTTACTGTCCACGCCCATGCCATGCTGTCTCGTCTCCTTTCGCAAATGGCAAATTTTATATTTATAAGAAAGACAAGGTAAAACGACCGCTATACTTCTACAAAGTAACAGCGTCTTTCCATGGAAGTAAACGTGCAAATTTTCTGATATTCCTCTATAAAATATACACGTTCGCTTGTAAATAACTTTTATTCTGCAAACTTTATCTCAAATTTATGGTGAATTATGGTCTTTATGAATTCATATGCGGACTTGTTTTTTAATCTCAAACCATGTTCTTGAGATTGAAGTTTCCAACTTTTGTGTATAAAAACTTCGTTCCTGCGAATGATGCTGAAGTTCGCAACGGAAAATCAAGATAATTGAAAAGTTTTTTCAAGTTCAAGTCTCTAATTTTCATGTTTATTTTTAAGAAATTATTTCTTAATTGTTGTTACATAAAAGACAAATTCTGCGAAAAATAACAGAAAATTGAAGCTAAAATAAATCTATACATTTTTTTTTATTTTTTTTATTTTTTTTTATTTTTTTTATTCACCTCATTTTTCTGGTTAATGAAAGTCACAGAAAATTTTAATTATTTTATAAGTCTTATCAATGGAAATAGAAATTAAGAATATTAACTCTAAACTGTGAAATAAAGTCAATAAAGTTCCCATTATTACCCTAGGGTAGTAATCAAAATTTTATTCACCTACGAAAGGTCAAAAGTACACTTTATTGTCCTAGGGCAATAATGAACACTTTATTGACCGCTGCACATGTACTTTTTGCGTCAAAATTAATCTAGAAGTCACAATTTTCATTTAATTCCATAACATTTTTTTTTAAACCTTCGTTACCCGAAATTAAAAGGATAATTAAAGGATAATTATTATTAATTTCACAAATTTTAAAATTCTTTAAAAATTTTTCTATTGTTAGTAGTAGAGGTTTTTAACATTTAAAACATTAATTAACAAACAAAATGTATTTTGTCATAAATTTAATAACTGGTTACACGAATTAATTATGTTTTTTGGTAAATTTTATTCTTAAAAAAATTAAAGTTTCCATTTTTTAAAAAGTTTGAAATTTGAATAGTGAATCCAATGTCATAATTTCGTAATTTAGAAGAAAAAGGCAAATTCAATTTTAAATTCGTCTTGGTGGAAAGGCGAACAATTTAATTTTGAATATTTAAAACAAATATTGAAAGTTGCATTTTAATAAAAATTACAATTGCCAGTGAATGAGAAACATTAGTTTAATTTTAGGTTATGTTACTTAAATTATCTATTATTGACCAAAAATTATAATTTTTATTCGAATATAATAATTTAAAAATGTTCCAAATATAGAAAATTAAATTCCTTATACCCTTCTACCAAACAAAATTTACAATTTCATTTGATTTTTTTTAAAATACGAAATTGTGGCATTGGACTAACTTTTGTTTCGATTATTGTTAGTCAGATTCTTCGCAAAGAGAAAATTAAAATATGATTTACATGTACTCAAAAATTCTTTAAAAGTTAAAAACTTTATTTTATAAAAAAAATTTTTATTTTTTTAATTTTTTTATTGTTTTAGTTTTTAATTTTTTATTTTTCGGTGATAAGGATATAAATTTTACATCCAAAATAGGGGATTATGAGAATATAAAAATCGAGGAATTTAAAATTGAGGTAAGAAGATTTAAGAAATTAAAATGTTTGGTAGGTTAATATGTGAAATATTTTAAGAATGAGATTAAAGGTTCTTTAAATTTGAAATCATCTCTTTCAGAATAGAATTTGTAAAATGCTTCTGAAATATAATAGCAAAATCTAGGTTATGTGCAATAATTTTCTCATTATCGAATATTCCACGAAAGTTGAAAATAGACTTATTATCATTATGAATCTTCTATAACTTGAAATATATACTTAAAGATGTATTTACTCCCCACGTCATAATTCGATAATTTCGAGGCGAATTCAAACATATCTCAAGGTTATAGTTATAACCGAATTTCCGTATATTTCTGTATTTTAATAAAAAATTAATTTAAACACTATTATTAGTTGTATATTTTCGTCAATGTACGTAATAAAATAAAACGTGAGATATTTTTTTTTAGAAAAAGTAAAGAAATGGTTTATTTGACTCACAAATTAATGTATGACAAAATTGAATTATTTAAAAATTCTTAATAAAATTCATAGCAAAACTTCAATTATTTAAAAACAAATTTGATTATTTATGAATATAAGGGAATTTATAAGAAATTAAAAAAAAAAAATTGAAAATAATAGGTAGCTATTATTTTCAATTTTTTTTTTAATTTCTTATAAATTCCCTTATATTCATAAATAATCAAATTTTTTTTACAAAAATTGAATTATTTTCATGAATTAATAAAATTCATCGCAGAATTTCAATTATTTTTCATACAATTTTTATCAAATTCCCTGAAAAATGCAACTATTTTCAACTCTCTTCTAATTTTTATTAAAATTCGTTGAAAGAATTTAATTATTTCAAATTTGTTAATTGTTAATAAAATTCTTTATAAAAATTAAATTTCACAAAACCTTCAATTATTTAATAAATAATTTACCTTTGTATTTAAATATTGAATTCTCGTAGAATTTTCTAATAAAAATTGATTTAAAAATGAATTTTAGTTTAATTTCTAGATAACAATAGAATATGAAAATAATTTTTACGAAGTTGCATAGTAACGATATTTTTATAATATAAAATAATGATTTTGACACTCGATCAACTTTAATTATTATGAAACATGAAGAAGAAATCAATCGTTAATTGATTATTATCTTTATGTTTTATTACAATATTATTAAAGTTGATGAATTTAAAAAAAATTTGACTTTGAAATTTTTTCAAATATTAATGCCTATGGAAAAATAATAACAATTAAATATTTAAAAAATAAATTATTAATAATTTTACAATTAATTAAATTGTTAAATAAATGTAACGGAACAATTTTTTTAAATAAACTGTTTTCCTTTATTTTCTAAAATGTTTTCAATTTAATTTTTCAATTGAAAAATGTAATTTATAAACATTTTCTTCCTTGCCTTTAATAGAAAACTTTGAATTTTATTAAAACAATGGAAATTAAGAAATAGAATAATTGATGCAAATTATTTCCTTATGGAAATTTTCTATACAAAATCTTTCCAAGAGAAAAAAATGAGTTTGTAAAAAAATATTGTCATTGAGAAAGAAAAATTATGCATAAATTTTTTATACATTGTACTACTTCTTAATCAAAATTTTTAACAATTAGCAACGTTCTAATATTTTTTATAACTACACTCAAAAAAATTCTTAGTAAATTTGACTACTTTTTAACTACTCTCCTTAGTTCAATAAGTCCCCAAAGATTTTTAAAAACTTGTTTTAACCATCAAAAAGTAGTTAAAATAATTGAGAATGTAGTTAGTGCAACAAGATTTTGTAGTTATTTTAAAAATTTAACTACTTTTCTTAGTTGCTTGAATTCTAAATTTTTAACTACAAAAGAAGTAGTAAAATTTACTATACAAACAGTATTAGATCAACTAAAAAAGTAATTAATTTAACTACTTTTCACTCTACTACCCAATAGTAGTTGAATTTCTCCAACAAATTTTTTTCAGTGTAAAAAGTAGAATAATTTGTATAATATGGGACGCGCTCCCAAAAAAGGTACCTAAGAAGGCTAAGAAGCAAAAAGTTTGAGGTTATGTTTTTAACTTTTTGAGTAAAAATACAGAAAGAGAATAAATTATTAATTAAAAATTATTAATTTTCAAGATTTCATTAAATCCAAACAATATTTATGTATATTTTTGATTAATATGTGACGCGCTACGAAGAAAGGTACCTAAGAAGCAAACGAATTATATTATAGGTTAGGGTCGTGTTAGATTTCTCTTGATTAAAAGTTTATTTTTAATTACTTGAATTTGAAATCAATTTTTATTGAACATTTTGGATACAATGAAAACTTGAAGTTTGAATTTTTAATTAATATTTAATTTTCTTTCTGTATTTTTACTTGAAAAATTAAAAACATAACCTCAAATTTTTTGCTTCTTAGGTACCTTTCTTCGGAGCGTGACACATATTATGAAATTGAAATTTTTTTTCAGGTTGCAAACATACAATATTTTCTATTAGAGCAATGGACTCCTTGGACAATATGACTTTCTTTTTACTAGTGAAGTGAAAGAAAATAAATTTTTTTCTTGTCAACCGTGTTTGAAATTGTCGATACATTAAAGATCAGAAGGCAATAAATTAATGTTGCGCTCGAATGTGATGGAAAATTGTTGAAAAAGGACTGAATCCAGACAGAGTGGAAGAGTTTGAGAAAGTAGCGGGTGCGGTGTGGCTAAGGCAGAATACTGGCTCGACAAGACGATTAAACGTGTGGTTTTAACGGTCGCAACTTTGTGCAACGGAAATGTTGTTGAGTACTGTCGCCAACAGTAATATCGTAGGACTTTCCACCCAGGCAGGTTAGTCAATTACTTGAAAGGAATGCGCCGCCACGTCAGGCATTATCTGTAAGATGAAGTTAGTGGCATCAAAGCAGCTCCATTGACGATGACCAAAGCAATTCTACCACTGCCATTGACATAAGTGGTCCATTTCATTTTAAAATATATAAATGAGCCGGACAATTTACAAAAATTAAAACTTGCAAATAGATTGCTCCTCAAGGATAAACAGGTTTTGACTAAGACGAATACCGTTTGTATATTAAGATTGTAAGCAAAACTTCACTCTCTCAAGGCTCACTTCGATATTAAAGAACCTCATTTTTTGGGCTCAAATGTTGTCTTCCCTCCTTCTCACTCTCACGCTCAACGTCAACATCTAGTTGTAATTTATTCAAATTTCAAACATTCACATGTATCTATCAGAAATCTTTTAACTTAAGGTCATTAAATTCAAAGATTTTAATACAATGTATAAACGGACAATCATTAGTGCACAAGATTTCAGCATACTTATTGGAATTATTGAACATTCCTGAAATATTCAAGAGTGTTGATCAGATACTTATCGTGATTGCTACATTCTTGGACTTTAATGTACTTGAACGAAATATTTACAAATCAAAAATTTACTTTCAAAACTCACACCTTCCTTATGTGCTTTACGATTAATTGCATTTAATAATTAATTTCGTCATCAGATTTTCAAACATTTTATTTTTAATTTGTTATTTTGAAAAAGAAAAAGTCATTCGATACAATTAAACTATTAAAGAAATAGTGTGACAGCTTTTTCAATATACATTAGTTAGTAATCTGTTTCAGCAACAATTTATAAAACACTCATTAACTGCACTCAAAACAATTGTCAATCATGAAAAAAATCGTTATAGACACTACACCAAAACTAAATTTTATTTTCCTAATTTTCATTAAAAAAATATTCACTTCTTTCTTATCCTGCTAATAAAAATTCAATTCCTCCAACGAATTTCATTATTCACGAAAGAATTAAAATATTTATAAAAATAACTTGATTCCTACAAAAAAATTTTTAACAAACTTTAAATAATTCAATTCCTAAAAAATTTTTATTCCTGCGGAAAAAATTGAATTCTTACAAAGATTTTTTAAAAAAAACTTAAATAATTGAATTCTGTTTGGAAATTTTATTAAAAAAATTTTATCAAAAATTTTTCATTAAAAATCATTGAATTGCGAAAAGTTTTTATAATAATTCAATTTTACAAAGAATTCTATTAAATTTTTTTTTAGAATATTTCAACGTCTGTGTGGTATTTTATTACATTTTTTTAAAAATATAATTGAATTTTCAAGATGAAATTTATTACTTTTCAAAATAATTGAATTTTGCAAAGATTTTTCTTAAAATGACTCCAAATCATTTAATTTTTTAGAATAATTTTCGTATTTATCGACATAATTGATTTCTTTCAAAGAATATAATTAAAA
Source organism: Leptopilina drosophilae (assembly GCA_032873175.1). Lineage (NCBI taxonomy): Eukaryota > Metazoa > Arthropoda > Insecta > Hymenoptera > Figitidae > Leptopilina > Leptopilina drosophilae. The sequence continues at coordinate 54,962,266 of CM065481.1, forward strand.
TATGTGAAAATAATTTAAACACAAATACTTAAAAATAAAAAAAAAATACTTTTCAAAATATTTAAATTCTTTCAAAAAACGTTAAGAAATTATTTGACAATAATTGAATTACTTTGAAGAATTCTAATATTTTTGAAAATATTTGAATTTTTTCAAAAAACATTTTTTTAAATAATTCATTTTTTCGGGAATTTTTAAGAATAATTACATTTTTGTATCAATTTCTGTAAAATTGTAATAAATTGTATAAATTTTGATTAATTAAATAGTAGATTTGAAATAATTTTTTCTGGAAAAATTTGGTTTGTGAAAATAATTAAATTTTTTTGATTAATTAATTTAAAATAGCATTGAGAATAATTGAAATTATGATAAATTATTTATAAAAATTTATAAAAATAATTGACTAATTGCTTATAGAATGTAATTGAAAAATGTTTTTAAAAAATTGAATTTTCATCAAAAAAGTTATTAATAGTGAAAGTAATTGAATTATTTTAAAGAATTATATAAAAATTTGGTTAAATAATTGATTTTTCAAAAATTTTGTAAAAATGTTATTCTAAATTAATTAAATTTTTGTCGAAATTGCATTATTTATGAGAATAATTGAATTTTTAGATGAATTTTGTAATTTTCTTTTTATAAAATCGAATTTTTTTGGCGAAGTTCCATGAAAATCTTTTCAAGTATTTTATTCCAATTTTTGAAAATTAACTTTCAAAGAATTTTAATGGAAAATTTTGAAAATAATAATCAATTCTTAAAAATTTTAATGAAGAATCTTCAAGTGTAAATTCAATAAAAATAAAAATTAATGTAAAATTGGTTTTTGAAATAATATTAAAATACTTTTTGAGAAAAAGTAATTCCTTTAATTACTACTAAGTACTGATTTTTTAAAATTCAATTATTTTCAATATTATCATATTCGAAATTTTGAATAAAAATTCTTCAAAGAATTGAGTAGTATTTTTAAATTATACAAAAATTCTTCAATTATTCTCAACAAAAAAATGTTACAAAATTACATTGCAATATTTAGAAAATACTAATTCTTAGAATTGTTTTATTGCACTTTTTTAAAGCTTTAATTACCTTCGAACAATGTAAATTAAAATTTTAAAAGATTCACTATTTTAGAATATTTCAGAAAGGATTTATAATTAAAATTCTTTAAAATATTTATTCTTTTATATTTTTAATTCAATTGTTTCTCAAAGATTTTAGTAAATTTAATTTTTTTCAAAGATTTTACGAAATTGAATTTTTTTCGACAATTTTTAATTGTTTGCGATTGTAAAACTTTTTCAAAAAAAAAAATTGTTAGAAATATTTTTAAAAAGTTAATTTTTCGAATTTCTTTATTTTAATTTTTGAAATTCGATTTTTCAAAAGAAATTGCAAAAAATGATTAAAAATTCTTATAAATTACTTAAAGAAGATGTTTTGGAAAAATTGTCAAAAATAATAATTGAATTTTTAGAAATTGTTAAATTTCGAAAGTTGATTTTTTTTAATTTTATCTCCTGTGCTACATTTTATTACTATCTTGTTACAATTAATTATTATTGTTTGTTATTAATGTTACAATTAATTATTATTATTTTGATATTATTATCATTAATTATTATTATTTATTGCTACAAATTGTTATTATCTTGTTATTATTAACTATTATTGTTGTTACTTTTATTACTATCTTGTTATTATTATTACAATTGCTTATTATTCTTAATTGTTATTATTGTTATAATAATTATTACTATTTTGTTATTAAAAATAATTATTTGTTTTTAAACATTATTATTGCTTAAATTTAATTATTATTTTATTATTCTTATTATAACTATTTTCATTAATTAATAATTGTTTATAATTGTCAATAATATGTTAATAACAATTATTTATTGTAATTCCCATTATTATTATTATTATTAATATTGAAAAGTACGTTACGATGACGTAACACCTGTGATTTAAAGAAATAAGAAGTATTTAAATATGTGACGCGATCTGAAGAAAGGGACCTTAGAAGCAAATCACTTTAAGGTTATGTTGGAATTCCTTTTTTGTTAATTGAATAGTTTCGTTAAAAATTTTTTAAATTAGAATCATTATTTCTTAAATATTTTAGTTGTAAGGAAGACTTAAACATTAATTATTCACATTGTCCTTTTTGATTGATCTTTTTTTAAATCCTTTTTTCGTATTTCCTTTTCAAAGATTGCAAACATAACCTATAATTTTTTTCTTCTAAGGTCTCTTTCTTCAGATCGTGTCACATATTTATTTAGCAAAATTATACACGTTTTGATGAATTTGAATTTAGAAATCAGTGAAATGGGAAATAAATTTTTTGGTGACATGACTAAATTAAATAAAGGACTATTTTGGCTTTTTTCTATTTTTAATCGACTAAAGCGACTTTTTTTTGCTGAAAAAAAGTTAAAGTCGATACGAGGCATGTTAATTGATCAGAATAGAAAAGTGCAACCTATATAGAGTTAGGTGTGGATAGTAAAAGGACACAAGACACTTGAACCAAGTTGAGTTAATTTGAAGAAAAAACGCGAGGAATGGGATGGAATTGAAAATATTGCCGTTTATATTTGGCGAGGCTTTATAAATATTGTATGATCCGCTCTGGCCTCGTTCCCATCCCCCTCAGCTCCAAAGCATTGCCAGTGGCAATACTAACTGAAGCTGAAGCTCGGCTCAACTCCAACCCCTGGATATTCAAATGTCAGACTGGGATCAGTCGCTTGACACATTTTAGCGTCTCAAAATATTATTTGCACCCCGTGTACAAGGGGGTGGCTCTCTCTTTCCCGAGCGAAGAAAAGAGGCGAAAAAGTGGGCAAAGACACGGGATGAAAATACGACAGTGGAACGGGTCGCTTATGCAGATCTTTTTATTCGTCTTGGCTTAACGATTCAATAACCGATCCGATTGGGCACGGGCAATATAAAAAAAAGTCTCAAATACGTCGCGTACTTTGCATCGAAAGTGTTTGTGTCGCATTATTGTCAGCCTGCTGGTCTCATCGGTAGCTTTCATATCGACAACCACCACCCTCTCGCACTCACTCCTTTTATTCTCTTTTATTCTCTGCGAGACGCAATCTCCGACAATCAGTGGCTCTGACTTACTCTCTCATATTACAAATTCAGTTTTCGTATTAAATCTCCAAAGTAATCTCTCGCTAAAGGTATATTTTTGAACAAAATCTACGATCCCTTATAGTCAATTTCATCACTGTTTACTTATAACTATCAAATGGCATAACGATACTAAAAATGTGGATCAAAAAAATTGATTCCTACATTTTTGACATCAATTTGATCCATTGATCCACTTTAGTATCGATTTGATACCTTTAAGAAAACTAAAAAATTTATCGACAAATTTATGGTACACCGATGGGTTCACCAATTTCAGCCTTCGTTTCAGACATTGTCATGGATGATCTGGAAACTGTTTAACAAAATTAAAGGAGAAGCACAGTTGTGCCCCCCTGTTTTATTTTAGATACGTTGACGACTCAATATCAGCTGTAAATAAAGAACATGTCAACTTAGTCATCAATACTTTTAATGCATACAATCAAAAATTACAATTTACAATTGAGAAAGAAAAGGATAACTCAATTTTCTAGACTTAAAACTTACTAGAAAAAATAAAAAAATTGTCACAAATTGGTATTAAAAGCCGACTTCATCGGATAGACTTATTAATTATTTTTCAGATCATCCAATCCAACAAAGAAAGAATATTGTATACAATCTGGTTGATAGAGCGATTTCGTTGTCCAACAAAGAGTTTCATTTTGATAACTTAAAGAAGACAAGATCCATCTTAAAAAACAATAACTATCCTTTAGATTTTATTGATAAACATATAAAAATTCGTACAAACCATATAAAATTTTCTTTCTAATTTCTTGATTGTTATTTATTGATTTCGTATTGTTTTGATTTTCAAGCTGCCTTTTAAAATTTGTATGACGTATTTTGTTGACGTAATTCTGGTACCTGTCACTTTTGTTTATTTTTGGTAGACAGTTTGTCGCCTACTTTCGACATGTAGACATTTAATTTTATAATTTGCCAATTTCACCTTCTGTTGATGTTATTTAATTTTTAAAGAACTCCGTGTCGAGGTAAAAAATCTCTGTATATCTGTTTATATTGAGAGTTAGTCGTGTTAAAAAATTAATACTGATTTATATCTATTGTATTTACAGCCTGAAGAGGTTAACGAAATGTTAACAAAACGTTGCGCTAAATAAAGACACATTGTCTTTCTATTTATGTTTAGTGTTTTTTAATTTTTTTTTCTTATAATAAAAACTAAAAACCTATACTTAATTTGCTCCAACTGATCGATTTTCCCAAAAACAAACTAAGAAATGTTATTTATCGAATTTGAATAATTCCACTTTCGAGTTTGTTGGCCATGACAAATGTCTGAAAAATCTGAGCTGTTATGAATGACGAGGCAAAAAGCGACCCCAGTAAACTGACGCTGACTTGAACTAGAGTGATTAGTGACCACTGGTCCGTGTGGCTTTTCGACAGACCTTTCATGCCCTTCTCGCTTCTACTTCCCACCTATAGTCTGACCACTGAATCTACAGCTGACTCCTGTCTAATCTTTTCTCGATTACGAGACAAGCCAAATAGAGGAGAATGCAGATTAACTTTAATACTCCTTTCAGAACATTATACTCTCGGAGATTTCGACTACAAATTGCCATGAATTGCACAATTTCAGCATTTCATTCGGGGATCAATTGCCAATTAGCTTTTTTCAACAGTTTCTCAGTAGGAGAATTCTATATATATCACTGCGTCAAGAAAAAAGTAATTAGATGCACTGTTTATCTCATCCGGAGTGACTAATTTGTTTTCACTGTTCATCAATAGAACAAAATAGGGTAATCGGTACAATGGTTGGCCACTCCACATTGATTGGCCGTCTAGTTGAAATATAAATATAATAAGAAATAATTTCTATAAAAACATTTTATAAACCGTGATTAATAAACTTAATGCAATCGAGCAGCCATTTCGACAATCATGATTATGTTGTCTATTGTCATTTTACTTAATTTAATTGTTTATTTACGTGTTCCGAAAGAACAGCTTGACAGCTGTAAATCTTATGATGGTAAGTAGTGTATCCTCACAGAAAATTTGTCATTTTGACGTTTTAAAACTACTTTTTTGATAAGAAAATTTTTTTTATACTTACTGAAGGTGTTTGAAAATAATAAATGGTTGTTTTATTAAAAAATATTACATTTTCTTAATTTATAAGTAGGCCAATAATACTCTCTTTCAATTGTATGAAAACACAATGATTGGCCAGGTTGGTTTGAAAGGCCAATGACTGTATTTTGCAAAAAATATTATTAAATATTAAAAAGAACTTTATATAGCAGTTAAATAAATGTTTTTTAATACATTTTTGGAAATAAAACATTTAAAAACCCTTGAAATACAATTTTTGGCCACTGACAATGATTGTACAACTGTTGTAGAGGCCAATTATAGAAAATTCAACTTTTATTATTGCATAGATATTATGATTTGTAACAGGCGGTTAATCACAATATTTTGATAATTTCAGAGGCCAATGATTCAGTTATTGGCCTCTGCCAACTACTATTTCTTTAGGGCCAATCAATGTATTTTTTTGACAGTTATGTTATTTTACATAAATATTTATTATTTGTAATTTCTTACTCCTGTGTCATTATCAACATTAAAAATAGAATAAATTTGCTTCTACTTTGTGCTTTTATAATACATTTTTGATAGATGCAGTAAATTTGTCAATGAGTTAAACCTAAAAATAGTCTTAAGGGGCCAATCATTGTACCGATTACCCTACTTCATTTTGGGGATTTACATTGGGATATGTTTTTAAAAGAAATTAGTGGAATTTGCTTCCTAAATGTTTTTTGAGGATAATTTCCAAAACATTTCTTACAGTGTCTCGTAGATGATGTAGAAGATGCCTCGTAGAACAGAAATAATTGTCCACGAATTCTTCGGGAAAATAATAAAGTAGAAATTTGTTTCACAATCCAAAACTTAATTACCCAAGCACAGAGATCTTAAAATTTTATTAGCAAAAGATTTCGCAAAACGTGTCGAGACTGCAATTTGAACTTCACGACTGCATTGCTCTCTAAATGTTTGCTGGATTCAGTGAGATATTTCCATTATGGGCGGTGAATGTAACGAGTTTACGATCGACTTGCAAACATTTAACACTCGTGTCTATAATCAGCAATACTCAACTAGATGCTAGAAATATACTCAGTAAACTTCAACTCAAAAAGACAGCAAGAGAAAAAGGATTTAATGTATATAACCTGTAGCATATAGTATGTCGCATCGGAAATGTTGGAAATGTTGTCCCATGGAGTTCAAGTACCTGAGAATGTGTTTTCTCTGGGTGCAATGCCGGTGCTAATAGCTTTTATCCATGTTGCTGCTCGAATGACAATTCGAGTATATCGTCATTGCACGGATATTTGACGAGATCTCCCGGCAAATCTCATGGCGGAGATTATACGATCGCACGACTCGATCAACAGCTGTTCACTTGGCGCAATTTATTTATTTACTTTATATTTGCACTGCAACCAGTTTCAATGAAAAAGCAATAGAAATGCGAGACTAAAGCATCGACGATTCATAGTTTGAGCAAAAGTCTTAAATTTCTTCCTATAGCTGATTTTAATTCTTTGGCTTATTCTCTTAAGCAAAAAGGACTTTATAGGAAAAGAAAATTTGTTTTTAGTGTTGCATTTGAATATAAAAGCTAAAAAAACACTCCCTTTGTATATTTGTAGACATTTACAAATATACAGTACCGTTCGCAATTGTAAGTCCACCTATTTTTTTTTATTTTTTTCACCCTTTTTTTTAATTCATAAAAACTAAAAATTTTGTTGGTTTATATTTTGAAAGACGATAAAATGTTGAAAAGAATAAGATCTTATAGAAGTCATTTGGCCAAAATTTGTAGAAGATGTTCCTAAAAATCGTAGTTTTCAATGTTTTAGAAAAATTTGAATAACTTCTAAAATAATGAACGGTTTTTAATAATCTTAAGCTTATTTTAAAGAGCATGTTCTACGGAATAAGAATTACTTATAGGCATTAACCTGTAATTTTTTACTTGGAATAAGCCTGACGTCAAAGTTGGACAAAAAATTTGAAATAATATTATTAAAAGAAAAATAATTTTTGAAATTCAAACATATCTTTTTATTAAATTTTCTTGATAAATCTGTACCATATCATGTTTTATATATATATTCTAGAATAGTTAGAATAGAATAGAAAAAAATTATAGGTTAATGACTATAAATAATTCTTATTCCGTAGAAAATGACTTTTAAAATGAGCCTAAGATTATTAAAAAACGTTTATTTTAGAAGTTATTCAAATTTTTGTATAACATTGAAAATGACGGTTTTTTAAGAATATCTTTAAAAAATATTTGCCAAATGACTTCTGTGAGGTTTTATTCTTTTCAAAATTTTATCGTCCTTAAAATATAAAGCAAAAAAAGACGTTGAAGTCCACAACGTTTATCAACGAAAAAAATTATTCTCTTAATAAATTAAAAATAAATAAAGCAGCAATATTGCCATAAAAATATTTAGAAAAAGTAGATTGATGTTTTTGTTATGATAATAATTGTTATATAAATAAATATTAAATTAAAAATAATTTTATAATAAATAAAAAAAAATTTTTCGTTGATCAACGTTGTGGACTTCAACTTTGTCAAAAAAAAAAATTTTGAGTTTTCATAAATTTTATGTTAAAAAATTTTTTTCATTCCTTCAAAAAATTCTTTAGTGTAGCTCTACCGAGAGAGAGATATAATTCGAACAATAGCTTCTACAAGGGTGATCAATTGGGGAGCGGGGTTAAAACAACTTGCTTTCGTGGTTTAGTTTCCTCCCTAAAGTAGTTATTTCAGTAATGGGAGTCTTGTATATGTATATGGTTATTCTATTCTAAAGACAAATCTTAAAGCTACACTAAAAAACGGATTTATTTTCAGTTTGTAATTTTTAAGCTAATTGTCTTCACACAAAATGACAAAACGTTTCAATTTTTTTTATATTTTTAAACTATAAACAATGCGGAGAATAAAAAACCTTTCTTTATTTTTCTAAAATTTGTTTTTAAAAATTTGATCATTGAACAAAGTATAACAAACCATAAGAAAAACTATCACTATTTTTTTATAATTTTAAACCGTTGGACAATTTCACTGTTGACAGCTGTAAAACTAGCTGTCAACGTTTGTAAAAGTAATTTATTTTTTAATAAAAATCATTTTAAAATTATTTTCAAGGTCACTTTTTACGATTTGAACTCAAATTGACAATTTGACAGTTGAGAGCTATCAATTAGATTGTCAACTCTTATAAAATGTGAATTTGTAACAAAAACTTTTTTTTAATACATAAATAATAAAATTCATCGAAAAACAAAATTTTTTACAGAAACAATTTTTTTTAAACATTTTAATAACAATTCTCGCATGAATTTAAATAAAAATATTTTCATAAATAATACACTGAAAAAAAATTTATTTGATTCAAAGAACCGATTATTTGTCTATAATCAAATAAATATTTACTTGAATCAAATAATTTTTATTTAAATCAAATAAATTGTATTTGAATAAAATATTTCAGTATTTGAAGCAAATACTAATTAATTGATTCAAATAAAAATTATTTAATTCAAATAAAAATTATTTGATTCAAGTAAATATTTATTTGATTATTGACAAATAATCGGTTATTTAAATCAAATAAATTTTTTTTTTCAGTGTTAGATTCGTCACAGGATTGCAATTATTCTTAATACAACTTTACAGGAATTACTTAAAAAATGTATTTATTCTCAAAATTTTAATTTCAATTCCTTGAAAAAATGAATTATTTTAAAAAAAAGGTTTCTTTTAAATTCTTTAGAAGAGTTCCAATATTTACAAAAAAAAATTAAAACTTTCCACAGAAATTAAATTCTTTTGAAACATTTTAATAAAATTTCTAGCAATAATTAATTTATTTTCATAAATAATTATATTCTTTTCAGCTATTCAACTTTTTTTGAAATTTTTTATACAATTCTTAACAACTATTGAATTATTTTCATAAGTTAATAAAAAAATTATAAATAATAATTTTACAAAAATAACTCTAAAAATGTATTTATTCTTACAAATTTGAATTCAATTCCTGGAAAAAAACAATTATTTTCAAAAATGTTTGTTTTAAATTCTTTGAAAAAAATCAGTTATTTACAAAAAATATTCGAATTTTTCACACGAATTCAGTTATTTTCAAATATTTAAATAAAATTGTTTAAAATAAATAAAATATTTTAATTACAATTTTAATTACATTTTTTGAAATAATTCAATTATTCGTTTTCAAGCTTGAATAAAATTTTTTTTAAGAATTTAAATATTTTGAGGCATTTTAAAAACTTTCTTTGGAAAATTCAATTATCATAAATAATGATTTATTAATTATTTATTTAATCATAAAAATTCAAATACTTTGAAGCATTTTAGTTAAATTTTTGTCAAACTTCAATTATTTTCATAAATAACAATTTATTTTTGAAAATACTCGAATTTTGTAATGAAATTTATTTTATTTTTTATAAATAATTACATTTTTTTCGGTATTAAATTATTTTCGAAAATTAGAACAGAATTTTAAGCAACTATTTAATTATTTTCGCTGAAATAATAAATTTCATCGCTGGATTTTAATTATTTTTTTACTGGAATTAGTTAATAAAATGCTTTTTTTAATTTTTTGTCAGAATTCTATTCTTTTAAAAATATATTCGAATTTTTCACAGGAATTAAATTTTTTCAAATATTTTAATAAAATTGTTGTAAAAAAAAATAATTATTTTAAATTCAATTTTAATCCAATTTTTTTTTAAATAATTGAATTATTCTTTTAGATTGTACAATTCTTTCGAAGAATTTACTTATTTATATAAATAATTCTTTGACAGAATGCAATCATATGTGTCGAAAAATAACAAAATTAGTCCCGAAAATCCAATTTTTTTTTTGAGGTATTTTAATAAAACTCTTTGCAAATCTACTATTTGCATGAAGTTTCTAAATAGAATTTATTTAATTAAAAAGTTTTATTTGTAAAACTCTTCGTAAGAATTGAATTATTTTCATAAATAATGAAAACTTTTTTGGAGTTCAATTATTTATAGATTAGTGAATAAAATTAGTCGAAAAAATTAATTATTCACAAATTTTTCTAAAATTCTTGTCAAGAATTAATTAATTTAATTTATTAATTATTTTAAGATAGATATTATCATATAAATTTATAAAAAGCGAGCGCAAGAACATAACAGACTTTTGCAAAAAGAAAATAAATCTGACAAAGCCATCATATTTCTCACAAACATTGTGTTTAATTTAAAAAATTGTCTTAATTGATGACTTATAAACCCATACAGTCGATTAAGGCTGCTGGATTATTAAAAATCTATTCTTCTGACCGTTATACTTTTATAGCCAGTATGCCCTGAGTGTTAAGATTATGCATACAAAGGATTCTTTGCTATAAATAATAACAAATATTAGTTGGAATATTTTAAACTTTCACCCGTATGGAAGTAAACTCTGTCTAGTGGCACAAAGTTTATAGTAAAATGCTGACGTCTTTTAGCATTTGTCAAAGAGGTTCATGAATATTCGCTTTTACATCCCACTTGACATAAATTTCGTTTGACATCAAAATTACTCATCGTAATTCTCATTTGGTATTTATTTTATTTCGCATAACGTTTACACTTCAACTTTATAAAACTTACATGACTGATAAAAATTTCACTTGAGTTGAAGTGCGCGTGAGAACGTCTTAATGTGCGAAAAGAGTTTTTACTTTTTTTTTGAGCTCATGCTTCAAGATCAGGATTTGAAGCTATAAATTCGATTAAAACTATAACCTGAGACATTCACTGAAAAAACCTAGTCTCAAAATGAGTATCATACGCTACTCATTTTGAGTTGCAACAAAAATAAGACTCTTAGGTGGCGCCACGTTCTATGGCGTTTAACATAGTCTCATTTTGAGATGCAACAAAAATGAGACTGGGTTTTTTGTGTGTTTATAAGTCATCGTTAAGGCTCAAGGGTCAATTAAAATTCGAGACTTGTTTGAAGCTAGAAATTTTTGGCTCTAAATATTTTTTTTCTTGTCTGAAACATAAGGCTGAACTTAGGCATAAGGCTCGCTTAAGGCTCAAGGTTCACTTAAGGCTCAAGTCTTGTTTTGGAGCTAACAATTTGTCTAAACTTAAGGCATAAGGCTCAAATATTTTTTGGAGCTAAAAACTTATTTAAACTTAAGGCATAAGGCTCGCTTAAGGCTCAAGTCTTGTTTGGAGCTAACAAGTTGTTTAAAACTTAAGGCATCAGCCTCGCTTAAGATTCAAGTCTTTTTTGGAGCTAAAAACTTGTCTGAAACTTAAGACATAAGGCTCATTTAAAGCTCAAGTCTTGTTTAGAGCTAAAAACTCATGTAAGACCTAAGTCTTAACAGAAACATAAGGCTCAAGTCTCGTTTGAAGCTTAGATCTCGTCTTCACATTACATGTAAGGCTCACTTGAGGCTCCAGAATTTTTTGAAGCTGACAGGATTGACACGCAACCTGGAAACCTGGAAAACCTGGAAATGTTAGGGAATTTTGATCTAAATCCTGGAAAATTGTTGTTTTCTAAAGTTATTCTATATCTTATTCTTAAAAATCTAAATTTGGGTATTGAAATATTTCAAACATAATTATTCAATTTTAGAAGAACTGCGTTTATAATTTTTATAAGTTGATCGACTTCAAAAGGTTTCAGTTTACAATTTTAAAAAATTTCGATTTTAAATGAATTTCATTAGAAATTTTCAGGGACGTAGATTTTTGAAAAATTTTAATAATTCATGTTCTTCTAAAATTAGTTACATTCTTTAATACATATTTAATTGATTATCCAAATTAATAGATTTACAGAAGAATTTTAGACAAAAACACTAAAAAAAATATAAAAATTTTGAAGCAATTACAAATGCATTTGTAATAAAATCAATTTATTTTAAAAATTTTAATAAAATTCTTGACAAAATTTCATCTACCTTAAAAAACTTTCCTCTATTCAATAATTTCTATTATCAACTACTTTAATGAAAATTACCAAAGGATTTATTTTTTTTAAATTCAAAATACTTTCAGGAATTGTAATACAATTTTTTGCAAAATTCAATTATTCTCAGGAGTTTTTATAAAATTCTTTGTAGAATTCAATTTTCAGAAATTTTAATAAAATGCTTTACAAAATTCAATAATTTTCAAGAATTTTAATAAAATACTTTAAAAAATTCAATTATTTTTAGGTATTTTAATAAAATTCTTCAATGAAATTTAATTATTTTCAAGATTTTTAATAAGATTTTTTTCAAAATTCAATTTTCTCCAGTAATTTAAATAAAATGCTTTACAAACTTCAATTATTTTTAGGAATTTTAATAAAATTCAATTATTTTTAGGATTTTTAATAAGATTTTGCAAAATTCAATTTTTTTCAAGAATTTTAATAAAATGTACTTTAAAAAATTCAATTACTTTTAGGAATTTTAATAAAATTCTTGAATGGAATTAAATTATTTTCAAGATTTTTAATAGGATTCTTTGCAAAATTACAAATGTATTTGTAAAAAATCAATTTATTTCAAAAATTTTAATAAAATTCTTGACAAAATTTCATCTACTTTTAAAAACTTTCCTGTTTTCAATAATTTCTATTATCAACTACTTTAATGAAATTTATAAAAACAATTGAGTTATTTAAAATTTTTTTTAAAATTCAATTACTTTCAGAAATTGTAATAAAATTTTTTTGCAAAATTCAATTATTTTCCGGAGTTTTTATAAAATTCTTTGTAGAATTCAATTTTCAGAAATTTCAATAAAATGCTTTACAAAATTAAATAATTTTCAAGAATTTTAATAAAATACTTTAAAAAATTCAATTATTTTTCGGTATTTTAATAAAATTCTTCAATGAAATTCAAGATTTTTTTTTCTTTTTCATTTTTTTTTTATTTTATTTAATTTTATTATTATTATATTTATTTTTATTTTCTAATACATATAATATCTAACTGAAGAATTTTCTAATAATCGAAATTTCACATAAAATTGAATTGTAAACAAATTAATTTGATAATTCTGAAAAAAAACTTTTTCAAAAATTATGAAAAAAAACATTGATGTAAAGATGAATTTTAGTTGAACATTTTAGAAACGAATAATTGAATAAAAAATGTAAAAGTTTTGACTGAAAATCAAGGAGTTATTTAATTTAATAAAATAAAAATATTGTCTTAAAAACCTGGAAAACTTCCGTTTTTTAACCTGGAAAACCTGGAAAAGTCAGGGAATTTGAATGGAGCAAAAGCGTGGCAACCCTGAAAGCTGAAAATTCGTCTAAAACTTAGGACTGAACTTAGGCATAATGCTCTTTCAAGGCTCACTTAAGGCTCAATACTTGTTTGAAGCTAAAAAGTCATCTAAAATTTAGGACCAACTTAGGCTCTCTTAAGGCTCAAGACTTGTTTGCAGCTGAAAACTCGTGTACAACTTAAGACTGAACTTAGGGCACAAGGCTCGCTTATGGTGCCCAATTATGCCTAATCTAAATTTTAGACGATTCTTTAGCTTCAAAAAATGTTTAGTCCTAGCTCCTAAGTGAGTCTCAGGTCTAAATCAAGCTTCATCGAACGAGTTGATGACATTTAAGTCTTGCGCTTTAGAGTTACATGAAACTAGAGTGATTTTAATTGAGATTTATTTAAACAATAAACTATGAGAGTTGAGCTGCGTCTTCAAATTGACGCTATGCCCACAATATCGAAGGTATGTGCAAAAGGCGAGTATATACGCGCGTTATAACCAAGTCAGCTTGCAAGATCGCATATCCCAGCAGAGTAATAGGTGTTGGCAATATAAAGTTTACAGCACTGGTTTGACATGGCGATTAAGTGCGAGGTTTAACGGTCGATAGAAGCTACAACACTACCGTTTCAGTCCCGACACAAATCACACTCGAATATGACAAGCTGGATAAGAGCGGGGGATTATTCAGTTTATTCCCAAGAAATTAGTGAAGCTTTCAAAGGAACTTTCAAAGGAACTTTCAAAGGAACTTTCCAAGGAACCATATATACACACACCAACTTTCAAGTAAAAAGTATTCTCACTTTTTTATCACTGCCCCAAATCCCGGACAGGAGATCGTAAAATCTCGTACTAAATACTGTCATAACCTCGTGAGGGGGAGCCATAACGACCCTGCAACCCGTTCGTTTCCGAAAAGGAACATTTTTCGACAGGCAGGCCTCTGCCCATTAAGTGTCGATATAAAGAAGCCTCTATAAAGGCGCGCAGGATCAGAAAGGCGGGTAGCTCTCGTGAATATTGATACAAAGTTACCAATTTTTCTCTCTCCCTTTGCTTCTTAAAACTGAAAATATTCTCATAACGGCCAAGAGTCTAATTGATCGTATACATATATTTAACGTCGACGAATGAAATCCCCCCACGAGAATGACTGGACATTGGATCTCGAGTTAGTTAGATAGTCTCAGGATTTTCTCGAAAGACTGGTTTTTTGCTATAAGCTCGATTCACTCAACTAAACTCTCACCATGCCGCGCATTGCAGTCATTTAAATCCCACGTGGTGCAGTTTCTTCTCAATTTCCACTTGATCGTAAGAGTCAATCATTTCGCTTCTTTATGCCAACTAAAGATTACTGTTATTATTATTGTAGTTAACAAAAAATTCAAGTTCCTAGTAATTTAATTTAGTGACATTTACTTTGCGGGATTCCTTATATTTTCTCCGTTGCTGCTGCAAAGTCTCGAAGCAATCAGTGTGTGTGTGTGTGTGTGTGTGTGTTTGTGTGATTATCGCTTTAAATTAGAAGACTAATTATAAATTACATCTGAATCTACTTGCGTATTTCACATCTTTAATGACTGACTATTTTGAGAGTTTATTTCAATAAAATTTACGATCAGATAAAAATGTCTTGGTAAATGTATATTTTTTAAAAAAGTGCTAAATTAACTAAACTGACGATTCGATAAATATTTTAATTATTAATCCCATTCCATATTCAATATTCAATTCAATATTAAATTCAATATTCAATTCAATATTAAATTCAATATTAAATTCAATATTAAATTCAATATTCAATTCAATATTCAATTCAATACACAATTCAATATTCAATTCAATATTCAATTCAATATTCAATTTAATATTTAATTTAATATTCAATTCAATATTCAATTCAATATTCAATTCAATATTCAATTCAATATTCAATTCAATATTCAAATCAATATTCAATTTAATATTCAATTCAATATTCAATTCAACATTGAATTCAACATTCAATTCAATATTCAATTTAATATTCAATTCAATATTCAATTTAATATTCAATTCAACATTCAATTCAATATTCAATTTAATATTCAATTCAATTCAATTCAATATTCAATTCAATTCAATATTCAATTCAATTCAATATTCAATTCAATTCAATACTCAATTCAATATTCAATTCAATATTCAATTCAATATTCAATTTAATATTTAATTTAATATTCAATTCAATATTCAATTCAATATTCAATTCAATATTCAATTCAATATTCAATTCAATATTCAATTTAATATTCAATTCAATATTCAATTCAACATTGAATTCATCATTCAATATTCAATTTAATATTCAATTCAATATTCAATTTAATATTCAATTCAACATTCAATTCAATATTCAATTTAATATTCAATTCAATTCAATATTCAATTCAATATTCAATTCAATATTCAATTTAATATTCAATTTCATATTCAATTCAATATTCAATTCAATATTCAATTTAATATTTAATTCAACATTCAATTCAACATTCATTTCAATATTCAATTCAATATTTGTTACACTATTTGATGTAAATGCAAAGTTCCCACAAAAATTTTATTTTATTTTCCCTTGATTTTCAGACAGAATTTTCATTATTTACCTAATCCTGAAAAATATTCCGATTCACTCTAAAAATTATTAGATACTTAAAAACAAAAATTCCAGTACATTTAATAACAAGTTTCTTCAAAAGTAAAATTATTCCCAAACATCAATAACTACTTTCATGAATCGTTATTAATCCTTCTTTCTTGAATAATTATTTTTCCATAAGAATTAAGACATTAAAAAATTTCAAATTCAAACCTTTTCGAAATTCAATAAATTATGAAAATATTATTATAAAACACAATGTTAATCCGTTATTTTTATTCATGTTTTTGTAATAAATTTAAGATGATACAATGATAAAATCATAATATTTAATGTTATAAAAATATTGTAACTAGAAAATTAAATTGTCAAAGATTTTAATTTGAATACTTTTCAGTATATTCAATAATAATAATTTAAAATTATTACTAAATTCATTTTTTAATCAATTGTTATTAAGAATTTTTCGAGTATTCAATTATTTAAATACAAACAATAAATATTTTACTAAATAACTAAATTTTTCTTAAAATTTAATTTTTTGAAAAATTTTACAAGCATTTTTTTTAATAATTGAATTCTCTTGCAAATTTAAAATAAAATTTCATGAATAAAGCAATTTTCTGTAATTTTATTTAAAATTGTAGTATAAAAAATATTGAAATTCTGCGATAAGTTTTCTTATCAAATTCAGTAACGAATGTTATTAAAAAACAAATTTTTATTTAATAATTAAATATTTCTTAAAAATTGAATTTTTTGAAGAATTTTACAAGCATTTTTTTAAATAATTGAATTCTCTTGCAAATTTAAAATAAAATTTCAAGAATAAAGCAATTTTCTGTAATTTTATTTAAAATTGTATACAATTTTATTTTTTATACTATAGTATAAAAAATATTGAAATTCTGCGATAAGTTTTCTTATTAAATTCAGTAACGAATGTTATTAAAAATACAAATTTTTATTTAATAATTAAATATTTCTTAAAAATTGAATTTTTTTGAAGAATTTTATTAAATTTTGTTTAAATAATTGAATTCTTTCGTCAAATTTAAAAAAAATGAAGAATTAATGCAATTTTCTATAATTTTATTTTAAATTGTATAAAACACAATTGAAAATCTGCGATAAGTTTTCTTATCGAATTTTGCAACGAATTATATTAAATGTTTAAAAATATAATTTAATTCTTTCGTCAAATTTAAAAAAAAATTAAGAATAAATACAATTTTCTGTAATTTTATTAAAAATTGTATAAAAAATAATTGAAATTCTGCGAACAGTTTGTTATCGAATTCTTCAACGAATTTTATTAAATTTTTAAAAATATAAGTTAATTCTTTTGGCAAATTTCAAAAAAAAAAAAAATTAAGAATTAATGCAATTTTTTATAATTCTATTGAAAATTCAATAAAAAATAATTATAATTCTATCAAAAGAATTTAATCATAATTTAATCATAAGTTCGGTTATTTATAAAAATAATTTAATTCATGCAACCAATTTTATTCCAAATTTTTTTAAAGAATTAAATTCCAGTAAAAAATTTTATTCAAGAAAATAACAAATTTATTGAAATATTATTGTGAAGAATTTTATTCCAAATTTTTTTAAATAATTGAATTTCTCAGTATTTTTAAAAACATTTCTAAAATCATTGAATTCAATAGAAAAATTTCATTAAACAAAATTGAAAATAATGGAAAACTGACAAAAAATTTTATTAAAGTTTCTTAAATAGTTAAATTGCTTCGAAGAACTTTTTCTTACTAAAATAATTGAATAATTTCGAAAATTTTTACAAACATTTTTGACAATAATTCAATTCCTAGGACGAATGTTGTATTTTACAAAAATAATTGCATTCTATGATTAATTTTATTATAATTTTTCAAATTTATGTAGCATTATAATTTTATTAACTAAATCTTGTAAAGAATTTTATTTAAATTTTTTGAAATAATTTTTTTAATAATTTAATAAATAATAAATAATAATTTATTTTTTGAATAATTTTGAATAATTAATTTATAATTATTATTCGATAAAGTCTTTTTATCAATTGTCTGAAGATATTTGAATTCTTTCGAGAAATTTTATTGAAAAATTAAAAATAATTGAATTGGTATGAAAAAGTTTATAAAAAAAAAATGGTAACTAATTGTTTCGTGTGAAATTTTTATTAAATTTTTGTTTACGTACTAGAATTCTTGTGGAAAATGTTATTAAAATAGTAAATATTAAATAAAATTGAAATTGGGAAAATGTTTGAAAATAATTGAAATTTCGTCAAGAACTTTATTAAAATTTTTTTAAAAAGAATTAAATTCCTGTGAATCCCATCCAGAAATTTTATTAAAAAATTGAAAATACAGAAAATTTGAGGAAAAATTTAATTAAATGTTCTTAAATAATTGTATTTCAAAGTAGAATGTTATATTTTAGGAAAATAATTATATTCTATGATCAATTCTATTATAATTTTTTTAATTTATAAAGCATTTTAATAACATTCTTTTCAATTATGAAAATAATTGATTTCTTGCAAAGAATTCGATACAAATTTTGTCAAAAGAATTTAATTCTTAAGAAGAATTGTATGGAAAAGAAACGTTGCTGAACGTTCACAACGTTTACAGTCAACGATTTCTGAAGAAAAATATTGTTTCAGCAAATTTTTGTATAAAAAATAGTTTGTTTAATTTTTTAAATAATGATTTACAGAAAAATATTTGTGAAAAAAAATTTTTATTCCAGTTGGTAGGAAAATAATTTTCTTTTCAATTTTTGATGAGAAATTCAATTATTTTTAAAAGTATTAAATTTCTTCTTGTTAATTCAATTATTTTTAAAAATTCTAATAAAACCTTTCGCAAAAATTCAAGTGTTTTTGTAAATAATAAAAAGCTTTCTAGAAATTGATTTGTTTATATTAAATTTCAATAAACTACCACACAAAAAAAATTATTGAATTGTACATGAAAATTTTAATAAAAATGCAATTTTATTAACAAAATCAAGTAAAGAATTTTGTCAACATTTATTAAATAGTAGAATAATTTCTTACAGAATTTTATTAAAATTTTTCGAAATAATTGAATTTTTAAGAATAACTTTTGTCAATTCTCTGAATATATTTGAATTCTTTCGAGAAACTTTATTAAAAATTTAAAATAATTGAATTGGTTCAAAGAAATTTATAAAAAAATAAGTACGTAATTGAATTTTTTAGAATTTTTTATTAAAATTTTGTTTAAAGTCCAAGAGTTTTGTAAACAAAAAGACTATTAAAAAGATTTAAGATTATAAAAGGCTTCTTTTTATACATTTTAGTTTCAGTGACACCGACAATTTTGAAAAGTTTAAAAAAAATACGACATGAACATTTTTTTGTAACCTAAATTTATTGGTGAAGAATTTTAGTGTAATTTAAAAAAATGATATAGGGCTCTCAAATTTTTAAAAGTTTGAATGTATGAATCAGGGAAGCTCCATTGAAACTACTTGTGACAAAAGGAGTCTTGTGAATTCGCTGGAAGAATGAAATAAACTCCGTATTACTTTTTTACGATAGCGTCGAAAGTTTATTACATACTCGTATAATACTCGGTCTTAGCACGACCTGAGATTGAAGAAGGCACACTTTTTTAAAATTGAGTGAATAAGGGACAGTATATCAAGAAAAAAACTCTCAATTGGATTTACAAAATTAAACTGTGCGCAGAGATTGACTTTTCAAAAAAAAAA
The DNA here is from genome assembly GCA_032873175.1 of Leptopilina drosophilae. Lineage (NCBI taxonomy): Eukaryota > Metazoa > Arthropoda > Insecta > Hymenoptera > Figitidae > Leptopilina > Leptopilina drosophilae. Next base: position 54,982,199 of record CM065481.1, read on the forward strand.
ATTTTATTTATTTATACTTTTCCAGAATAGAAATAGTGTGGCTAAAAATAAAAAATACTTCTTTAATATCTGATTTTTAATGCACCTGTAATAAATTACAAATCTTGTGAAAAAAATGCGAACTTTCGCGTTTGAGAAAAATTGATGGAAAGTTTTCTGAACTATACAAAGTGAAATTGGTATAGAGGAAAAAAGATGTGAGAAAAGTAAAAGTAGTCCTTTAAAGAACTTTCGAATAAGAGGCCACGGGCGATGACAGTATGGTGCGAAGCTGCAAGAAAATTAAATGATTATGGGTAAACGATATCAAAGGGGGATAGAGAAGTTGGAGTTGGGCATGTATTTCAATTCTTCAGCCTGACGGGGTAGCAAGATTGCGTATTTTTAAGCTTCGCTCAGCTTCGTCTTCGAATTCTCAACTTCAAATCCCCGCAGGCATTTCCGTTTCGTTTCACGCCGAGACGATTCCCTGTAAACCGTTTGCACCGCGAGAGAATTTTTTCCAACTCCAACTTTTCTTTTTTTTATATATATCGTACATCACATTTTTTCCCATAAATTTCGGATTTATTTTAGCAATCATGTTTTTTCTTTAGTTTAGTCACGTTAGAAGAAAAATTTTTGTTTCAGGGTTGCCACAAATATTTAATTTTATTTTTCCCTGACTTTTCCCTGATATCCAGACAAAATTCTCACTTTTTCCCTGACCATAAAAAATATTCTGATTCACTCTAAAAATTATTAGATACTCAAAAAAATGTTCTATTAAATTTATTTACAAATTTTATTAATTGTAAAATTATTCAAAAACATCAATAACTAAATTTTAAAATAAGTATTTAATTATTACTTTTCCACGGGAATTAAAATTCTTCAGAACATTTAAATTCAAACCTTTTTGAAACCCAACAGTTTATAAGAATATTATTACAAAACAAAGAATTCTTAATGTTTTGTTATAATTTTAATAACCATGAAATTTTTCAACAAAAATTTAATTATTTACAAAAATCCTTCGCAAGAATTCAATTATTTTTAAAAGTAGTAAATTTTCTCATAAAAATTCAATTATTTGAAAAAATTGTAATAAAATACGTTGCAATAATTCAATTATTTTCATAAACAATCAATCGATTATTCGGTAATTTTATTTTTTAATCAATTTTTATTAGAAAATTCTAGAAAAATTCAATTATTTAAATTGAAAAATAAATAATTTATTGAATAATTGAATGTTTGTTAAAATTGACTTCTCATAAGAGTTTTACCAACAAATTTTTAAATAATTGAATTCTTTTCACAAATTTTAATAACATTTTTAAGAATAATTACATTTTTCGAGGAATTTGATTAAAATATTGTATCCAAAATTAATTAAAATCCTGCGATTAGTTTTATTATTCATGAAAATAATTTTAAAAAAATTCCCAAAAATGTTGTTAAAATTTTCCTAAAATAATTGAATTTCGGTGAAGAATTTTATTATTTATAAAAATAATTCAATTCTTGTAAAGAACTTTGTTAAATTTTTTTTAAATAATTGATTCATGCGACGAATTTTATAAAATTCTTTTTAAATAATTTATATTTTTCGTAAAATTATTTGAAATTTTTCATATTAAATAATTGAATTCCTGTGAAAATTTTATTATTTATGAAAATAATTGATTTATTTAGAAGAAATTCATCAAAAATTTTATAAATTATTGAATTCCTGTGAAATTTTTCTAAGAATTTTATTAAAGTTTTTAGAAATAATTGAATTTCGAAGTAGAATTGTATTATTTATAAAGATAATTGAAATTTTGACGAGAATTTTTAAAAAAATTTTAAACATAATTGAATTTTGGAGAAGAATTTTTTTTATTTTTAAAGATATAATTGAAATGACCAGAATTTTTTTAAAATTTTTTGAATATAATTGAATTTCTGCGAAAAATGTTATTACTTTTGAAAATAATTGAATTTCTGTAATTATTTGTAACTTTTTCAAAATTAAATTTTTTTAGTATTTTTAACTAAAATTTTTTTATAAATCTAGTGTTTATGAAAATTGTAAAAATTATTCATTACATAATTTATAAGTCATAATTTTATGATAGTTCTTTAAAAGTTGGGTTATTTAAAAAGAAATTATTGTCTGAAATAGAGAAAATTCAAGGTTTTGTATTAAAATTCATGGTCGATGATTACAAATCTGATGGCAGTTTTTTAAAATTTTAAATGGCGGACGAAAAAATTTGTTGAATTTTTAGAAAAATATGTATTGATCGAAAAGGTTTTTAAAATTGTAGTATTTACAGGTTTCGCACTTATCTACTAAAACCTACTATTTACTACTTTTTTTTATAAGTTACGCTACTATTTGGCTACTATTTTTAGTTTTCATCCACTAAGAGTTACTATTTCTGTTTTTTTTAGTATTTTCACTACTTTAAATTCGGTGAAACTAGAAAATAACTCAACTATTCTCAAAAATTATAATCAAATTTTTTTGAAACGATTAAATTTTATTTTCAAAAAATATTCGATACTGAATTATTTTCAATATCTAGTATTTTCATTAAATTTCGCATACTTTTAAATTCAATAACGTTTCAATTAACATTTTTTATAATAATTTAATAAAAAAAAAATTTTATAAAAATTTAAAAAGCAAAAAGATAAAAGCAAGAATTAAAATGTTTTTGTAAATAATAAAACTCTTCGAAGGATTTCCAGCATTCTTAATACTATTTTAAATTATTTAATCGAAAAATTGAATTATTTAAAACAAAATTTCAATAAATTTATTATTATTTTGAAATAATGAATTATTTTAAAAACAATGATTTTTAAATTCTTATAAAAAATTCAAATATTTTCAAATCTAACAAAATTTTTCACTGAAATTCAATATATAAAATATCATATTTATCTCAGTAATTCAATTATTTTCGCAAATAATAAAATTCATCGCAGCATCTCAATTATTTTTAATACAATTTTACAAGAATTGCTCCAAAAATGTAATCATTTTAAAAAATTTGATTTCTTTTAGAATTCTTTGGAAGAATTCAATTATTTAGAAAAAAAATTAAAATTTTTTATAGGAATTTAATTATTTTCAATAAAATATTTAGAATTTTTCACAGGAATTCAATTATTTTAAATTAAATTTTAATCAAATTTTTTTTTAAATATTCAATTTTTATTTCAAATTTTAATAAAATTCTTTTAAGGATTCAATTATGTCGATAAATAATAAAATTGTTCCCGAAAATTCAAATACTTTGAGGGCATTTTAATAAAATTCTTTGTAAAACTCAATTATTTTTGTAAATAACAATATTCATCACAAGAATTCAATTATTTTTAAAAGTAATAAATTTCATCTTGGAAATTCAATTATTTTACAAAATTGTAATAAACTCTTTCGCAGAAATTCAATTATTTTGAAAAAAATTTAATAAAATATTACACAAACTTTCAAAAATTTGAATAGAATTCTTTGTCAAATTTAATTATTTTAAAAACTTTTTGCAATTCAATGGTTTTCAATATTTACTATTTTCAAAAAATTTCTAAACAAAATTCAATTATTTAAAACTCTTTTAGTAAAAATCTTCGTAAGGATTCAATTATTTTCGAGAATAATATAAATTTCTCAGGAATTCAATTATTTTTGAAAATTTTAATAAAATTCTTAGCAACTATTACTTTCTATTCAATTTTACAGGAATTGCTCAAGAAATGTTAAATTTAAAAAATTGAATTGAATTGAAAATTTGATTTCAATTTCTTGAAAAAATCAAATATTTACAAAAATGTTTTGTTTTTAAATGTTTTTTGAGAATTCAATTATTTACAAAAGTATTAGAATTTTTTCACACGAATTTAATTATTTTCAATTATTATTAACAAATTGTTCGAAAGCAATAAATTATTTTAAATTAAATATTAATTATATTTTTTGAAATAATTAAATTATTCTTTTAGATTTAAAAAAAATTCTGCCCAGGAATTCAATTATTTTTGGATAAATAATTCTTCAAAATATTTTAATTATTAATCATAAATAACAAAATTTTTCAGGGAAAATTCAATTTTTTTGAGTCAGATTAGTAAAATTTTTTGCAAAATTCAATTATTTTCAATAAATAACAATATTTCATGACAAGAATTTAATTATTTTTAAATGTATTAAATTTCTTCTCGTTAATTCAATTATTTTTAAAAATTCTAATAAAACCTTTCGCAAGAATTCAAGTATTTTTGTAAATAAGAAAAAGCTTTTTAGGAATTGAATTTTTTTTATTAAGTTTTAATAAAATACCACACAAAAATTTAATTATAGTAAAATATTCAAATAGAATTGTTTAATTTATTCCAAAATTATTTTTAATTTGAAATTTATTTATATAACAATTATTACCATTACATAAACAACAATCTATTTTTTCTAATTATTTTTATGGCAATATTGATGCTTTATTTTTTTTCATTTGTTAAGTGAACAATTTTTTTCGTTGATAAACGTTGTGGACTTCAACGTCGTAAAAAGACAAGAAAATAAACTATAGAATGAAATTTTCGTCAGCTTTATAAAGGTTCTAAAATCGAGTGCAAAGTCTGTATTTATTATTTTCCAAATTAAAATCAACGTTGAAAAGGAATGCAGCAAAAATAATGAAATAGAAAATAGACAAAGATATAAGGTTGTTAGGTTGCAGCGTACTTGTTTGAAAATTGATTATTTTTGGTAAATAAAGATCCGCTAATAAGTAGAAAAGATTTGAAAGCGATATCGCTTCTCTATCTAGAAGGCCAATGTGGTCGTTTGTACACGATCCTGTGCATATGTCGAAACATAAAGCTTCGGTAAATGATACGTATAAAGCGTATGCAAGCTGGTATTATTTACCAGGATTAAACTGGAAAGTATTATGGAATTTATTTAATCCACCCTGTGCAGTGGCTTTGTCGCATACGAATGTCCGATAAAATTGTAGTCGATCATTACCAATATAGATATCAATGTGTTGAAGCTTTGCTCATCCTTTCTCGTTAGTGAAAGTATTATACCAAGTTCACCTGGAGCTCGAATTTGCTTTTTTATTTAAATGCCATTTCAATCGGAGCATATGCTGCATTTCTCCTCTCTTTTCTACGTAGCATTTTTCGACAATATATTAAAATAACTGTTTTTTTTCTCCTTTTTTTGTTCTCCTAAGCACAAGGTCTGTTTAATTACATCAGCTGATCTGTATACTTGACAGAGCTCGGATCGTCTTTAAGACTCAAAAAAAGTCGTTTTGGTCTCATAAATTCATAACAAAAGTCACGAAAAGTCGCATAAAATTAACGAAAAAGTCAGAAACAAGTGAAATGAAAAATTAGGAAAAAATCGAATTTCTTAAAAAATTCATGAAAAAACTCTAAATTTTGATGTTTTTTTGTTTGCCTTGTAAACTATAAAAATAACCACGAATTTTAATACAAAACATTGAATTTTCTCTTTTCAGACAATAATTTCTTTTTAAATAACTCAATTTTTAAAGAACTATCATAAAAATTATGACTAATAAATTATGTAATGAATAATTTTTACAATTTTCATAAATACTAGATTGATAAAAGAATTTTAGTTAAAAATACTAAAAAAATTTAATTTTGGAAAGGTAACAAATAATTGCAGAAATTCAATTATTTTCAAAAGTAATACAATTTTTCGCAGAAATTCAATTATATTCAAAAATTTTTAAATTCTGGTCATTTCAATTATATCTTTAAAAATAAAAAAAATCTTCTCCAAAATTCAATTATGTTTAAAATTTTTTTAAAAATTCTCGTCAAAATTTCAATTATCTTTATAAATAATACAATTCTACTTCGAAATTCAATTATTTCTAAAAACTTTAATAAAATTCTTAGAAAAATTTCACAGGAATTCAATAATTTATAAAATTTTTGATGAATTTCTTCTAAATAAATCAATTATTTTCATAAATAATAAAATTTTCACAGGAATTCAATTATTTAATATGAAAAATTTCAAATAATTTTACGAAAAATATAAATTATTTAAAAAGAATTTTATAAAATTCGTCGCATGAATCAATTATTTAAAAAAAATTTAACAAAGTTCTTTACAAGAATTGAATTATTTTTATAAGAAATAAAATTCTTTTCCAAAATTAAATAATTTAAAAAAACTTTAATAAAATGCCTGTCATAATTTAAATTATCTTTATGAATATCAAAATCCATCTTAAAATTCAATTACAATTTCAATTCAATTTCAATTTTTTAAAAAATATCTGTTCAAAAATTCAATTATTTGTAAAGAATTTTCATAAAATTCGTGTCAGAAATTCAATTATTTATTTATTTCTGTACATTTGCAATTATCTTTATAAATAAAAAATAAAATTCATAATAGAAATTCATTTATTTTCAAAAGTAATAAAATTCTTCGCAGAAATTCAATTATTTTCAAATTTTTTTTAATTTCTCGTCAAAACTATCATTATTTTCATAAATAATATAATTCATCATGGAAATTTAATTATTTTCAACAGTTCTGATAAAATTTCTTTACAAAATTCAATTATCTTAAAAAAAAGAAAATTCATCGCAGAAATTTAATTATTTTCAAATTTTTTTAAATTCTGCACACAATTTTAACTATTTTGAAAAATATCAAAATTCTTCTTCAAAATTCAATTACTTTTAAACATTTTTTAAAAAAATCTGTTCAAAAATTCAATTATCTTTATAAATAATAAAATTCTCCTCTGTAATTCAATTATTTTCCAAGAATTTTAATAAAATTCTTGTCAGAATTTCAATTATTTATTTATTTATTTATTTCTGTACATTTGTAATTATCTTTATAAATAAAAAATGAAATTTATCCTAGAAATTCATTTATTTTCAAAAGTAATAAAATTCTTCGCAGAAATTCAATTATTTAAAAAAATGTTTTTCAATTTCTTGTCAAAATTATCTTGATCTTCGTAAATAATAAAATTCATTATGGAAATTTAATTTATTTTTAAAAATTCTGATAAAATTTCTTTGCAAAATTCAATTATCTTAAAAGATAAGAAAATTCATCGCAGAAATTCAATTATTTTCAAATTTTTGTAAATTCTCCCCACAATTTTAACTATTTTGAAAAATATTAAAATTCTTCTTCAAAATTCAATTACTTTTAAACATTTTTTAATAAAGTGTGTTCAGAAATTCAATTATCGTTATAAATAATAAAATTTTTCTCTGTAATTCAATTACTTTCAAAGAATTTTAATAAAATTCTTGTCAGAATTTCAATTATTTATTTATTTATTTACTTCTGTACATTTGTAATTATCTTTATAAATAAAAAAAAAAATTTATCCTAGAAATTCATTTATTTTCAAAAGTAATAAAATTCTTCGCAGAAATTCAATTATTTAAAAAAATTTTTTTCAATTTCTTGTCAAAATTATCTTGATCTTCGTAAATAATAAAATTCATTATGGAAATTTAATTTATTTTTAAAAATTCTGATAAAATTTCTTTGCAAAATTCAATTATCTTAAAAGATAAGAAAATTCATAGCAAAAAATTCAATTATTTTCAAATTTTTGTAAATTCTCCCCACAATTTTAACTATTTTGAAAAATATGAAAATTCTTCTTCAAAATTCAATTACTTTTAAACATTTTTTAAAAAAATCTGTTCAAAAATTCAATTATCTTTATAAATAATAAAATTCTTCTCTGTAATTAATTTATTTTCAAAGAATTTTAATACAATTCTTGTCAAAATTTTTATTATCTTTATAAATAAAAAAATTTATCCTAGAAATTCAATTATTTTGAAATTATTTTTTTTATAAAATCTTATAATGTAAAATAATGATTTTATTACTCAGCCATCTTTAATTATTATAAAACTCAACTTTTTTTAATTATTATAAAACTTATTATAACTCCGAGTCTTCGACTCGGACGAATCGATTTCTTCATGTTTTCTAACAATTTTTTATAAGTAGTTTAATTTCAAAAAGGTTTGAATTTTAATCTTTTGAAGAATTTAATTCTTATGGAAAAATAGTAATTAAATATTTATTTAAAAAAGAAGTTATTGATGTTTTTTTGAAAAATTTGAAAGAAATCTGTAAATAAACTTAACAGAACATTTTTTTGATTAAAACTTTTTCCTTTGACTTTAATTTTCTGAAAATTAAAAAAATTTCAGTCGCATTTTACTAAAAAAATCTTGAAAAAGTCGATTGGTCGCATCTTTTGACAAAAAAGCCGGAAAAGTCGCAGAATCCGAGCCCTGACTTGCCACAAAGATTAAGAAGAATTGAGTGTTTCTCGAAACATTTGATGATTTTAAGAGAAATTGATGGCACTCGATGGGAAATGAGTTTGAAGTTGGAGTGTGACGTAATCAAGAGTTACTTCACAAGAACTAGGATTTTGATATACGAGTGAGGTTTATTCTGCCTCTAGTATCCACCCTGCTATCATTTCACTTCTTGAGAGTGATTTAAGTGGAAGCCTAACGTAGTAACTTGCCGATGTGCACAGATGCGAGGAATCGACAGAACTTCGCAGCATGGTTACCCGACTCTCGAGTTATAAAGGTACTTTCCTCAGTACTAAAGCAATCTTGCCATCAAAGGAAGAAATCGTTTCTTGAAAAAAAGCTTCTATACTTGACATTCGGATTATCGTCAAACGTTTTTCTAATATGCTTCTCAGTGATTCTTATTCGTACAGCTAAAATCGTATAGGCCAAAAAGTAATTACACTGAAAAAAAAATTTATTTGATTCAAATAATTCAAATTATTTGAAAAATATTTAATTGATTCAAATACTTTTTAGTTGGATCAAAAAAATATGTGACATGACACGAGAAAAGGGACCTATCGCCTCAAAAGAGAATTTTACAGGGGGGGCGTTTAAAGTGACGCCATGAGCAGAAAACCCGTGTATTTACGCGGACACGTTCAACTTTCGGGCTTTATATTAATTAAACTATTTCAGATTTTTAATTTCTGATTTTTTTACGCGAAAGAGCGACTCAAAATCTATGGAATACGACTAGAAACTCAAAAATGATTTTTTCATCGATAGGTCCCTTTTCTCGTGTCGCGTCACATATGTATTTGATTTAAATAACTTAAATTATTTGAATCACACTTATTTGAACCAAATAAAACGTATTTGATTCAATTAAATAATTATTTGAATTGAATAAATGAATTTATTTAATACTAATAATGAGTTACTTGAAACTATTCTTTTATTTATTTCATTCAAATACTTCGTATATTTGATGCAAATAAAAATTATTTGACACAATAAATTTATTTTATTGATTCTAATAAACTTAATTATTTAATCCGAATAATTAATTATTCAAAGCAAATACACTATTTTATCAAGACAAATAAAAAAATATTTCAATCAATTAAACAATTATTTGAAACGAAAATAATGAAATACTTGAAACTGTTCATTTATTTATTTCACTTAAATATTTCATTTATTTAATACAAATAAAAAATATTTCGACAAATAAATGTGTTATTTGGACACAGAATATACGACACTGGCATTCATAAAGTAGATCAGCCCGAGTTCTCACCAAGTCTCAGTGGCCGTGTGGCCTAAATAGGTGCGTTTACAGGCTTGTGGTCAGCGTCACGGGCGGGGGGACGTGAGTTCGATGCCACATGCGAGCGAATATTTTTCATTCTTCGTTTTAAGCGTTATATAAAATAATAAAATTGTGTATTGTGTTGTGAATAAAAACTGTGTGTGAACATGTTTATAAATAATGTTGAAAGTCTGTTAAAAAATCAGTTAATATGTATAATATAATAAATAAAGTATAATAATATATTAATAAATTTAAAAAATACTAAATATTTAAAAACAATTTTTGTATTAAATATAGAATGAAATAATTTTCATATTTGATTCAAATAATTATTTATTAGCTTGAAATATTACATTAATTTGATTTGAATAATTTAAATTATTGATTCAATTAATTATTTATTGATTTGGAATATTCCATTTATTTGAATTGAATAATTTGTATTTGATTCAAATAAATAGTTATTTGAGGCGATAAAATCAAATATTTAGGTCAAATAAATATGTATTTTGTTCAAATACACATTTATTGGATTATAACCAAATAAATCATTTATTTGGATCAAATAATTTTTTTTTCAGTGTACAGTTTTCGCACTTGATAATTAACTTTAAAGTAACAAAAAAACTGCAAAAACAAGCGTCTCATTTTAAAACGTTTTGTTCCCATTTTTGAAACACTTAAAATGTCATACACAGTAATTTCACTTTTATTTTTCAAGAAAACTGACAGTTTTAGAATAGTTCTTCACATTTTGCCATGAATTTAAGAAAAAGTATTAACTATAATAATTTTTTTCGACTAATTTTACCCAAATTCAAATTTGAACAATTAAATTCTTCAAAAAAAAAAAAAAAAAAAAATTCAAAAACAAAACATTTTTGTAAATATTTGATTTTTTCAAAAAATTGAACCTAAATTTTTAAGAATAATTACATTTTTCTTAGCAATTCCTGTGAAATTGTATAAAAAGTAATATTTGCTAAAAATTTTATTAGAATTTTCAAAAACAATTCAATTCCTGATAAAAATTTTATTACAATTTTCAAAAATAATTCAATTCCTGATAATAATTTTATTAAAAATTTCAAAATTAATTGAAGAATGAGAATGAGAAGAATGTTATTATTTATCAAAATATTTAAATTATTGCGGAACAATTAATGAAAATGTTTTAAATAAATTGAATTCCTGTCATAAATTTTGTTATTATTGAAAATTATTAAATTTTTCATAAGAATTTTATAAACATTCTTACTTTATAAATAAATCATTACTCTTTTCAAAATATAATAAATTTTATCAAAATTTTATTTTAAATAATTGATTTCTTTCGACTAATTTTATGCAAAATCTAATTTGAATAATTAAATTTTTAAAAAATTTTTATTATTCTCGAAAGTAATTGAATCCTTCCGAAGATTTTTACTAAAAGCATTTAAATAATTGAATTTTGTTTAGAAACTTTATGAAAATAGTAAATATTAAAAATCATTGTATTGCAAAAAGTTTTTAAAATAATTAAATTTTACAAAAAATTCTATTAAAATTTATTAAAGTTTGTGTGGTATTTTATTAATTTTTTTCAAAATAATTGAATTCTTGCGAAAGAGTTTATTAGAATTTTGTAGAATAATTGATTTTCCAAGATGAAATTTATTACTTTAAAAATAATTGAATTCTTGTGATGAATATTATTATTTATAAAAATACTTGAATTTTTGCGAAAGGTTTTATTAGAATTTTTAAAAATAATTGAATTAACAAGAAGAAATTTAATACTTTTAAAAATAATTGAATACTTGTTATGAATATTGTTATTTATGAAAATAAGTAAATTTTGCAAAAAAAATTTCTAATCAAACTCAAAATAATTGAATTTTCGCGAATAATTTTATTATTTTAATTAATAATTAAATTGTTTTAAAGAATTATTTATTCAAAAATAATTGAATTCCTGGTTAGAATTTTATTAAAAGGTAAAAGAATAATTTAATTATTTCAAAAAATATAATTAATATTGTATTTAAAATAATTGATTGCTTTCGAACAATTTGTTAATAATAATTGAAAATAATTAAATTCCTGTGAAAAAATTCTAATACTTTTGTAAATAATTGAATTCTCAAAAAACATTTAAAAACAAAACATTTTTGTAAATATTTGATTTTTTCAAGGAATCGAAATCAAATTTTCAATTCAATTCAATTTTTTAAATTTAACATTTCTTGAGCAATTCCTGTAAAATTGAATAGAAAGTAATATTTGCTAAGAATTTTATTAAAATTTTCAAAAATAATTGAATTCCTGAGAAATTTTTATTATTCTCGAAAGTAATTGAATCCTTCCGAAGATTTTTACTAAAAGCATTTAAATAATTTAATTTTGTTTAGAAATTTTTTGAAAATAGTAAATATTGCAAACCATTGAATTGCAAAAAGTTTTTAAAATAATTAAATTTTAGAAAGAATTCTATTCAAATTTTTGAAAGTTTGTGTAGTATTTTATTAAATTTTTTTTTCAAAATAATTGAATTTCTGCGAAAGAGTTTATTACAATTTTGTAAAATAATTGAATTTCCAAGATGAAATTTATTACTTTTAAAAATAATTGAATTCTTGTGATGAATATTGTTATTTACAAAAATAATTGAGTTTTACAAAGAATTTTATTAAAATGCCCTCAAAGTATTTGAATTTTCGGGAACAATTTTATTATTTATCGACATAATTGAATCCTTAAAATAATTTTATTAAAATTTGAAATAAAAATTGAATATTTAAAAAAAAATTTGATTAAAATTTAATTTAAAATAATTGAATTCCTGTGAAAAATTCTAAATATTTTATTGAAAATAATTGAATTCCTATAAAAAATTCTAATATTTTTTCTAAATAATTGAATTCTTCCAAAGAATTCTAAATGAAATGAAATTTTTTAAAATGATTACATTTTTGGAACAATGCTTGTAAAATTGTATTAAAAATAATTGAGATGCTGCGATAAATTTTATTATTTGCGAAAATAATTGAATTGCTGAGATAAATATGATATTTTATAAATTGAATTTCAGTGAAAAATTTTGTTAGATTTGAAAATATTTGAATTTTTTATAAGAATTTAAAAATCATTGTTTTTAAAATAATTCATTATTTCAAAATAATAATAAATTTTTTGAAATTTTGTTTTAAATAATTCAATTTTTCGATTAAATAATTTAAAATAGTATTAAGAATGCTGGAAATCCTTCGAAGAGTTTTATTATTTACAAAAACATTTTAATTCTTGTTGGTAATTTTATCAAATTTTTTTTTAAAATTGAATCGTCGCATAAAAAATGTTATTAGTGAAAGTAATTTAATGTATAAAAAATTTTGTTAAATTTTTGATTTTTTGACTTTTTTTTGAAAAAAGATATTCTAAATTAATTGAATTCCTGTGAAAATTTTATTATTTATGAAAATTATTGAATTTCGGATTAATTTTATTAATTTTTTTTTTAAATAATTGAATTCTTCATAACTTAAGTATTTTTTTAAAATGATTAGATAAAATGATCACAAATTTTAGATATTTTTCCTAAAATTTCATGTCCATTTTTACACATAAATTTGTGGTAAAAGTACAAAAATTTGTGTAATTTTACCTAAAAATTTTTTGGCTATTTTTTCCAAAACCTTAGTAAAGGAGACCAAAAAGTTTGTGTTTTTACCCAAGAACTTTTAGATATTTCTTCCAAAATGTTTGGGTAAAATCACTAAAAATCTTGTGTATTTTTTTACCTAAGAAATTATAGGAATTTTTTCAAAAAGTTTTGGTTTTAAAACTACCAAAAACTTTGTGTATTTTTACCCAGTCGAAATATTTTTTTAAAATAATTGAATTTTAAATATTTGTTTAAAAATAATTGAATAAAAAAAAAATAATTCAAAAATAATTTTTTGAAAATAATAGAATTATTTGAAAGAAATTATAATTTTCAAGAACGGTTTTTCGATTACTATAGTATTAGAGAATTTAAAGCAGTGGAAATTTTTGAAATAAACAGCGAAATAGTGGTTTTTAGTGGTTGAAATCTAAAAAAATACCCAAACAGTATAGCATAACGTAAAAAAAAGGAGTAAATAAGAAGTTTTAGTATAAACAAGTGCTAAGCCTGTAATTAATTTGTAAAAGTCCATTGCGTAATAAAACGAAAATACGGTTTCCAACAAACAAATGTATTGTTTTAATGAAAATGATTGCTATTACTTTAAATAATGATGCTGCCTCTAAAGAATGAGTTATACCGGTTTTTGTTTGAGGAGAGACATACTATTTAAAAGATGAGAGATTTTGAATCAAATTCTAAAAGTGAAATTATATAAACGTGTTACTTGAAAGGGTTATACGCGAAGTAAAAGGGGTGACTTTAAACGAGTACGATTTGTGTCATGCGGATTAGTATTCCAGCCATTGGTCGACACATCTGATGCTCGTTGGAGGATTTCAACCCCTTTTCAACTCTTCCATATAAGCATCTCCGACATTTACCATAAGATAATATTTCCCTGCATTTTTGCGAACACTCGCACAGTTCATCACACGTGAAAGAAAATTTTAAAACAAATTTTACAGAATATGGAGAATTTTTGCTTTTTTTCCAGCGAAGGGGTTATGTTACTCTTTTTTTCAGGATTTTCGTCGCCTCCGCAAACGGATTTTTACTGAGTGTCCAAATACGCAGCAGTCTTTATGAATAATTGGGTGGTGCGATGGTTTGCCGCGGATCCGGTTTCTGGGTTTGTTCCGGCTCCGTGGTGAACCACGGCAACTCTCTACCTCTCCGTATATATACACGTATCACGTCCGGTGAATCTCCCGCATTCCCCCACATAAAACCTTTTAATCCTTAAACGGCACTAAACCACTGGAAACGGATAAACGAACATCATTTCAGATCGATGTCTCGTCGAACGCAACTTTTTTTAATAGCGGCCTCTCTCTTTTTCAATGCCAACAATGAATTATTATCAACAATTTATTAGCTGAAATTATCAAACACTTTTTATATCAGGTTGGACCGTAAACTAAAAAATTGAAAACAGGAATAACTTCCAAAAAGGTTATTCCAAGCATTGTTGGTTACATGGCTTGTTGCATAGCAGGATTAGCTTAGGATTAAGTTTCAAAGAATGTAAAAGTGACGAATTAGCCTATTGGTACAGGAATAATAATCAATACTGTCCAAACTAACTGATGGAACAACGATTAAAAGTTGTTTTCAAATAATGAAAAACGTGATCGTCTAATTATTATTACAGACTGAATAACGCACGTAAAATTATTCTGCGGTCTTTGGAGGTTTAGTGGAAACCTGACGATGATTTTGCAGTAAGCGACGGGTTTTGCTGTGGGATGGAAAGGTGCCTATGGCAAATCGAATGGCGTTGGTGAAACGCGAGCGAAACGAGGGAAATGGAGGCAGAGACGCACCATACGGACGAGCCATTTAAACTTCTCATCCCCCAAAACCACGTTCCTGTCCGCATTCTGACTTATACCCCGGCATCGTTCAACCAGTCGGCCAGGCCCTTGGCTCTCACCCTCCACCCTCAACATGTGCCATTATATACGTTTGACATCCGCTACTCATCGCTAGTCTCACAAAGTATCACTCAAATATATCTTTTCTAAAAATCCACACTTTTTTTCCAGGCATCACTTGATGTTCCAAAATTTTAATAATTTAACAATGTTTTAGAAGTGTTAGACATCGTAAATGTCTACTAAAACATACTATTTACTACAATGAAGAAATGCTATTGAATCATTGTCGTATTTGTTGACCTTACTGTCATTATTTGTCGCAATGAACATCATAATCAATATCGTTCGAATACAAAGGCAGAGAAAGATTTGTTTATTCCTTACGCTCTTAAATCCGAATGTAAATCATTTGTTGTGGTTCATCAGTTGGTGAACTACAACAAATGATTTACATTCGGATTTAAGAACTACAACCAATGATTTACATTCGGATTTAAGAAGGTAAGGAATAAACAAATCTTTCTTTGTCTTTGTATTCGAACGATATTGAACTACAACAAATGATTTACATTCGGATTTAAGAACTACAACCAATGATTTACATTCGGATTTAAGAACTACAACAAATGATTTACATTCGGATTTAAGAACTACAACAAATGAATTACATTCGGATTTAAAAACTACAACAAATGAATTACATTCGGATTTAAGAACGTAAGGAATAAACACCAGTTAGTGAACTACAACAAATGATTTACGGATTTAAGAACATAAGGAATAAACACCAGTTGGTGAACTATAACAAATGATTTACATTCGGATTGAAGAACGTTAGGAATAAACACCAGTTAGTGAACTACAACAAATGATTTACGGATTTAAGAACATAAGGAATAAACACCAGTTGGTGAACTATAACAAATGATTTACATTCGGATTGAAGAACGTTAGGAATAAACACCATTTGGTGAACTACAACAAATGATTTACGGATTTAAGAACATAAGGAATAAACACCAGTTGGTGAACTATAACAAATGATTTACATTCGGATTGAAGAACGTTAGGAATAAACACCATTTGGTGAACTACAACAAATGATTTACGGATTTAAGAACGTAAGTAATAAACAATTCTTTCTGCACTTGTTACATATCCAAAGGTAAAGATTTCTATACCTGCAAAAATTCATTGAGAGACAGTACAACACTCTTTGTTTTATTAAAATGCAAAAAAGTGTACTTCGACTCACACTCGACGATTTGCGCCCTTCGTGCGAAAATTCATTCCCTCCGCATTCTTCCGAGTGGTTTCATCCCCTGTTGAGACTGTCAGAAAACTGACAATCGCCGACGCCAGGGGGGGTTATAGGCCCTAAACTCGAGATATGCGAGATCCTCGATACACGTCATTCAGTGTGCTCTCTCTCAAAATTTCCCTCTCCTTTTGTAATTTTATTCATTTTTCTTGCAGAGCCGCGCCGACAATTCTCTAACCAGGCTCCGTGTTTGCCTATGGAAATGCAAGAGATAGCTCGACACTCTCAAATACACCCACACCCCCCTTCTCATGTATATTTTTCCATCTTCTCCCGCTGTCTGAATATTATTAGTAATTAACGAAAAGAACGGCGAGACAGAATATATATACATATACTGTATCACATTTCTGAAAAAATCTTCTCAATCCAAAGGTTTAGCATAATCATTTCATTCCACAATTTATACAATTACAAAGTGCGCATGATAAAGTCAGGAATGTGAAAAGGATTTCTGGAAGTGACTTACGCAAATTTTTTACATAATTAATATTTTTAACACATTAATTTCTATTATTACAACTTCTATTATTAATTATACAAATGTTGAAAACAATTATTTTCAAGATTTGTAAAAAAAATTGTTTATAACATCTTGAAAAATAAGTTTTATAAATAAAAAGATCAAATTCGGTCAATTTATTCAAAAGTTACACCAATTTCCTTCTGTAATTACACCCAATATCATATATGCTTTCCTTCCGGTTTAGACAACATTTTGAAAAGTAGTTGCCTTCTATAAGAATGTCTTAAGTCTGTGGCGTATGATGATTGAGATTCGCCATAGACTTAAAACATTCATAGAGAAGGCACACTACTTTTCAAAAAGTTGTCCACACCGAAAGGAAGGCATATATGTTATTGGGTGTATAAGTTTTTATAAGTACAACACTATAAGGAAGAACGTTTATAGAATTTTTAGAGTGGTTTTTTGAATAAATATTAGTTTTAATAACCATAGCAACAATTTCATAAACAATGAGAATCGTAAATAGTTTTTAAGCTTCTTCACTTAAAATGGTCTATTGGAGTACTTATCAAGAACCCTTGTGTTTTATGAACATACATCAAAACAAGGAAGTAATTTCAGTAGAAGGTCAAAAACAAACTTTTTCGTTAAATAAATAAAAGAATTAATAATTTTAGTTCAACTTCTCGTAATAGTCATTCGATTTCTGTCGCGATCAAAAGTAGTTGTGCAACAATGAAATCTAAAGACGTATTTTTTGTCGGCTTAATTTTGTGGAAAGAAATTCTGGTATTGTCTTCCGCAAGTAATTACTATGACGGACTGATAAAGTATCTGAAAAACGACTCCAAATTGCGTCAGATAGTGTACCTTCTTGACGATGAATTGGTTCATTCGGACCCATTGATGGATTCACTCATGTCAGCAGTGAATTCGCATTTTCCATCCTTTACCGTCAACTACAGTGATATAAACTCAAATCTTACCAAACAACGTTTGCAGACACTATTGCGACCTAAAATTACTGGCCTGTTCGTTTTGCAGTGGACAAAGAACACTACATTCGAAAAATTTAACAGATTTTTTACTGACCGAAATGATTTATTAGTGGGACCAACAAAACCAAAATGTTTAATAGTGCCATCTTATTCTTCCTTCCATACAAATATTAGTGAAATGTTAGAATCCTGTAGAGAGTACAATTTCATGGACTTTAGTATTTTGATAAACACGAATGAACGAACTCTAAAAATTGAACAAAATCTTGACAAACTTATTCTTCTTATTTTAAAGGGTTTTCGTTTCCCAGATTTAAAATACGGTACAGAATTATATATCCCAGTGATTGATTCTGCAGAATTGTCACCAAAAAGTCAGTGGTTTTCAAGGCATAGCTCATCTACTAATAATTCAGATGTGTTTGTGGCTATAAATTTTTTGCAAATTTTGACATGGGAAAGTTATTTTGACCCGGAAACACTTCCCTTTGTACTACTGAATTCTGACATGGTTTTTGATGTAGATATTCACATAGGGTCAAAAGTATTACATTTCCAATCCGAAAAGAAAGCTATGTATCCTAATGTGAATATAAACTTGAATTTATTTTATCGGAGAGAGAATGTGGGTTTGATTAATATACTACTTCAAAGATTGGAACCTGTTAAAGCTGTTATTCCACAAATATCAAGAAATTCAGAAGAAATTATTGTTTCAAAAGAGTTTTGGTACATGATGATTGTAACAGTTTGTACGATTTCGATCATACGACTAGTGGTATTTTTGATGAAATTCAACAATAGTAGGTGGCAAACTTTAAACATTAGTCAAATCATAATGGGAATGGCTACAAATGAAGAACCTCGGAATTTAGCAGAGAGAACAGTTTTTGGATCATTGATTATTGCCTGCATTGTCTTTACTAGTTACTTTTACTCGATAATCCTAGACATTAGTTTTCGACCATCGCCTGAAATTTCAACTTTCACAGATCTTGTCAATTCGAACATAGCACCAATTTTGACTTTTGATGATGCCATTTTCTTAGAAAGTAGAGCACATGAACTCAATATGAATAATGAAAAAATAAAAAGTATCAGAAGATTGGCATCAGAAAAACAGGAGGAAACATTTTACTTTGAATTTGAAGAAATTTGTTTGCTAAAGTATATTGATTACCGGAATATTTCCTGTGTTATAAGCAATTCTGTACATCATGTTAAAAATTATTTAGCTATAAACGGCAAAACAGATGTTAAAATATTGGACGAAACTGTTTCGTATAGTTACAGACCATTTCTCACTCAGTCTTTTACACCATATCTTGATGAATTTATTAAAAGAATTTTAAACGTTCTAGAATTTGGATTATCGAGAGAGTTTTATAGAATGAATGTCAATTTACCTCAAACAAATAATAAGTCGAAATTGCAAATGATTTCGAAGGAACAAATTTTTGTTGCCCTATTTTTTGTAGGAACAATTGGTTACTCTCTGGCTATCATAGCTTTTATTCTAGAAGTAATCACAGCAAAGATAAGACTCAAATTTTTCCTAAAACCAAAATTTCGATTTGTAAATTAATCCGATGTAGTGTTGTTATAAGAAATAAAATATCGTACGACTTCTCCTTGTATTGATAAATTATCTTAGGAAGAGTTAAAAAAGGGAAAAACTATTTTAATCGTCACTCCTACTTTTTAGGCAATGTTCCTTCGATATTAGAGATGTATAAATAGTATAAAATTGAAGAAAAATACAATTACAGTAGAGTTCATTTTCTCTTAAGCTTTAGATTTATCAAAAATATAATTGTAGTAATGTTCTTTCAATAAAGAAATTTTGAAGAGTGTTAAGTTTTTTCTATATGTAAACTTGTAAACGACTATGCTATGTTTTTGGTAACAAAAAGACAATTGTACTTCGGAACGAAAAGAGGGAATAAAGAGAAAGATTAAATGGATTTTGGTCCTTGCTTATTATATAATTATTATAAAACAGGATTTATACTTTTAAGAGTTGTGAAATTGAGTGTTTTAAATAAATATTGCACATAGAATAAATTACCCGAGTCGAAATTTTAACTCTCTTTTAGTTCTCCAAAACCCTCTTTTTAACCTCTTTTAAGCCTCTTTCACACTCCCAAATCCTCTTTTGAACCTCAAAACTGCAGATTTGTATTTTTCCGCACATTTAGAGGTTCAAAAGAGGTTGAAAGAGAGAAGTTACAAGGCTTAAAAGAGGTTCAAAAAATTTTTTTTTTAATTTTTCGAAAACGAAAATGCGAATTTTTTTCACACAGTTGTATTTCAATTGCCCTGTAGAAGATACAGAAATGAGTTTTTGAGTGATTTCAATAAATCTATTAGGATAGATAGAAATTTAAAAAATGTAATTTTCCTAAAAATTTTAAACCCTCTTTTCAACCTGCTAACATCGGAATATGGATTTTTCCGCATCATTTTCAGGTTCAAAAGAGGTTGAAAAAAAGAGGGTCAAAAGAGGGTCTAAATTTTGACTTGGGTAATAGGTTTTGGATCATTTTTAACCCTATCTTGTTTAAGCCAATTAAAAGCTGTTCCTTTAGAGCTGCCTCTAAGCAAGATTTCAGAAACATACTTTAAAAGTTACACCAGAGAGAAACTACAACCTTTAAAAAATGTTTCATGTCTTTGGTTTTGCGAAAAAAAATTTCCTTCGCTCTACTTCCACTCTAACTTCAGAAACACTTGCAACCTAATGCATAAAATTTAAATTTTACCAATAAATAGATATTTCTAATAACTTATTAGTAAAATGTATCAATTTATTAATTATTTGTTCTTATTGTATAATCTATAAGTAAAAAGTCATTCACCGATTTGAATTACTGTTAACAGTTTTACTAATTCGTGTTTTTAATTTATTTTTGTTTTTTTTTAAATTTCCAGATATACAATTTTCACTTTTTGAGAATTCAATAATTTTTTAAGTAAAATTATTCCCAATAAAATTAATAAAAAAAAGAAATAACGCATGTTTCTATTTTAATTATTTAAAGTGAATAAATTTAACATTCCAGAGAGTTCAATTATTTATTAATAGAAATGGAAAAAGTCCAAAGCTTTGCACCTATTAAAATTTTGAAATCATTACAAAGTATGGAAGGTGAATTGAAAAAATTAAAAAATAAAATACTTTTAATATTATTAAAGAAAGAAAGAATTATGATTTTAATTTTACAAATTTAATTTACTTTTTCTAGTACTTTTGATCAAATTCCTGAATTTTTCTCTGATTTATTCAATAAAGTAAAAGTTTAACGAAACGTCGCATTACTGACGAAACACACTGGATTTTTTATTCAATTTTTTACCTTCCCATGATCATTAATTATTTTTTAAATATCAATTAAACCATACACTCACAAAAATGATCTATTAACCATAAAACTAATTTCCTTTTAAATCATGTCCTTTAAATGTTAGCAGAAATAGTTTTATTGTAAAAAGAATCTTTTAAATACAAAAAGGTTAGAAGTTTATTGGAAAAAAGAAAATCGTTTAAATATTAACTGATTTCTGTTGATTTTGAAATGAAATCTTTTTATGTCAAAAGGATAATTTCAAATTATTTGACATTTCTAAACATGTGAAAATAATTTTAAAAAAAACAGTTTAATTGCTTTTCAAATAATGCAAAGGTAATCTACACAATTTTTAGAATAATTATTTATTTATAAAACAACAGTAGATAAATTTAATAATTAATAATATATAATAATAAAACTAAATGATTTTAATGAAATAAACAAAGTATAAAATATAAATAAAATATTATCAATTTTGGATAATTATAATAATTTTTTATATATTCGAAAACTATAATTTAATTAATTAAAAAATGTAGAATCTAATAAGTCATAACTTTTTAAAATTAAAATAATTGTTAAAAGGTTATATACATAGAAATTGTGATGAAAGAAATTTAGTTCTAACTTTAATATGTTTTTTTCCTGACTATATCAATATATTATTATTTGCAGGCTTGTGTTATTATTATTTTTTTAAATTTAATTTCAAATATTTTATAAATTTGAGTCAAAAATAAATAAATTATTATTATAATTAAATAGATTAATTAATTACTGATATGACGAATAAATAAAACTACTAATAAAATTTTACTTTTTAATAGCAAACGAAAATCATTTAATAATTAAAGGGTATAATTGAAAGGAATTTCCTTTTAATAGCAGGTGTGTAACGTAAAGCCTTTTCAACAATAAGAATTAATTTGTTAAGGTTTTGTTCAGTATTTAGAGTCTGCTTATTCATATTTATCAAAACACAGTCCATGAAATTGTACTGACTAGAGGAAGATAAAATTTTCCTGATATTTGTATGAAATGAAGGATAAGACAACACTATTAAACATTTGGGATTTGTTGGTCCCTTTAATAAATCATATCGGTCAGTGAATCATCATTAATGTTAAAATCATAAAATATTAATGTTAAATTAATGTTAAAATCATCATAAATATTAAAATAAACACTGCTTTTAATTTGTAAAATGTGAAAATAAACTTTAAATCAACAAAAAAGTAACACTAACATAACCTTAAAGTGATTTGCTTCTAAGGTCCCTTTCTTCAGATCGCGTCATATTTACAATTGTCAATGTTTATGAAATTGTTGCTATGGTTATTAAAACTACTATTTATTAAAAACTACTTCAAAAATTGTATAAACGTTCTTCCTCAAAGTGGCACTTATGAATCCCTAATTATTCAACTGTTGGAGGAAATTTGAAAAGAGAAATTTTAATTATTAAATGATTGTTAATCTGCAATTTTTTTGGTTAAAGTTGTTGAGTTAAGTTTATTAATTTGTTTTGTTTTAAATCTCGTTTAAATTTCATACATTTTTTGTAACTTAAAATATAATATTTTTTAACGTAATAAAGAATTCCATTCTTTTATTGTTCCAATAAAATCTAATAAGTTATCTCTATTTGATAATTAAAAAAAATTAAACAGGATCATGGAGAACACATTTTTTTGACATCAAAAATTAAAAGTTATTGTATTTAAATAAATTATAAGTTTCAATCAAAGGAAACATACAATTGTATTAATGTATTTATTATTAATTTTAACATGAGACAATCCATCAATGGGTCCGAATAAACCAATTCATCGTCAACAAAGTACACTATCTGATGCAATCTGGAGTCGTTTTTCAGATAGTTTATCGATCCGTCATAGTAATTACTTACGGAAGACAATACCAGAATTTCTTTCCACAAAATAAAGCCGACCAAAAATATGTCTTTAAAATTCATTGTTGTACAATCACCGCTTTTGGTCGACAGAATTCGTATGATTATTACGAGAAGTTAAACTAAAATTATTGATTCTTGAATTTACTTTAGGAAATAGTTTGTTTTTAACCTACTTCTAAAAAACTTCCTTCTTTTAAAAAAACGTTTATAAAATACAAGGGTTCTTGATAAGTACTATAATATAGACTTATTCAAGGTCAGACATGTCAAGAATTATTAATTATTGTCAATATTGATGAGTACACATTTATAATATTTGGCTTTTAGCTTAAAATTAATTTTCAATCGTTCACATTACTTTTCTCTGTTTATGGTCGCATTTGAACATAAATAAAATTAAAGTCATCACCGTCCATTTCACTCAATAATTCATGGTAAAAGTAAACATCACAATATTGTTTACATTTATTATTAGTCACAAAAGGTTTAATAATAACTTATAATAAGTTATATTTTTTTACAAATTCTGTAAAATGTTTCATTTCCCCATTTTCCTCGGACTTACCTTAACTTTTGTTGACCGTTTTTAAAATCATACTTAATGCAGCTTTAGAACAGCTTTTATTTGGCTTGAACAAGACAGGGTTAAAAATGATCCAAAACCTATAAATTTATTCTATGTGCAATATTTATTTTAAAAAAACTCAATTTCACAACTCTTAAAAGTATAAATCCTGTTTTATAATGATTGTATAATAAGCAAGGACTAATATGCATTTAATCTTTCTCTTTATTCCCTCTTTTTGTTCCACAATATATATATAGAAAAATGTTACTCTATTTAAACTCTTTGTAATTAAAGAACATTTTACAATTGTATCTTTATTAAATCTAAAACATTAGAAAAAAACTGATCGCCTTCGTACTCTCCCTACTCAAGGAACACTACTATGATTGTATCTTTCTTCAATTTAGTACTTTGCATACTTCTCTAATTTCCGAAGAAAATTTTTTCAAAAAAGAACTTGTACATAATTATAGAAGTATTAAAAGATTCTTGAGAATGGAAAACAATAACATTAGACTAGCTTCAAATCCAAACTTGATATCAACATTGAAGTAAATTAGATCTTATTTGCTTCTGAAATTTATTGACATTTTAAGATTGTAACATCTCCACCACGTGGCATATAGAAAAGTGCGGCGTACAGAAATCAACCAACTATTTGCTATTCGAATGGATAGTATGGGTTAATTTACAAATCGAAATCTTGGTTTGCTGAAAAATTTGCTTCTTATCTTTGCTGTGATTACTTCTAGAATAAAAGCCATGATAGCCAGAGAGTAACCAATTGTTCCAACATAAAACAGGGCAACAAAAATTTGTTCCTTCGAAATCATTTGCAATTTCGACTTATTATTTGCTTGGGGAAAATTGACATTCATTCTGTAAAACTCTCTCGATAATCCAAATTCTAGAACGTTTAAAATCCTTTTAATAAACTCATCAAGATATGGTGTAAAAGACTCTGTGACAAATGGTTCATAATTAAACATAACAGTTTCATCCAATATTTTAACATCTGTTTTGCCGTTTTTAGCCATATAATATTTAACATGTTTTGGAGCATTACTTAAAACACAGGATATATTCCGGTAATCAATATACTTTAGCAAACAATCTTCTGGATACCAAAAAGACTGATTACCTTTTCTTTCTGCTAATTGTCTTCGAATACTTCCTAATTTACCCTTGTTATAGAATTTATTTTCTTCATTTGATAAGTAAAAATATACATCCAATGTCATAAGTGGTGTTAAATTCGAATTGACAAGATCTGCGAGAGTTGAAATTTCAGGAGATGGTCGAAAACTAATGTCTAGAATTTTCGAGTAAAAATAACCAGTAAAGACAATGCAGGCAATAATCAATGATCCAAAAACTGTTCTCTCTGCTAAATTCCGAGGTTCTTGATTCGTAGGCATTCCCATTATGATTTGACTAATGTTTAAAGTTTGCCACCTACTATTGCTGAATTTCATCAAAAATACCACTAATCGTATAATGGAAATCATACAAACTGTTACAATGATCATACACCAAAATTCTGTTGAAACAATAATTTCTTTTGAATTTCTTGACATTTGTGGAATAACAGCTTTAACCGGATGCATTCTTTGAAGTAGTATATTAATCAAACCCTCATCCACTTTCCGATAAAATGACTGATAATTTAAATTCTCATTGGGAAACATATATTCTTTTTCGGATTGGAAATGTGATATTTTTGCCTTTATGTATTTAATAAAATTGAAAACCATTTTAGAATTCAGCAGTACAAGAGGTAGTGTTTCCGGTTCAAAATAAGTCAGTCGTGTTAAAATTTGTAAAAAATTTATAGCCATTTGGTATTCGAGCACATATGAATTATTAGAATATAAAATATGCTTTAAAAACCACAGACTTTTTGGTGATAATTCTGTAGAAGCAATATCTCTGATATAAAATTTTGAACGTTTGAAAGTGATTAAAACAATAAGAATTAATTTGTCAGGGTTTTGTTCGATTTTTAGAGTCCGTTCATTCTTATTCATCAAAACGCTAAAGTCCATGAAATTGTACTGTCTACAGGATAGTAACATTTCACTGATATTTGTATAAAATGAAGAATAAGATGGCACTATTAAACATTTGGGTTTTGTTGGTCCTTTTAATAAATCATATTGGTCAGTAAAAAATCTGTTAATTTTTTTGAATGTTGTGTTCTTTGTCCACTGCAAAACGAACAGGCCAGTAATTTTAGGTCGCAATAAAATCTGCAAACGTTGTTTGGTAAGATTTGAGTTTATATCACTGTAGTTGACGGTAAAGGATGGAAAATGCGAATTCACTGCTGACATGAGTGAATCCATCAATGGGTCCGAATGAACCAATTCATCGTCAAGAAGGTACACTATCTGACGCAATTTGGAGTCGTTTTTCAGATACTTTATCAATCCGTCATAGTAATTACTTGCGGAAGACAATACCAGAATTTCTTTCCACAAAATTAAGCCGACAAAAAATACGTCTTTAGATTTCATTGTTGCACAACTACTTTTGATCGACAGAAATCGAATGACCATTACGAGAAGTTGAACTAAAATTACGAATTCTTTTATTTATTTAAGTAACGAGTTTGTTTTTGACCCACTACTGAAATTACTTCCTTGTTTTGATGTAGGTTCATGAAAGACAAGGGTTCTTGATAAGTACTCCAATAAACCGTTTTAAGTGAAGAAGTTTAAAAACTATTTACTCTTGTCAAAGTTTATGAAGTTTGTCGCTATGGTTATTAAAACTAATATTTATTAAAAACTTCTCCAAAACTCCTATAAATGTTATTATTTAACGTGGTACTTATAAATACCTAATTATTAAACTATTGGAGAGAATTTGAAAAGGTAAATTTTATTAATTAAAATAAGTTATTTTCCATTGTTACTTTATAGTTTCTGCTGTGAACAGAGTTGAAGTGTGCTTCATAACATCAAATTCTATGATTTTGCTCTACATTGTTTTAGTATAAAACATGAACTTTCAATACCTTTTTGTTTAGCTGATTTTGAAAAAACATCCATTTTTCGAAATTTGTATTTACATAAATAATGAAGAGACTTTAACAAATTAACACTGTAATTGATGTATAAAAAAGATATTTAACATATTATTATCTTAGTGTTTTTCATTAGTTTATAGAATGGGTAAAATTACAGCATTCCCATTAATTTGTAAAGCTTCACTGATAAACTGAAGTGTTTCAGGTTGAAAATGAAATATTAATTGTGGAATATAATTTGTGCAGTGTAAATAAATTCATGCGTTATCGAATTCTATAACAGTAATTAATTATATATAGTGCGGTGCGGAAAAGAAGGCATTAGTGCGGAAAAGAGATCAATTTTAACTGGAAATGGATATTTTTCAAAAAACTTTATTCCTTTTGCAATGGTAATATCCATTTCTCCCCTTCGTCATGTTCTCTTTCTCCTCTCGATTATAATTTTATTCCCAGTTTAAAATCCGATGAGAAGTTTCGCTTCTCCTGAATATACATATATGTATCTTTAATCATCACTAAATGAACACTTTTTTCAGGGCGTCTTCTATTTTTTTTTTTTTTTTTGTTCCTTTTGTCTCGCAATTAGGATCATTTTTCAAATGCAATTAATTCGGCAAAAATTGTAACGATCTGCTGCAAGAAGCGAATACTTATTTTTTGAACTAAAATATATTTATC
Organism: Leptopilina drosophilae; assembly: GCA_032873175.1. NCBI lineage: Eukaryota > Metazoa > Arthropoda > Insecta > Hymenoptera > Figitidae > Leptopilina > Leptopilina drosophilae. Next base: position 55,009,704 of record CM065481.1, read on the forward strand.
TCTTGTTTAAGAAGAATTTTTCTCTGTTTTTATTTGATGTATCAGAGTTTTTTCTGTAAAACATTAATAGACGGGAACTGGATATCCTGTACAATGATTAATTTTTTTCCACATTCATTATATGTAGTGAATCAAAAAGTATGTTTTGCCAAAATTTGCCTTGGTTTTTTTAAATATACTTGAAAACAATTCATGTATTAATGATTTGCTTACATTTGCAAACGGGGTTCTAATGATGTGTTATTTTTATGTGTTTGATTATAGAGCTGGCTTTAAATCCGATAGCTCTGTCAGCAGGCACGCGAGTTGCGAGGAGAGTCATATAGGCACATTCAACGCGTTTTATTAATTATTAACAAATGTATCTTCGAATCAGTTTAACGTGGAATAAAATGATATCCCTGACAAGTAATTCCCGGCACGAATATCCGGTTCACGTTTTGATCGTTCAGTTGACTAGACTCGTATCGAAATATGCATGACAATCTTTCACAAGGAGCGTTCATTATATAAATAAGTTCTTCATAAGTTCTTTATAAGTTCTTCAAAAATGCAACAATTCACTCTCATATTATTAGGATTCATTAATATGAATCTTGATCTTAATTGTCTTGGCTTAAAAATTACGCCAATATGGCCTAACTTTTACAATTTGGAAAAGGAAAATTCTTTTGGTGTGTTTATTCTTCTTATTAGATGTAACAATTTTGGTAAATTACAGATTAAAGCGAAGACAGCATGTAAATTTCGATATTTCTGACGGAGTCTTAGTTTCTAAAGAGGTAAATTTTTAAGAAAGACACTGAGAAGTTGAACGATTAAAATGTTTAAAGATACTAAAAGGACTTTTTATTTCAACAAGAACAGTATGTGCAAGTGTTTGAACCTAATGCAGAGTTCTCTAACCGCACCCTCACAGCTTGAGATATCTCTTGGATATCATTTTCTTTTTTTCCAGACATACCATAACATGGGACGAAAAATGTAGACATTCCATAAATAGAAGGTAATGGAAAACATTCGCCAATTTCAAACTAGAACAATATTTTTACCTTGTTTACAGCAACATTGCATTTCAGACTTAGAAAATTAATTAATCATTAGAATTTGAATCTAAACATTAAAAATAAATCTCACATGTTGTTAATCAATGCGTTTTCTTCTTTTAACAAATACCAATTGATGTGAATACATCAAAATGTGAATACAACCACGGTAAATCGTTAGGTATTAAAATAACACCAAAAAGGATTAAAATAATCCAATTTAGTGTTATTTTAATCCATTTTGGTGTTATTTTAATACCTAACGATTTACCGTGACTATAAAAGTGCTAGTAGTCACAATTTATCCGCAATATTATTTTTTTGTGAGAAATAATTTTCCCTTTTTTTGGTACAAGGTTAACAAAAGGATTTTTGTGAGTGCAAACAATATTCTTTAGGGGGGAGGCGAAAGTCGTTGAAAAGATGTAACACATTAAATATCCGGCGGATCGGATGACATAACGATGAGCAAACGAAACGAGCGGACACGAATGAATTAGAAGAATTTGCCATAAAAACGAGTATCGAGGGGAAAGAAGCCGACACGAGGAGGAGGAAAATACGCGAGCGGTATTGTGCGCCGGCCGATATTAAAATGCCGGTGATTGATGCGTGTACCGTGCACACCGTTTTTGCCTTGGAAGCACCGCACCAATGGCACTCCCACCACCTTATACAACTAAAATACGAGGTTGTCATAACGGGGTGATATTGCATCTTCTCTTTCTATTTACGCAACAACATATTTGTGAATAAGTCCCACAATAAATATAGCACGCTGTGCTAGTTGATAACCTGCCACAACGTGCTGAGAGCAATCGGCATTTAGATCTACATAAATCATCCGCTCGCTCTTCTTTTCGACTCACATGAGGTCCACCTTCCTATCCTAAACGATTGCCATAAATTCTCCATTTCCCCAAACGCAAATAACGAAAGTCTAACAATAATTTTTTTTCGCTTATTAATATTTTTCAGTCTGCAATCAAATATTTACTGTTCCGTTCAACAATTAGTGACATCACTGCAAAAAGAAGTATCTTAACTAAGATGTTTTGGTAGTCATTTCTAAGATGTTATTGTAGTCACTTTTTATTCATTAAAAATATCATAATTTAAGATGTTCAAAGTATCTTCGTACACATTTTCCAACATATTTTTTGGGGAAAAAGTTTTGAGGTTACCTATGGGCTTACATGTAAGATATTTTATGCATCTTAGGTTTTAGTAACTTAAATTTTTTTTGCATCTTACAATTCACAAGTAACTTATCGCTAAACATCTTATTGAGACAAACATCTTAATTTAAGATACTTTAAAAAACTTACAGAAGTATCTTACTTTTTTAAGATAGAAAAAATATCTAAGACGTATAAAGCATCTTAAAAATCTGTAAGATACTTTCGAAAACATCTTATTTTAAGATGTAAGATTTCATTTTTCCATCTTACATCTTATGTTAAGATATCAAAGAATATACTTATTTTTGCAGTGATGATCTGAAGAAAGGGATCTTGGAAGTAAATCACTTTAAGGTATGAAGCTGAAGTCCACAACGCGTTTTTAAAAACGAAAAATCAAAAGAGAATTTTTTTTCAAATTAAATTCATCTCGAATTTTCATGTGCTTTAATTTTTAAGAATTTAATTGTCAATAAAGATACAATTATTGAAAAGTAACATGAATTTGAATAAAAAATAAAAATACCGTACCATTTTTTTTGTGTTCGTTTTTAAAAACGTTGTGGACTTCAGCCTCATCTTTAACGTTATGTTAGTGTTATTTTTTCTTTTGTTTAAAACCTTTTTTTACTTATTGCAAATTAAAATCAGCGTTTATTAAATATTTTAGTTGTTGTGAAGACTTAAAAATCAATTATTTATATTGACAGTACATACATTTTTTTGTATTTTCCTTTAAAACATTGCAAACATAACCTAAAATTGTTTGCTTCTAAGGTTCCTTTCTTCACATCGCGTTACAAATCTTGCAAAATACTTTTCTTTTTTAACATATAAAAAATACTTAATTGCTTGACAATCTTTTCACTTCTTCCCTGATCCTGAAGAATTTTTTGATATTTCACTCTAAAAATTATTAAATGCTTCAAAAAATGTTTTCTTACATTTATTTACGAATTTCTTCAAAAGTAAAATTATTCAAACACATTAATAACATGTTTAATTAATAATTAATTAATTAATTCATGTTTAAATAATTTTTACTAGAGAATTCATTAATTCAAATGTAAAAATAAATCATTTATTGAATAATTAAAATTTCTTAAAATTAAATTTTCGTAAAGAAGTTTATTGCAACATTTTTAAATAATTTATTTCTTTCAACGATTTTTCATTAAATTTTTGAAAACAATTATACATTTTTCGATGAATTTGATTAAAATTGTATTAAAAATAATTAAAACTTTGCGATGAGTTTTATTTATGAAAATAATTAAAATTCTAAAAAAGATTTTATTATTATTGAAAATAATTGAATTCCCAAAAAGAATTTTATTATTTATGAAAATAATTGAATTGTTGGGAAGAAATTTATAAAAATTTTGTAAATAATAGATTTCGTATAAAATTAAGGAAAATTTTTGAGAATAATTGAAATTTTGACGAAAATATAAAAAAATTCTTGAAAATAATTGCATTTCTGCAAAGAATTTTATTAATTTTGAAAATAATTGAATTTATGCAATCAGTTATAATTTATCCAAAAATCAATTTATTATTGGGAGATTGAAAAACGAAAATTTTGTGCAAAGATAGCAAAGCAGTCAAAATTTTTGTTCAGAAATATTTTTAGTTTTTATGTTATTTGCAACTAAAATTTGTAGGACAAAGTTATTGAATTATTCGTAAAATAAAACTGAAGTAACATTTCAAAAAACTTTAATTAATTTGTTTTTAAGATACAAAAAAATGAAATTTTTAACTTTTTTTTTACTTTTTCTTTTTTTTTTAACTTTTATGAAAAGTTAGCAAAGCAGTGATAAATTTTGCAAAGTTTTTAACGAAATTTGTTTTTCTTACAGTAAATGAAAAAGTAGGAATAAATTTTATTTTTTAGTCATAATTTTTTAACGAAATTTTGTTAATTTTTTTAAAATGTAAATGTTAAAATTTTTAAAATCTAAATGTTAAAATAATTGAAGTTGTTCTCGATAGTTTTTCAAAAATTAACTTATTTAAAAAAATGAATTTTAAATCTGAAAAGTCTAATTACTGGCAAAAACAGGAAGAGTTTGAAATAAATAAAATCTTTTCAATACTGAAGAGTAACATTTAGAATTTTCTCATGAATTCTTGAAATTGTATATTATTTCATCCTTTTTGACAAAATTCCCCGTTTTTTTTACTGATTTGCCTAAATGAATTTAAAAAAATAGTGATTTTGTGTAGGATTCTTCTGAACAATTGGATTTTTTAATGTTAATAACATGAAAATAATATTAATTCATTTTGACTAGAAAACTATTGGAAAAAAATCTAGCTTCCTTTATATAATTTACACCATTTTTTCAATCCTTTATTGAATAGTAATTATTTTAAAATAAAATTTTAATAATCTCAAGAAATACAAAATTTTAACTATTTTTGAAAAATATAAATAGCTATTACTTTTAAACATTTGGATAAAATGTATGCTTTACATACATCAATCGATTCGTTTTAATGTCAGGAACGTAATTTTGATCAGAATTAATGAAAATATTAATTAATATAAAAATGTTATTTCAAAAAATACAAAAAATTCTTTTTTTCTAATTTTGAAAAAATTGTATAGAAAAATTTTGTTTTAGATAACTCGGAAATCCTTGTGTCAGATTTTAGGTATTAATGACTGCAATAAACTTGCAAAAGTTCAGAACAATCCATTAAAATTTGTCAGATTTTGCTTAACGGAATAAAAATTTAAGTCTTATTTTCATGTGACATGTAATTTAAAAATTACTTTATTATTATATATGTCAAAAGAGAAATAAGAAACTTCCCGTGCATTACTTTTTAAAACCTAATTTTCCAGTTTTCAACATTTTTCAATATTTTCGAGAACAATTTTCAAGGAATTTATATTTCACGATACAACATAGAATACACATTTCAATAAAATAAATAACAGCTACTAATAGAATATTTTATTTTAGTTTTATTAAAAAAAAATTGAATGAAATTTTGAAAAAGTTTCTAGTACATTTGAAGCGAGGGAGAGAGAGAGAGAGAGAGAAAAAGAGCATAGGGATATAAATATTTATTGAAACTGGAAATATAAAACCACTTGCAGATTCATTTTTGTGGATAGCTCTCTTTTAACCACTTATGTTTATCTCGTTTAAAAATATACAGCCTGTACGATTTCATACGCATGGAATCCACACTTTTTAATACCTTACACAAAGGGAGACACGCTTTTGCAATTAACCAGCTCCATTTTTTACTGATCAATGGAATCACAATTTTTTGTTTGTTATTCCCTATATATAAGTGAATCATGCATAGGTAATAAAATTTGCAAAAAAGAATTTACATCAATGCTTTTTAACAGTTTGCATTGTTATATTTTTAAAAACATTACTTTCAAAAAATAACTCGTTTAACCCGCAAGCTGAAAATAATTTCACTGTTATTGAAAAAACATTCTGAAACGAGTGTTCTAGTTTTTTTAGAAATATAATCAAATGTATGTAATAATTGATCTTGAGTTGGTACTTTATAATTAACTTTTAAAAAAAGTGGAGAAAGAAGATTTTAATCTTTAAAAAAGTAGTAAATTGTAGGTATTGTAGATGAGTGCTGAATTTAAGAAAAAAATGTGCAATTAACGAACAGTGGAAAAGATTTACACTTTAAAAGATTCTATCTTGATTTGATTCATTTTTCAAGTTATTCGCTAAAAAAAAGGAAAACCAGACTGTGGGTTTTTGCATCGAGAGTGTTGAGAAAATAGAGGGGTTAGTCTATAGGGCATCTCTAGGGTTACATACTATCGAGATGAGATCGTTGAGAGGAGTTTGCATAGCGACGTAAACGGATACAGGAACTCCTCTCGTTGGGGTGCCACCACATCGGATAGATGTTTCTCGTAAACCAAGCGATCCGACAAATACGAATTCCTCTCTCTCTCACTCCCTTTCACATATCTCTATTTTCCTCTTTTAGGAGAATTTCAAAAGCACCAACTCACTGTTGCCACTTGCTGCGTATTCTTAATTTCTTCACATATATTTTCCCGCACTTTCATGCATGCTCAAATTTTTATCAAACTGGGATTTAGAGCTTCTAGCAACTTTCCCAACGATCCCTAAAATCCCCTCTCTTACGGAAACATAACGTAATCAGTCGATTTCCTCATTTTTCAATTATTTATTTTCGCATGTCAACATGTTTTTTTTAGGAAAAAACTGCCTAACTATAACTTGAGGCACAATATTTCTACACACGATATTATCTCTAATGTAGGTGAATTTTCTTTCTTACCAGTAATTGAGACAAGATGGGAAAAATCATTTGAAACTCACCTGAAACAAGCAAAAAAATAAAATCGGTTAGAAAATGCAGTAACAAAAAACATTTTTCAATAATAAAACTAAAAACTATAACAGTAATAATACTTTGATTCTTTTGGCGAAAAAGGAATAAAATATGATGGATTTCAAATAAACGGAATATTCTTTTCACTTTATTAATTTTCAATGTAAAAACCTTTCCAACTTTATGCATATCCATTAACTTTTATTCTTTCACACATTGAAATAACTTTTTTTTGGGTAAATATGCAAAAAGAATAAAAAGTACATACATACAACACGATACTCATTAAATATATTTCAAGAAATATTTAAATTTCGCATAAACGTGAATTATAGTTTTCTCTCTATTTGCTTGTAGAAACAGAGAGCACATAGTGCAGAGTATAATTTTCGAATGGAATTCAGCAAAGTTTTAAGAGAAGAACACAAATCGAACAGTCAAAATTCCCGATGCTAAAATGATTTTCGTGCTTCTCTGTCAATGCACCGCTAATGGCTACGCGAAATCGTCAGGCAACGGTTGATGATACTGTAGTGGATCTGGCAGTTTACTCCGGACGTCGATTTCAGCATTGAAGCATTCAGGGGTGGCTTAAAGCTTAATGAAACGACGTTGATTATAGCCCTAGCCCTGGGCTTTATCCAAGAGTATACATCCAAAACAACATTATCCTTCTACCTTCAGTTCAAACATCAACAGCAAATCTGTTAACGAAATTTATTACTCTGAATTACGAGATGACTTAATGTAACCCTCCTAACAAATACGAGCCATTATGTATGTTCAATACAATACGCAACAATAACGTCCAATTTTTTTCACCATATAAATCCAAAATGTACCAAATCATATTTAGGAGTCATTAAAACGTTTAAATTCATCAATCACAAATTATAATTTTTGTAATTTTTCTTAATAATCATTACTGAGAAAAAAAGTTGCATTTTAATAAAATTTTTCTGTTGAAATTCAGAGATTTACGTGGAATAAACATGGAGCGAGATTACCAGTCGTTTTGTCATTGATAAGAAGAACAAAATGTACCTTAGTACATGTAGCATGTTGTGGAATTATCAGGTTGGAATGCGTCGCTGTAATAAATCCAAAGCATCATCCCTCGGCCGAAATCGCCCCCGACCGCCATTCATTCTTGTATTGTTACTCGGACAAAGAGTCTCGCCACGCTTGACTTGTACTACGTGCTTTCGTTACTCCGCTCTACTGATCTTCTTCATTCTGGTCTCAAGGAAGAATTATTTTCAAAAATATCAAGACACCACAATCACTATACACTCCCTCCTCGTGGCCCTTTTTATGCATATCTCTTTTACATATTTCGTACATTTAATTTCTTCCGGTATTCAGATTTAGATCGAATAGGATTCCCAATATTACCGACCAAAGGCATTTACATTTAGACCAGCATAAAAATCCCTTTACAAATAATACTATAAGTATTGCAGACCAAAATTTTGTCTACATAAATTAATTTCATTTCTTTAAGATCACGGATTTACATTAAACAAAAATTACATCTAAACTTAAACAAAAAAGAAACTTGTTATAACAAAAGCTTGTTTATATCTTGAAAATACAAAATTCAGATCACATTTCATTGTAGAATTATGAGAGAAGAAATTATAACTAACACCAAGTTGTCAGGCGACAAATTGTAAATAACGATTCTTAACCCTTCTCTAATCTAATATGAATAATGCAGTATGGTGACCATATAATCGATGAAAACTCGAAAATAGATAAAACATAAGAATAATAAAGTTATTGTAAAGAAATCAGATTTTGAAGTCCGATGCACTCCGTATAATAAAACCCAAAGATTTAAATGCTTCATTTACATAATTATTTTAGTGTCTTTGATAACGAATTTATAAAATCAGAACAAAAATATCTTTTATCAAAAAAAGTTCCGCCAAGTAACAATTTTTTAAAAGTGTCCAATCTAGTTTAAATAATAGTTTTAATATTGAATTGTAGTAACTATAAAATTCAATTTAATAATTAACATAAGCAACTAATGAATCCAATTATTCGTCATAATAAAAAATTTTCTACTAAAGGAAATTTTAAGATCTTGGCGTCATTCTTTCAATTTATATAAAAGTTATTTTACAGAAATATACGTATGCACCGGAAATGTAATATAGTTTAGTGATTAAAATTTTATCACATGTTCCAAAAATGTCGAAATAAATTATCGACGGCCTATCAATATCAGTTCTGAAAATTATGCAATTTGAGTCCTTTGCGATGTAATACACTTCCACAAAGTTTCTGTTTTTAAACTAATTATTATAAAATGGAATTACATTAAGAGGACGACTAGCGACACACTGAATTGTCAATGGCTCAAACCCCTTCATTTTTGTGAGTAAAAAAAAATTTATTTTAACTGCTTCAATGTTACGTCGACGAAGACGAATCCGTTGTCAGAAAACATTATATTTATATTTTGTTACCACAAAGGGTATTTTAATATTGCAAAAAAATTAATTAGTTTAGAAATTTTTTTATTAATTTTAATTTAATATTTTTAATTTGGAAAATCGATAAAGACGATTTTGTCAGATTTTCAAAAGGGCGGTTTTTGACATGATGGATGAATTTTTGAATTGTGTTTTATTCAATGTTACGTCGATGAAGACGAACCCGTTGTCAGGATTTCGGCTTGACGGATGAATTTTCGAATTGTTTTTTATTCAATGTTACGTCGATGAAGATGAATCCGTTGTCAGGTTTTCAAAACATTAGACAAATTTTTGAATTGTTTTTTATTCAATGTTACGTCGACGAAAACGAATCCGTTGTCATATTTTCAAAATGAAGAAGAAAAGAAAACATTATATTTTGTTACCACAGAGGAAAATATTTGGAAGGTGATTGGAACAGTATTAAGAAGTACTAATTTTCAGTGACGATTTTCTTATTACATGGATGTTAGAAATCGTCGCTACACGAAATAGAAGGATTTCTTCGATTGGATCCATATATACACACGACTCTCCCATCGCAAAAGACCTGCATCAATCTTGCCCTAATTCGCATAAACTCGTGGGGGCGAACATGCAGTGTTCTTTTTGGCAGTTTTTGTTTTTATTAAGGCAATACTGTCATCGCACGGCGCTTTCGCCATTTGTTGGCCGCGAGGTCGGATAACTCTGAGATATTACACAACCGTGTAAACTCGGTGACAAACGCTCCGGCTCTGCTCCAGCATCCATAGCCGCGCTCCCAAACTTGCGATGGTGTGAGTCGGCATGGGGAGTGTTGTCAATGTTGCGTGTGTACCGTGGCAATATGGGAGATCATATGTCATGCAAGGGGTAGAGACGCGCGAGTGTAGTCGACCCTATGTTACCTCGCAACATACACACATACACACTCGCAGATTGAATTCCTACAACGCGCGGAAACGAATAAGCCAAATAAAATAAATAGCAAGGGTTTCGCGCGGGCCACGTTCCGTCCCTCAGGCTTCATATTTATGTGTGAGTTCTTGTGGATGAGCGTTCATTGTTTGTACACAAATGATTCGGTATGAAGCTGTGTATGTGTTTGTGCATATGTGTGTCCCGCTGGTTGTGCGGCTTATTAATCTGACGCTAAAGCGATAAAGCGGCTGCCCACGCGACAGCTACTATACTACTTCATACCGCCCTGCGAACCTCAGGCACACTAATCGATTATCGATATGCCTCCGTTGATATTCTATCATTTTTCAGATCGAAATCCTTTCACTCCTCACTGCTGGAGTTTCAATTCTACTGAATTAATAGCCACTTCAGAGTGCAACACATTTCGAGTACATCCATAATTTTGATCTCTTTCTTTTTTAACATTAATATTATTATCATTATTATTTTAATTGTCTGTAATAAGAAGTCGAGTTTTTGTCACGCAAAAATAATTTTTCTTAACTGCATCAATGTTACGCCAATGAAGACGAATCCGTTGTAAGATTTTCTAAAGGACGGATGAATTTTCGAATGGTTTTTTATTCAATGTTACGTTGATAAAGGCGAATTCGTTGCCAGATTTTTGAAATGACGGATGACTTGTTAAAGTTTTTTTTATTCAATGTTACATCGATAAAGACGAATTCGTTGTCAGGTTTTCGACATAACGGATGAATTTTTGAATTGTTTTTTATTCAATGTTACGTCGATGAAGACAAATCCGCTGTAAGATTTTCTAAAGGACGGATGAATTTTCGAATTGTTTATTATTCAATGTTACGTCGATGAAGGCGAATCCGTTGTCAGATTTTTTAAATGACGGATGACTTGTTGAAGTGTTTTTAATTCAATGTTACGTCGATGAAGACGAATCCGCTGTAAGATTTTTTAAAGGACGGATGAATTTTCAAATTGTTTTTTATTTAATGTTACGTCCATGAAGACGAATTCGTTGTCAGATTTTTGAAATGACGGATACATTTTTTAAATGTTTGTACGACCAGAAAAGGTGATGAAAAAATGGTTATTTTCACAGCATATTCCTTATAATCTAAGCTTTAAATAGAGACAAACGGCAGATTCTAATTCAACGAAATAAAGAAGCCCTAATCCGACCTTTCGGAAAAAAGTTAATTGCCAAATAAAAAAAAAAACTCAACGGAATTGTAGGAGCACAGAAAGTAAATCAGAGAAAATCCTGAGCGTTTACGTGAAACTCGGCTAGTAAACAGGCTGGTTTGCATATACGCGCGGGTTTCACGTTTGCGGGCACGTGTGTTCACCAGCTCAATGTCGCTTCACGCTCGTTATCGTTTCGAAAATCTCTAAACAGCTCATCCCACTCCAACCTATCCGTCAACGCTATCTGTATCTTTCGTGTTATATAGGAGTTGTTTTCACACCCCGTCCCTGTATTTCCCCAACGCCCTTGTTTAGCGGCTGCTGTTCGCATATACACATACACACTCGCCCCTCTCGCTCTCGAGAGTGGCGATTTTCTTTAAAATCGGTGAAAATTTAAAGCGCCTGCAGGGTGTGTGTGGTGGGCATCGGGCGCGCGAGGGATCGTCCTGTTATCGGGTCGCTTATCGTGTGTGAAGGGGATTATGCGGATTGCCACCATCCTCGTTCTCCAAACACGCCATGATTTCACTACTAACCAACACAAGCCCCGTCCCAGTTACAATGTGACCGACAAATAGCTAATAACACGTCGTGATTATGCCCCGCTTTCAAATCTCCTTTTTGCGATCGCCATGATAGTCGTCTTTCCTCTGCCATTGCAAAACAGTAGCGGCGCTATCACTTTACTAAGCCTCAGAATGTCGCGTTTTCTTATTATGCGAGAAAATTCAGAGCTCCCCTAACATTTTGTTACCGCATGGAAAGTAATTTTTTCAGAAAAAGTACGAAACTTCTTGAGTCGATTATGTCAGCAACATATGTTGATTATGTAATTTCACTACACTTTCACTTCCACTCAAGATTTGTTTTCACTTCCATTTTTTCTAGTTTAATGCATTAAATTTAATGAAAAAAAGTATTAAACATCACAATTAATTGATAACATTAAGCACTTTCTACTTGAAGGATAATATGAAAAATAAAATGCTGATGATGGCTCCGAATGGTTCCTCACAGGTCTTTGATATAATCACGTTGTCCTTTTTCTTTACTTTTGTAACAACTTATTTTCCTTTTGAGTTCCTCTTCTTCTCTACTTTTCATTGTCCCTTGACTCTTTGGTTGAAAGCGGGAGTCGAGCGCTTAGCAGAACGGATATCAAGCTCTTGAAACCCTCTCCTTGAGAATATTTAATTAGTTTTTCCATGAGAGCGCAAAGTCGCGCGCGGTCATAAATGTTAATTGCAGATGAAGTGGTAATAAGAAGCCCCGAATCTCCGTAGCTTGCACCCTTCATTCCGGGAGCCCTTTAATTCTTACGGCACTTAACGAGCGACGAAGAAAGTTATACCGCCAGAAAAGCCACGATAGACACATTCTTACCTCGTTAAGTCCTCCCTGCAACAGGATGTTACAAAGCTTTTTCTTTTTAATTTCTTCTTTTACAGTATTTAGGGTCATTCAGTCCGGTTAAACATCTGCAAAACTTGATTATAACACACTTAGCTCATGGCAATTTTTATTTTTCAATCAATGAATTCTTTCATAACAATGACTTCTCTTTTTATCTCAACAGCATGTGTCTGTTTGCAGAAATTTAATGGTAATTTTTTCGACTACTTTTCTCTTTCAATACTTAATAAATTGGACTAAAATTTTGTAAGAAAGTCTAAAATACAATAAACAAGGGCAGCGATGTGCAAAAGTTTTAAAAATTCAAAACTAAATTAGGAAAAAGAAAATAGTATTCGGTAGAGACGAGAAATTTATTAGAAGTAACAGTGACAACAGATAAAATTAAAGTAATTTGTAATAATTAATTTTAAAAATATTAAAACTTTGCACATCACACTGACCTTCTTTATTGTATTTTAGACTTTCGTACAAAATTTCAGGTCAATTTATTAAATATTTAAAGTGCAATGTCGTCGAAAAGTTACCATTCATAACCTTATAATCTCATTCTGTTGAAACAAAATAAATGACGAGCTTTTTGTAACAAAAATTCATAACGGACCGAATCAGGGTTGCCACAGGTCAGAAAAATGAGGAATTTTTATTAAAAGTACTGGCAAAAATAAAATATTTTAAATTTACAAGAAAATTCTAAATTTTCTAGTCCTTTCTGTTTTTGTTGTAAAATATGAAATTCACAAGAATTCTAATACCAAACCCTTCAATTTTTTCTATTTCAACAAAAAAATTTCTTTTTGAATAACTTAATTCTTGAAAAAATATCATAAAATTACTACTGAGAAATGTTTGAAAGGTTTCAATTTTAAAATGTTTTAAAAATATCAATTTTAATGGATATAATAGAAATTTTAAGAAGAGGAAGATTCGGGAAATTCAATTATTTTCAAAGCTGATAAACTTCTTCGCATAAATTCAATTACATTCAAAAATTGAATAAAATTTCTTGTCAGAATTGTAATTATCTTTATAAATAGAAATAATAAAGAGTTAGTCCTTAATTTTTTTTCATAGCTTTTAAATTATTTTTCAGAAATAATAAAATTCTTCTTCAAAAATTTAATAAAATTCTTGTCAAAATTTCAATTCTTCAAAAATTTAATAAAATTCTTGTCAAAATTTCAATTCTTCAAAAATTTAATAAAATTCTTGTCAAAATTTACTATTTTAATAAAATTTTCCAGAAGAATTTAAATATTTAAACAAAATTTTAATAAAATTGTCACTATCTTCGAAACAATTCAATTATTTTCAAAAAAAATAATATTCTTCGAAGCAAATTAATTTTTTAAAGAAATTTATAAAAAATTCTTCACAAGAATTCATTTCTTTTCACAAATAAACATTTTCACAGAGATTCGATTATTTTAAAAAAATTTTATAAAATTCTTCGTCACATTACCGTTATTTTCAATTTTCTAATGAAATAGCTCGATAGGAATTAATTATTTTTAAAAAGAAGTTTTTTTAAATTATGAAAAATTTAATTATTCAAAACAATTTTAATAAAATTCTTCATAGAAATTTTTCTTCTTTAAAAATTTTTTTTATAAAATTCTTTGTAATAATTCAACTATTTTGAAAAATTATATTAAAATGTGAGACAATAATTCAATAATTTTTATAAATAATAAAATTTTCCTCGGAAATCCAATTATTTAAAAAAAATTATATACGATTCTAAGGTTCTAATAAAATTTATCATAGTAACAATTATTTATGAAATTTTAATAAAATTTTTTCCAAGAATTCAATTTTGTAATGAAATTTGTCAAAAGAGTTGAATTACTTTCAAATTATGAAAAATTCCGATAAAGTTTGAATTAGATTCTTCACAAAATTAAATTTTCAGAAATATTTAATTATTTCATAAATTATTTATTTGATTTTTATATAAATAATAGAAATTTCTAAGAATATTTTTATATCAAAATTGATTTAAAATTAAGTTTACTTTAAATTTTAGATAAAAATAAATAATTGAACATTTAGAATCTTAATAGCGTGAATTTTTATAAATAATTGAATTTCGAAAAGGTCTCAAATTAAAATATTTGAAGAATTGAATTTTTCCCACGTTTAACTAACAATTCTGCAGAATTGATTTTTTTAAAAATAAAGGTAATTGAATTTTTTTAAAAATTATTTCAAGTTTTCAACTAATACACAAATTTATTTTAATTGAAGAACTTCTGAATAATTGAAATTTCACGTAAAAATTAAAATTGTCAACAAAATGGATTTGAAAATTCTCAAAAAGAACTTTTTTCAGAAATTATTAAAGGCAATTGATTTAAGGAGGAATTTTTTTTAAAAGTTGTAGAAAATGATGAGTAAATTGAAATGAGGAAATAATTTTGAAGAAGTGATTTTTGAATTTTTTGAATTTTGACAGGATTTTTATAATAGAAAATGATTTTATCACTCCGTCATCTTCGTGTTTTATAACAATTTTTTAGAAGCGAAAACAACTTTTTTTTTATTTTTAGTGATAAAATTTTTACAATTTTACTTCTTTTTTTCACTGAGGAAGAAAAAAATTTTTTGAAAATATTTTTCTAGTCATAAACTGAAGAAAAAATTGAGTTATTTTTTCGGTTTTGTGAACAAAATATTTTTCGATGCTCAGCGTCGAAGGCAACTTCAGGGACCTGATTTTTGGCAATAAGAATAAGCTGTACTGATTTTGAAATTAGTGGCATAGACTCAACTTCGCCTTACAGCGTTTCACATTTAAAGAGTGAAATTTAAGGTTTATATATATACATTTTTTTTATCAGAACGACACTTGCAGTGTTGTGACTCTGCAAACGCGCAATTCTTTGACTATCGCTATCGCGCTTGACTACGCGGAAGGCTGTGAAAAATCAGTGATGGCTCTGGGGGGTTGGGGATTAGGTGAGGGTGGCCTGGACAGTTTGCGAGAGGAATGGGGAAAAAGGCACCAAAGGCAGAAAGAACGGAATTTAATTAAGTAAAATTACTGTCGCACGGAGTGAAGCGAGAAACAGCAAAACGGGGCGATGAACGCTCTCACCAGCCGAAAAGGTGGCGATGCAAGACGCTGGCTGCTAAAAATATATAAGGAGACAGAGGACGGCAGTAATGATCTTATCCCCTGATAAAACAAAGTAATAGAAAGTAAACGAATTTAGAACGATCTTGTCACTTTCCTTCCTTCTTTCTCTCTCCCACGTTTCTTTTCCCTTTTCCTTTACTTGGGAATAACAAACTTTTCGCTCTCACCGATTTTCCTCCTCTAGCCCTTCAATGTTATTCAGGGTTGCCACGCTTTTGCTCCATTCAAATTCCCTGACTTTTCCAGGTTTTCCAGGTTAAAAAACGGAATTTTTCCAGGTTTTTAAGACAATATTTTTATTTTATTAAATTAAATAACTCCTTGATTTTCAGTCAAAACTTTTACATTTTTTATTCAATTATTCGTTTCTAAAATGTTCAACTAAAATTCATCTTTACATCAATGTTCTTTTAATAATTTTTGAAAAAGTTTTTTTTTCAGAATTATCAAATTAATTTGTTTACAATTCAATTTTATGTGTAATTTCGATTATTAGAAAATTCTTCAGTTAGATATTATATATATTAGAAAATAAAAATAAATATAATAATAAAATAAAATAAAGAAATAAAAAAAAAATCTTGAATTCCATTAAAAAATTTTATTAAAATTCCTAACAATAATTGAATTTTACAAAGAATTTTATTAAAATTTCTGAAAATTGTATTCTACAAAGAATATTATAAAAACTCCGGAAAATAATTGAATTTTGCAAAAAATTTTATTACAATTTCTGGAAGTAATTGAATTTTAAAAAAATTTTTAAATAACTCAATTGTTTTGGTAAATTTCATTAAAGTAGTTGATAATAGAAATTATTGAAAACAGGAAAGTTTTTTAAAGTAGATGAAATTTTGTCAAGAATTTTATTAAAATTTTTGAAATAAATTGATTTTTTACAAATACATTTGTAATTTTGCAAAGAATTCTATTAAAAATCTTTAAAATAATTGAATTCCATTCAAGAATTTTATTAAAATTCCTAAAAATAATTAAACTTTTTTAAAGTATTTTATTAAAATTCTTGAAAGAAATTGAATTTTTCAAAATCTTATTATAAATCCTAAAAATAATTGAATTTCATTAAAATTCCTAAAAATAATTGAATTTTGTAAAGCATTTTATTAAAATTACTGGAGAAAATTGAATTTTACAAAGAATCCTATTAAAAATCTTGAAAATAATTAAATTTTATTAAAGCATTTTATTAAAATTTCTGAAAATTGAATTCTACAAAGAATTTTATAAAAACTCCGGAAAATAATTGAATTTTGCAAAAAATTGTATTACAATTCCTGAAAGTATTTTGAATTTTAAAAAAATTAAAAAAAAATAAATCCTTTAGAAATTTTCATTAAAGTAGTTGATAATAGAATTTATTGAATAGAGGAAAGTTTTTTAAGGTAGATGAAATTTTGTCAAGAATTTTATTAAAATTTTTTAAATAAATTGATTTTTTTACAAATGCATTTGTAATTGCTTCAAAATTTAATATTTTTTTAGTGTTTTTGTCTAAAATTCTTCTGTAAATCTATTATTTTGGATAATCAATTAAATATGTATTTAAGAATTTAACTAATTTTAGAAGAACTTGAATTATTAAAATTTTCCAAAAATCTACGTCCCTGAAGATTTCTAATGATATTCAGTTAAAATCGAAATTTTCGAAAATTGTAAATTGAAACCTTTTGAAATCGATCAACTTATAAAAATTATAAACGTAGTTCTTCTAAAATTGAATAATTATGTTTGAAATATTCCAATACCCAAATTTAGATTTTTAAGAATACGATATAGAATAACTTTGGAAAACAACAATTTTCCAGGATTTAGATCAAAATTCCCTGCGACTATTCCAGGTTTTTTCAAGATTTATAAAATTCCTTGACATTTCCAGATTTTTCAGGTATCCAGGTTGCGTGGCAACTCTGATTATTTTTCTGTTGATTTTTAATTTTTTGCTGCTCCTGACACTAAATCATTTTCGTTCGGTTGACCATAAAAAATTTTACAAAGTTGATGTCCACATTGTTTATCAACGAAAAAAATTAATTTAATGCATCCAAGTATTATTTTTTAATTTAACATTTAATTGTAAAATAATAATTATTAAAATACAAACATCATTCGTTTTTTTCTAAATATTTTTGTGTCAATATTGTTGCACTATTTTTAATTAATTGCCTAAGTGAACAATTTTTTTTTCGTTGATCAACGTTGTGGACTTCAACTTGCTAAAATTTTAACATGCCAAAGCCACAGGTCAAGGAAGTCAGGAAAATTCAGGGAAATTAGGATTCATCAGGAAATTCAGGAAAAAGGAGAACATTTTTTGGAGTATGTAATAATTTTATGGACTGAATCAAAATATTGTTCAGGATCAGGGAAAAATTTAAAACTTTGTCCCGAAGTCAGGGGAAAAAATTAAATTTTTGTGGCGACCCTGCTTTAGAAAATTATTAAGAATGATAAGGGCAATAATAATAATAATAATAATAATGAATGTTTCCTGTGATTAATTGTTCTAATACAAAGGTTGACAGTAATGAAATACTTTTCCCCCATTTTTGGAGAGATTCCGTTTGGAGGGAGTAAAGATGTAGGAGCATAACCGTATTTGGTTGCCAATTTAGATTCGTTTTATCTTGGAGTTAGCGAGAAGCTGGGTATCTCCTTTCCAAAACTCATCTTCGAGATCCATGCAATCACCTGAAACGACCGTTGTCACCGCACTTATGAAAAATAATATCACCCTCAAAGTAGGGATGAATTCTCATATTGTTATAGTGGCTTCCAAGGCTTACATATGTATAACACGCATCATTGTTGTGCATACAAGAGTCGAGCATCTTACATTTCCTAGCTGACCAGATTTTACAAAGAGGAGGAGAATATACACACAACTTTGAATGAATCTCTGGTGTCAAGTGTTTTAATCCGCAAATATTGGTTACTATACACTGGAAGAAAATGTATATTAAATTTTGTAAAAGTATTTTACAATTTGGGGAAACAGTGCCATAAACCGAAATTTTGCTATCAAAAATACTAAACTTACAAAAAAAATTATGTTGAATTTAGTACAATTATATCAAATATTAAGAATTTTAATTCAATTTTAATGTAACTTTACTAAATTCCACACAATTCTTTTTATTGTTTAGTATTTTCATATAAAAATTTCAGTTTCTTGCATTTTTCCCCCAAATATTATTCACTATTTTTTTTCGTATCTACATAATTTTTTCGTTATTTCTATTCATTTTTTTCAAATTTCTACTATTTTTAATTCGCTAATAGTAAAAAAACGATTATCAAACATCATAATCGAATTCTCTAAAAAAGATTCAATTATTTGCAAAAAAATGTTCGAAATTCAATTACATTCAATATTTACTATTTTCATGAAATTTCGCAAAAAGAATGCAATTATTTACCGAAAAAATTGATAAAACTCATCCAAAATTCAGTTATTTTTAAAAATAATAAAATTTCGACTGGAATTCAATTAATTTAGAATAGCATGAAATTTTCGAAAATATAAAAATTAAAGCAAAATTTACATACAATTCCTCGCAGTAAGGCAATTAATTTGAGTAAGAATAACATTTTTCATGGAAATATAATTATTTCACAAAAAATTTGTTTGAAAAAATTCTAAACAAGAATTTAATATTATTTTTAAAAATAATAAAACTCATAGAAGTATTTCAATTATTTTTAATGCTATTTCAAATTAATTCATTGAAATCGTCAATTATTTTCAAAAATAAAAATTTCCGCAAAAAATTCAATTATTTAAATAAAATTTTCATAATATTTATTTTATTTCGAAAAAATGAATTATTTACAACAATTTTGATAAAATTCATATAAAGAATCGAATTATTTTCAAAAAATAAAAAAAATTTTGCTGAAATTTAATTTAATTTAAATAATTTATTAAAATTTTTATCCAGAATTAAATTATTTTCATAAATAATAAAATTTATCGCTGAATTGCCATTATTTCTAATTTAATATTATTTTTAAAAACAATAAAACTCAGAGAAGAATTTCAATTATTTATTATAGCTATTCAAATTAATTTTTAAGTTAATTATAATTAATTAAAAAATTAATTTTTAAGTTAATTATAATTAATTAACAAATTAATTTTTAAGTTAATTATAATTAATTAAAAAATTAATTTTTAAGTTAATTCAGTGAAAAAGACAATTATTTTTAAAAATAAAAATTTCCGCAATGAATTCAATTTTTTAAATAAAATTTTCAAAATATTTATTGTATTTCGAAAAAATGAATTATTTACAACAATTTTGCTAAAATTATTATGAACAAATGAATCATTTTCAGAAATAAAAAAATTTTCGCGGAAATTCAATTTTTTTAAAATGATTTAATAAAATTTTTGTCAATAATTAAACTATTTTCATAAATAATAAAATTCATCGCTGAATTGCAATTATTTCTCACAGAGTTTTTTATTTAATTTTTTGAAAGAATTCAATTATTTAAAAGAATATTAGAACTTTTCACAGCAATTCATTTCATTTCACTTATTCATTTATTATAAATTCAATTATTCTTAAATATTTAAACAAAATTGATCGAAAGAAAATTATTTTAAATACAATTTTAATTCAATTTCTTTGTTGAAATAATTTAATTCTTTCTTTTTCATAAAATTTTTATCCAAGAATTTAATTATTTTGATGAAAAACAAAATTATTTTCGAAAATTTAATTATTTTGAGGCATTTCAAAAAACTTTCAAAATTTTTGCAAAAGTCGATTATTTTCATAAATAATAATATTTATCACAGGAATTCAATTATTTTTGAAAGTAATAAATTTTCTTTTTTGGAAATTCAATTATTTAAAAATATTCTAATAAAATCGTTCAATTATTGTCAAAAATTTTAATAAAATTCTTTATAAAACTAAATTATTTTAAAAAACTTTCTACACTTCCAATGATTTTCAATCACTATTTTCATCAAATTTTCAAATATGATTCAATTATTTGAAAAATTTGTTAAAAAGATCTTTGTCAAAATAGATTATTCTTTTCATGAAAAATTAAAATTTCTCAGGAATTCAATTTTTTGAATTAGAATTTGTATAAAATAAGTCGAAAGCAATCAATATTAGAAAATATTTACAAAATTCTTTTCAAGAATAAAATTACTTTTATAAAAATTCAAATGTCTTCCTGTCTTCGTAATTTTTTTTTTGCCGTAGGAAGAGCAATTAATTCATATTTTATATAAAGACTACGAAAACGTTGATTACAAAAAAATGTGATTTAAAACTTTTTAATTTTTCACTAATAGGACGGGGGTTTTAGTTGCAAAAAATTATAACCTGTTCTTTAATTAGACTGTTCTATAAATTGAAAATTGAAAACTGGCCAATTTTACATTATTTATCATCTCATAATTAAAAAAATTATCATCTCATAATTAAAAAAATTATCATCTCATAATTAAAAAGAATTATTAAATTATTAATTAAAAAATGAAAAATACAAAGATTAATATTTAATGAGTGACATTAAATTTATAATTATTGTTTTTTACGATAATAATTATGTTTGTTTTCTACAACCATTACTAATTACTTTAATAACACAGTTTTATGTTTTAAAATAAAAAAGTAAAGACACTTATTAATGTAATGTAGGTAATTATATATTTTGGACAGAAATCAAATTTTTTACAACAAAATTTTAATTTATTGAAGATATAAAATTATGTTGAAAATTTTGAAAAGCTTAATACTAACGATGTAGTATACTACACAACCTGTAGTAATAATAAATAACCAGCAGATAATTATAATATTTTTTTTAAAGTCATTCAATTCTTCATAAGAAATTTATCACAATTGTTGTAAATAATTCATTTTTTCTTAATACAATAAATATTATTGAAATTTTATTTAAATAATTGAATTCTTTGCGGAAATTTTTATTTTTGAAAATAATTGTCTTTTTCACTGAATTAACTTAAAAATAGTATTAAAAATAATTGAAATTCTTCTCTGAGTTTTATTGTTTTTAAAAATAATATTAAATTAGAAATAATGTCAATTCAGCGATAAATTTTATTTTTTATGAAAATAATTTAATTCTGGATAAAAATTTTAATAAATTATTTAAATAAAATTAAATTTCCGCAAAATTCTTTTTATTTTTTGAAAATAATTCGATTCTTTATATGAATTTTATCAAAATTGTTGTAAATAATTCATTTTTTCGAAATAAAATAAATATTATGAAAATTTTATTTAAATAATTGAATTCTTTGAGAAAATTTTTATTTTTGAAATTAATTGTCGATTTCGATAAATTAATTTGAAATAGCATTAAAAATAATTGAAATACTTCTATGAGTTTTATTATTTTTAAAAATAATTTCACTTAAATAATTGAATTCTTTGCGAAAATTTTTATTTTTAAAAATAATTGTCGCTTTTGATAAATTAATTTAAAATAGCATTAAAAATAATTGAAATACTTCTATGAGTTTTATTATTTTTAAAAATAATATTAAATTCTTGTTTAGAATTTTTTCAAACAAAATTTTTGTGAAATAATTATATTTCCAGGAAAAATGTTATTCTTACTCAAATTAATTGTCTTACTACGAGGAATTGTATGTAAATTTTGCTTTAATTTTTATATTTTCGAAAATTTCATGCTATTCTAAATTAATTGAATTCCAGTCGAAATTTTTTTATTTTTAAAAATAACTGAATTTTGGATGAGTTTTATCAATTTTTTCGGTAAATAATTGCATTTTTTTTGCGAAATTTCATGAAAATAGTAAATATTGAATGTAATTGAATTTCGAACATTTTTTTTTAAATAATTGAATCTTTTTTAGAGAATTCGATTATGATGTTTGATAATCGTTTTTTTACTATTAGAGAATTAAAAATAGTAGAAATTTGAAAAAAATGAATAGAAAGAACGAAAAAATTATGTAGATACGAAAAAAAGTAGTGAATAATAGGTTTCAGTGAATAAGTCCGAAGCAAGTTAGTGTAAGATTTTTTTTTATGACATAAATTTTTTTCTTGGAATAGTCAGATATTGTTGTCTTCGAAGTAAAATTACTGGTTCATCTTCCACGATACTAATTATTATTATAATAATAGTTTATATGTGACGCGATCTGAAGAAAGGGGTCTTAGAAGCAAAAAATTATAGGTTATGTTTGCAATTTTTGAAATAAAAATACGAACAGAGAATCAACTGACAATACAAATGACTGATGTTCAGGTCTTTATTACAACTAAAATATTAAATAAATACTGATTTTAGTTTACTGTAATTGAAAAGAAACTTTTAATTAATAAAAAAGTAACACCAACATAACCTTAAAGTGATTTGCTTCTAAGGTCCCTTTCTTCAGATCGCGTCACACATTATACATAGTATTATTATTTATTTAACATAAACATGTTTACATAGATCGTTTTTTTAATAATTATTATCGTGAAAATAAAACTGAACGGTAACTGGAACATCAACGGTAATATTGTAGCTTTACAAAAATCGAGTTTAGTAAATAGATAGTTTAGTAAATAAATGACAGATCATGTAAATACTTTTACGATCAGATGCAAACTTTGTAAAATTCTTTGCGCCTACACAAAGTTTTCTCACTTGTTTAAAAGAAGAAAAAAACAATTTGTAAAATTTTTTTTAAATTTAACTAATTTGAAGGAGTGTTATTCGCGAATATATGCGAAGGTGCGCAAGAGAGAGAAGTTGAATGCAAAAGACAAAGACAAAGACTCTGAGGACAAAAATAAAAGGGTAATTTTCGTGGAAATGGTGAATGAAATAACAGCAAGCAACATCGGGATGCAATGGTGATTCGTTGAAACTCCGAAAAGAGTGAAATTTGCAGTGAATTTGCAGCACTCTTGGAAGATGTAAAAATGGACGTGCCTAAAGAATACATAAATTTAATAGCCGTCGTACACACTTAAAGGCAAGTACTGACCAGTTTCGGTTGTGAGTTAATGTTTTTCCTAGTAGCGCGATATTGAAGCTGAGGTCGTAATCCATCGAAACATGCAGAGGTAAAATCACAAGCGAATGGCCTCTCTATTGCGGCTTGTAATCAAAATTCGTTATAAGTATTTCACTGCCGACAATTTAATGTGTATGTGCGCATGCTATTTCTGTCTGCGAATGCGTTTAGCCATTTACAACATGACGCTTCAAAGTGTCTAAGCGAGAGAGAGAAAGAAGGTAAAATACTGTCATCAACATAATTCATGGGTGAAATTTCGAAAACAAGAAATACCAGCAAGAGTTTGTTAAATTGTTGCCAGTGTGTATCAACATAAACGAGAATAATGTGGGAGGAGGAAGATAGTCCGGGTTAGTAAACGACTTAACAGTCTCAAATTTCCCGTTTTCTGCGGCTGTAAAATGTGTTATTTCATTTACAACTATGTTGCATGATCTTTGAAAATGAAGACGTAGTGCGTATAAATATTTCTGCGAGGTATATTAACACCTAAGTGGCTGTGGTTAGATAAGAACTTATTTCTTAACGATATGCCTATCTGGCTTGTCAGAAAAATTACATTTTCTTTCTCCCCTACTCAATTTATAAATGAAATGAATTTTCACTCTTTCCCTCATTCTGTAAAGAATATTCTGATTCAATCTCATAATTATTAGATACCTACTCAAACAAATCTCCTAGTCCCTATGTTGAGATGATGCTGAAGTCCACAACGTTTTTAAAAACGAAAACAATAAAATAATGGTACGGTACTTTTATTGTTAAAATAAGTGAGTCCTTAATATGAAAAGTACCCTAAAGAATATTCTGGGTCACTCTCAAAATTATTGGAAACTCAAAAAAATCTCCTAGTACCCATACATTTTCTACGAATTCCTTTAATTTGAAACTTGATCGAAAACATCAATAACTTCCTCATTTCAAAAATCTGACAACGGATTCGTTTTTATCGACGTAACATTAAATAAAAAAACTTGAACAAGTCATCCGTCATTTCAAAAATCTGGCAACGGATTCGCCTTTATCAACGTAACATTGAATAAAAGACCATTCGAAAATTCATCCGTCCTTTAGAAAATTTTACAGCGGATTCGCCTTCATCGACGTAACATTGAATAAAAAACACTTCAACAAGTCATCCGTCATTTAAAAAATCTGACAACGGATTCATCTTCATCGACGTAACATTGAATAAAAACAATTCGAAAATTCATCCGTCCTTTAGAAAATTTTACAGCGGATTCGCCTTCATCGACGTAACATTGAATAAAAAACACTTCAACAAGTCATCCGTCATTTAAAAAATCTGACAACGGATTCATCTTCATCGACGTAACATTGAATAAAAACAATTCGAAAATTCATCCATCCTCTAGGAAATCTTACAACGGATTCGTCTTCATCGACGTAACATTGAAGCAGTTAAGAAAAATTATTTTTGCGTGACAAAAACTCGACTTCTTATTGCAGACAATTATAATAATAATAATAATAATATTAATGTTAAAAAAGAAAGAGATCAAAATTATGGATCAAAAAATGGAATAATAATAATATTAATGTTAAAAAGAAAGAGATCAAAATTATGGATCAAAAAATGGAATAATAATAATAATAATATTAATGTTAAAAAAGAAAGAGATCAAAATTATGGATCAAAAAGTTTTTTTCTTCTTCAGTAAATAAAGGAAGTGAAATAGTAAAAATTTTATCACTAAAAATAAAAAAAAATAGTTTTCGCTACTGAGCGACGACGCCAACTTCAGGAACGTTAAAAATCAGTTTCGCTACACCAAACAAAAATTTACTTTTCCCACGCTAAATTTACTTATTCGTCACTATCTTCAGAAGAGTTAGGAAAACTTTTACTTTCGACACGCTTTCTTAATATGAAAAGTACCCTAAAGAATATTCTGTGTCACTCTCAAAATTATTGGAAACTCAAAAAAAATCTCCTAGTACCCATACATTTTCTACGAATTCCTTTAATTTGAAACTTAATCGAAAACATCAATAACTTCCTCATTTAATAAGTGTTTCATAATTATTGTTTTTCCCTAGGAATTAAGTTTTTCAAAAATATCAAATTCAAACTTTTCTGAAAATAAAACAACTTATAAAAAATTGTTCTAAAACACGAAGATGACCGAGTGATAAAATCATTTTCTATTATAAAAATCCTGTCAAAATTCAAAAAATTCAAAATTCACTTCTTCAAAATTATTTCCATCATTTACTGATTATTTTCTACAAAATTTCAAAAAAAAAAAAATTCCTCAAATCAATTGTCTTTAATAATTTCTGAAAAAGTTCTTTTTGAGAATTTCCAAATCCATTTTGTTAATAATTTTAATCATACGTGAAATTTCAATTATTCCAAAGTTCTTCAATTAAAATAAATTTGTGTTTTAGACAAAAACTTGAAATAATTTTTAAAAAAATTCAATTATACCTTGAAAAAAAAATTCAATTGAAAAATCAATTCTGCTGAATTGTTAGTTAAACGTTGAAAAAATTCGAATTTTCAAATATTTTAATTTGAAACCTCTTCGAAATTCAATTATTTCCAAAAATCCACGCTATTATGATTCTAATTTTCAATTATTTATTATTATCTAAAATTTAAAGTGTAATTAATTTTTAAATAAATTTTTGCATTAAAAAATTCTATAAATTTTAATTATTAAAGTACAGTTATAAAATAAATAATTTATTAAATAATGAAATATTTTGGAAAATCTAATTTTTATGAAGAATTTAATTCAAACTTTATCGAAAGTTTTCAAACTTATTTGAAACTAATTCAATTCTTTTGACAAATTTCTTGAAAAGATTGAATTCTTGGGAAAAATTATATTAAAATGTATCGCAATAATTCAATTATTTTGTTGTTGAAAGTGAAATTTATTGTTTATTTCTATTTAATATAATTTTTTAATAAATAATTGCATTTTTCTCTGAGATTCAATTATTTAACAAAAATTATATTAAATAGAAATAAACAAGAAATTTCACTTTTAACAACGCAATAAATGAATGATTGCTGTACATTTTAATATAATTTTTTTAAATAAATATATTTTTAGAGGAATTTGATTAAAAATTGTTTTAAAAATGATTGAAATTCTGCAATTATCGCAATCATTGCGAAGAATTTTATAAAAGAAAAGTTTCAAATGCTTTACTTTTTTTGAAAAAAACTTATACAAATTATATTTTTAATAATTGATCTCTTGTGGAATTTTCGTTATTTTATAGAATGTAATTGAATATATTTGTGTAGAATTTTGATAAAATTTGTTTTTAAATAATTGAATTCTTTTAGGAAATTTTATTAAAATAATATTATTATTGAATTAAGGAAACTTTTTTAAAATGTTTGAAATTTTACCATGAAGTATATTAAAATTTTTGAAAATAATTGAATTTTGTTACTTTTAAAAATAATTGAATTCTTATGATAAATACTATTATTTATAAAAATAATTCAATTTTGCTATGAATTGTATTGAAATTTCTGAGAAAATAATTGAATTTCGGCGAAGAATTTTGAAATTTATATAAAGATGAATGAAATATTATTTTTTAATTTGTAAAAATTATTGAATTTTTGAAGAAAAAAATTGATATTTATTGAGCGATAATTGAATTCATTCAAATAATTTCATTAGAATTTCTAAAATTGAAATGAATTTCAACAGGAGTGTGGTCCTGTAACTTTCACTTTCACCTTTCACTTTCAATTTCACCCAAAAAAATTTTCACTTTCAACTTTCACCAAACAATTTTCACTTTTAATTTTACTCAAAAAATTTTTTTGTGAAAGTGAAAATTTTTTGAGTTAAATTGAAAGTGAAAATTGTTTTGGTGATTGTTGGAAGTGAAATATTTTTTTTTAGTGAAAGCGAAAATTATTTTGGCGAAATTGAAAGTGAAATTTATTTGGGTGAAATTAAATGTGAAATATTTTTGATGAAACTTAAAAGTGAAAATGTTTTTGAGTGATGGTGAAAGTTGAAAGTGAAAATTTTTTGGTGAAAGTTGAAGTTAAAAGTAAAAATTTTTTGGGTAAAGTTGAAGTTAAAAGTGGAAATTTTTTGGGTGAAATTAAAAGTGAAAATTGTTTGATGATTATTGGAAGTAAAATATTTTTCTTAGTGAAAGCGAAATATAAATGTGAAAGTGAAAATTATTTTGGCGAAGTTGAAAGTGAAATTTATTTGGGTGAAATTAAATGTGAAATATTTTTGATAAAACTCGAAAGTGAAAATGCTTTTGAGTGATGGTGAAAGTTGAAAGTAAAAGTGAAAATTTTTTGGGTGAAATTGAAAGTGAAAAATTTTTGGTGAAACTTGGAAGTGAAAATTCTTTTTGTAGTGAAAGTTGAAAGTGAAAGTAAAATTTTGTTGGGTGAAATTGAAAGTGAAAAATTTTTTTTAGTGAAAGTTGAAAGTGAAAATCTTTTGGTGAAAGATTAGGACAGTTCTTCAATGGAATTAAATTATTTTGAAGGATATTCTCAGAAGTAGAAAAAATTCAAGTATTTGGTTTAGAATTCTTGTCGATTTCACAGTTTATAAGAAAAACAAAAAAGTCACCAAGATTCGGAATTTTTTTTATAAATTCTAAAAATTTCACTTTTTTAAATACATTTA
This sequence comes from Leptopilina drosophilae, assembly GCA_032873175.1. Lineage (NCBI taxonomy): Eukaryota > Metazoa > Arthropoda > Insecta > Hymenoptera > Figitidae > Leptopilina > Leptopilina drosophilae. Next base: position 55,038,145 of record CM065481.1, read on the forward strand.
ATAAATTTTTTTTCCTTTTCCCTTTTTTACCTGACGTTTTCCTGAATTGCCTAATTTCTCTGACCTGTGGCAACGATGATAACTTGTGCTTTGCTATGGAAAAGATTTTTCACTTCGCCAAGAGTGAGAATAAAGTCAAAAATCTCGGCACAAGACTCGAGTCCCTTTAATTTATCGTAATCACTGAATGTGACTAAGTGAGTGTGGCAATATTCTTTATTAAAATATCTTGGACCCTCTTCACTTAGCGTCACTGCTGCTAATATATTTTTCAGATCCGAATTATTAAGCGACCTTCAACCTTAAACGTGAACCTTTAATTTAATTGTGACGCGATCTGAAGAAAGGGACCTTAGAAGCAAATCACTTTAAGGTTATGTTAGCCTTACCTTTTTGTTGATTAAGAGTTACTTTTTACTTTTTGTAAACTAAAATCAGTATTTATTAAATATTTCAGTTATAAAGAAAACTTAATCATCAATGATTTATATTGTCAGTTGATTCTCTTTTTGTATTTTCATTTAAAAAAATGCAAACATAACCTATAATTTTTTGCTTCTAAGATCCCTTCTTTAGATCGCGTCACAATTGTTTCACGGTAAATCGTGAGGTATTAAAATAACACCAAAAAGGATTAAAATAATCCAATTTAATGTTATTTTGATCCATTTTGGTGTTAATTTAATACCTAACGATTTACCGTGTTGATAAAGTTGCCAGAGTTATGATTAATTCCCCTTGGTCGCATTAAGCCTGTAACCTATAATGAATTTACAATACGCCGTTCGTTTTTTTGGAATTCCACACTCATATATATATATAAACGTCGTTTTACATGGCAATATATTAAAAACGAAAGAACTCCATTTTCGTGAAGCGCTCTGTCGTTTCGGCACTAACACGGGAAGGGGGCTTATTATCCGCATTGATGCACGGGTAATTCGAGTTGAAGACTCGAAAAGTCAGCGGCTGTATAACGTATTTATGGACGAGTGGTAAAATCGTCGTAAAATTTCGTTGGCTTTGAGGTTTTGCGAAAGAGACTGCCAACGCAAGGCAACGCAAGGCAACGCCAACCGGGAGGGATGCGGGAGACCTCATTTTATTGAGGCTTCCCATTAATTTCACCGTAAAAAGGAAGAGAGCCCAAAGAATAGATATATAGGCGAGGATAAAAAAGCAAGTCTTCAAAATATAGATGTATCGCTCTGTACAACATTTAGTGTATACTTTTCGACTCCTTTATAACGTTAACTTTCAACTGAAATTACAATTCGTGCATAAAAACAAAATTGTCACTTAAAAACCGTTTTAAGGACCAATTCAGACACTTTTAACGAAACTGAAAGTTTTCACAAATAATTCCCCTCAAGATGTTGGGTAAGATTTACTCTTCTTTTCTTGTCCCATTCGCGGGAGGTTAACAACATGTGACTGTTAGAAATTTTTTCGTCCACTTCTCTCTTTCAATTTTTCATTTAATTTTGCAAGAAAATCTGTTAGAAATTCAATGCTAACTTTATCGACCACTTTTCTCCTTAAATTTTTTAAAAAAAGAACTAAAATTTTGTATGAAAGTCTAAAATGTAATAAAAAAGGACAATGAAGTACACAAGTTTTAATAATTCCAAAAAAATGTATATAATAAAACACTTTGGAGTCGTAAATAAGAGAAACTAATGAAGTTGAAGTCCACAACGTTGATCAACTAAAAAAATTTGTTTAATTTATTCCAAAATTATTTTTAATTTAATATTTATTTATATAACAATTATTATCATAATATAAACATCAATTCATTTCTTCTAAATATTTTTAATGAAGTTTTTAATGAAATGATTTTTTTTAATGAAGTTGAAGTCCACAACGTTGATCAACTAAAAAAATTTGTTTAATTTATTCCAAAATTATTTTTAATTTAATATTTATTTATATAACAATTATTATCATAATATAAACATCAATTCATTTCTTCTAAATATTTTTAATGAAGTTTTTAATGAAATGATTTTTTTTAATGAAGTTGAAGTCCACAACGTTGATCAACTAAAAAAATTTGTTTAATTTATTCCAAAATTATTTTTAATTTAATATTTATTTATATAACAATTATTATCATAACATAAACATCAATCCATTTTTTCTAAATATTTTTATGGCAATATTGCTGTTTTATTTTATTTTTTTTTAATTTATTAAGAGAATAATTTTTTTTGTTGATAAACGTTGTGGACTTGAACGTCGTAAATTAATAAGAACTGACCGTGATGGCTGATAATTTAAAAGTAGTTTCTAATAATTCAATTAAATTTAAATATTGGAAGAAATTTAATTCTCGTATAAACAATTTTTTCAACAAATTTTTAAATACATTCCTTTGAGGAATTTTTAGAATTAGAATTTTTTTATTTATTACAAGGAAACCATGAGAACAATTTTTACAAGCACCATTTAACAATAGTAATGAGAAAAAATAATAATAACACGAAAAATATTAAATAAAATAATCTAATAAATAATTTTGATAAACTTCTACAAGAAAAATTACATTTTTTGAGAAATTCGATTCTAATTTTATTAAAAATAAAGGGAATTCTGCAATGGATTTTATTATTTATAAAAATTTTCTAAAAAGAATATTATTTATAAAAATTTCCTAAAAAAAATATTATTTATAAAAATAATTATATATTTACGTAGAATTTCATCAAAGTTTTCATCTAACAATTGAAGTTTTTGGAAAAATTTTATTTTCCATTCAATTTTTTTTCAAAATCACTAAATTCAGGAAGATTTTTGAAAATAATAATTGATATTTCGAAAAGAATTTTGCGAAATCTTTTGAAAATAATTGAATTTTGGAGAAGAATTTTATTATTTATTAAGATAATTTATAAATTTTCATTAGAAATTTCTTTATCATAATTGAATTTCAAGAAAAAATATAATTACTTTTGAAAATAATTGAATTTTTTCAATCATATTTGTAACTTCTGAAAAGTTTAATTTTATTGAAAGTGTTTTTAAATAAAAATGCTTCTATTTAAATTAATTATTTTAAAGAATTTGAATTAATAATTTTTTTCAAAAATGCCCAATAAAATTCATTGAATATTCAAATTTTTCCTAAGATTCAAAATTAAAACCTTTTTGAAAATTTCATCTGTTTACGAAAATTATAAACGCAATTCTTTGAAAACTGAATTAATTCAAAAATATTGAAGTAAAACTTTTTTTGAGTTATACTCAAAAAACGATTCAAAAACTAAACTAAAATAAAACAAAAAGTAAAAAAAATTTTTGTTATGAATTCAAATGAATTGAATGAATGACTTCGAATTCGAAGTCAGAATTAACAGATTTGCTCAAAATTTTGAAATAAACTCTAAAAAATGACTCAAAAAAAAAACGAATTAAAATACAAAAAAAATTTTTATAACACTACAGGTGTATATTTCTATGTATTTTTTTCCACTGAATTCAAATTCAATATCAAAATTGAGAAAATTGGTAAAAATTTTAAGATAAACTCAAAAAATTGATTAAAAAGCGATTTAAACTGAAAAAAGGGAATTTTTTCTTGACAGATTTGTTTTAATATCTCTAAATTTTAAGTTAATTTGAAAATTCTGATTCAGCGGGAAAAAATACAAAGAAACATAAATACTATTTATGTTGTAAAACTTTTAAAATTTTTTCTGGAATTTAAATCGCTTTTTCGTGAATTTTTTCAATTTATCTCAACATATTGAGCAATTCTCTCAATTTTGATGCCGAATTTGAAATCAGAGGGGAAAAATACATTGAAATATACTATCGTAGTGTTATAAAATTTTTATATTAATTTTGTTTTTTTTTTAATTGTTTTGAGTTCACCTCAAAATTTTGATCAATTCTTTCAATACTGACTTCAAATTCGGATTTAGGGAAAAAAATAAAGAGAAATATATTGATGTAGTGCTATAAAAATTTTACATAAAAAAAGAAAAGTATAGAATTTTTTTTATAAGATACTAATGTATTAGATTTTTTTTATTTTAATATTCGGCTTTTTGAGTCCTTTTTTTAAGTTTATCTGAAAATTTTGAGCAAATCTATTAATTCTGACTTCAAACTCGGATTCAGCGTGAAAAAAGTCGGGGAAATTCGAAAGTACCTGGAAAAGTCAGGGAAAACGTTAAAAAAAACCGGGAAATTTTTATGTTTCTTTTTTTATATTAAATTGTTCTTATATCGAAAGAAGAAATATTCAAAATATTAAATATATTATTTCAAATTGAATAAAATATTTCGTTTTTTAAATTAACAATTATTTTTGACGAAATGCACCTAATAAAAATATAGCAAATAAATTGCTTAAAAAATGGTTTATAAGTGTTCAACAAAGTAAAAAAATAATTTATTATGTTTAATGAAACGTTGAAATTGTTAAAAATATATTTAAAAAATGTAAATGTATTTAATTTGATAATTTAAAAAGCTTGACGTTACTTTCTTATTAAGTTTGTAAATGAGTGATTCTTCTGAAAGTGACACTTTTTAACATCAGTTTTTCAATTTATTTTCTTGTTTAATTTTATGATTTTTTATTTCAAAACTACTTGATTTCATAATCAAGAGTAAGATTTTTAGATTGCGCAAAATTAATTCTTAAAAATATTAAAGTTTTTCTCCTTTGAACAAAGATTATTATTTAATTTTCTTTTTAGAACGATAAATAAGTGTTCAATTTTCACCATGGAAATTGATAATAATTATTAAAGAGTAGATTTTGTAAAATTAATCCAGACATAAAAAATGTCACTTTCAGAAGAATCACCCAAATCCAAATCCTAAAGTTTTGTAGTATATAGATAAACGAAAATCTTTACGCATTTTTGATTTTGTGTTAAAATTATTATTTCTCATAATAGATCTTCAACAAATTTTGATTTCATTTACTTTAATAATGCTTATTAATGTTAGTCTTAAAGTTTAAAAAGCATAAATGTTTTGCGACCATTTCATTTTATCTGTAATTTAAAATTTACTTTTAAAATTTTAAGTCAGGGGAAAAGTTAATTTTGTTCCTGGAAATGTCAGGGAAATTCAAAAATGAAAATATTTTGGCAACCCTGAATGGTAGGGTCTTGACCAAAAAACTATTTTTCTGTGTGTCTGGGTAATTAGTTGCATCCAATGGTTACAGATGTGAAAACGCTACTATAAAGAATACTGAAGAATACTTTTTTTCGGTTGTTTGTCCAACAAGCGGATTGGCTGCAGGGAAAACTGTTTGTAATATTGCTGAATATAACGCATCGCACATTGAAGAGGTGAATTCGCACGGCCCGCATGCAGTTGCAGTGCACGCTCCACGTGGAAACTCCTGTAGCCCAGTATTCGATAACGCATTGAAAAAGAGCGAGACCCAAAAACAGGACAGAGCAGATATGGATATTGAATCGTATTTGCGACCGGAAGGGTAAAGTAGAGCGGATATTGAAATATGTTTTCGACTATAGACCAATGCGGGTATCAGTTTGACGACATAAACAAATCTCACCCTGTGTATTGCTTTCAGCCAGGAAATTTCCAACCGATTTTTATCACTTTTTCTCTCCATTTAAAAAATGTAAAAAAAAAACTAACACAATGCACATCCACAACCTACTTCCAATGTATTTCAATAAGCTCGTTTCTATATCGAATAAAAAACATATTTAAAAAGTGAATCCATTAGCAGAATATTGTCATGATTATTGATATTTTTTCGTTAATCAAATTATAGGGTTAAGTTAACATCGTTAACATTTCTAACATTGTTAATATTGTTAACATTGTTAATATTGTTAACATTGTTCACATTGTTAACATCGTTCACATTGTTGACATTGTTGACATTGTCAACATTGTTTGCTTCGAAAAGAGTGAATAAGGTTTCATTCTGTTCGAAACTTGAAACAAGCATCTTAGGATCCTATCACGGTAAATCGTTAGGTATTAAAATAACACCAAAATGGATTAAAATAACACTAAATTGGATTATTTTAATCATTTTTGGAGTTATTTTAATACCTAACGATTTACCGTGATATCTTAGGATCTGGACAAGAACAAACTGAATAAATTGAATGACGGTTTAGAGACTTTGTTTCGTCAGTGTGGGTGTGTTTTAAAAAACGAAATGACAGGATAAACTTGTTTTAATGACATGCATTGGGCGTTTATGTAAAGAAGCGTGTAGCTTCATGTAGAATATTGCAATCAATCTGATCGGCAGATATATTCGCAGGGCAATCTGTATTCCGATTGACGATGTAATAGGTCATATTTTTTGATGTCATGCAAGCTCGTAACCATACTGGAAATATAGACCAACTCGTTCAGTCAAAGCTTTTTACTTTTTACTGACGTATGAAATATTTCGACACTAACTTTCCTGACACATCATACCTATGAATGTGTATCGAGTTGATCATGGCAAAATTCGCACCTTATAAATAAAGTACAACTTTCGGCCAACATTTCTGATTGAAACAGAGAAACAATCCTGCGAATTTAAGCAAAAACTGCTAAAACGTGGTGTCACGAAATTAACGTTTTATTAATAAAAAGAACCACCGAAAAAAACTGAGTTACATCTACTAAAACCCGCACTATTTACTACTTTTTTTCTCCACTGCAAAAAATTTGGGGAATATTCACTAACTTTTCCTAATGAATATTACACATTTTGTTGGGAAATGTACAATTCCCCAAAAAATTGACGAATATCTCTTTAAAAATTTCATTAAATTTGGTGAAAATTCTACAAAATTCTAATGAATATAATTTTCCCCAAAAAAGTTGATGAATATTCCCCCACATTTTAAGAAATACGTCTCTAAAATCCAAACAGTTCGTACTAACAATATTTTTGTGTATATCACTGTAAAAAGAAGGCATCTTATTTTAAGATACTTTGGTAGTCATTTTTAAGTTGTTTCCAAAAAGTTATCCAAAGCACTTTAAAATACATTAGTTTTCAAGATAGAAGATGGAAAAATATGTTTTTATCGTTTTAAAAATGATTATAATGTATTTTAATGTACTTGTTGTTTTTGCAGTGCTTTTACAGTGATAAAGTGATGTTTTAAAATTATTAAAATTCCTGGATAATCTTTCAAGAATACGTAATAGACAGGTAAATAAAATTTATAACAATAAATATTCTGCATTCCCTTAATCGTATTTGTGACGCGATCTGAAGAAAGGGACCTTAGAAGCAAATCACTTTAAGGTTATGTAGCGTTGCTTTTTTCTGTTTTGAAAGTTTCTTTTTACTTATTGCAATTTAAAAGCAGTTTTAATTGAATATTTTGGTTTTAATGAAGACTTAAACATTAATGATTTACATTGATAGTTGATTCTTTTTTTGTATTTTCATTTTAAAAATTTCAAACATAACCTCTAATTTTTTGCTTCTAAGGTCCCTTTCTTCATATCGCGTCACATTTAGTAAAATGTAAAATTCTTTAGCGAAAATTATAAAAAACTTTTTTGAAATTTCTCTAAAACTTTGGTAAAAATTCATCAAAACATTTTAAGAAATATTTAGAAACATTTGTGAAAATTTCATTAAATTTTATAGAGAAAATTCACCATAAAATTTTAGGAAAATTTTACCAAAATTTGTGGATTTAAGTTTTCAGCTATACTAAAAGCTACTATTTATGTTTTTCGAAAATTTCTACTACTTTCAATTCGCTAGTACTAGAAATAAAAAAAAACTATTCTCAAAAATTAAAATCAATTTCTTTATAAAGATTCAAGTATATTTTCAAGAAATATTCTTAATTCAATTATAATTGAAATAATATTTAATAATTTCTAGTATTTTCAAGAAATTTCGACAAAGAATACTATTATTTACAAAAAAAATTGATAAAGTTCATCCAAAAATCAATTATTTTCATAAATAACAATTTAACAATATTGATATACCAAGAATCGAATTATTTTCAAAAGTAATGAATTTCTTCTTGGGAATTCAATTATTTAAAACAAAAATCTTATAAAATCGTTGTCAAGAATCCAATTATTTATAGAAATAATAAAATGCTTTTTCATTAAAAAGTTCAATTCTAATTAAAAAATAAACTTTTCAGCAAAAATTCAGTTATTTAAAATTAAATTTTCATAATATTTATTACATTTCGAAAAAATTAATTGTTCAGAACAATGATTATAAAATTCTTATGAATAATTCAATTATTTTCAAAAATAACATTATTTTTCACCAAAAATCCAATTCTTTTTTAACACTTTAAAAATTTTTTTACAATAATTCAATTATTTTCCTATGAATAATAAAAATTCTTCACATGAATTCAATTATTTATTAAAATTTTTCGAAATTTAATTATTTCTATAATTAATAAAATTCATCGAAGGATTTCAATTATTTTTAATACAATTTTACTAAATTTTGAAAAAATTCATTATTTAAAAAATTTGTTTCTTTAATTCTTTGTCAGAATTCAATAATTTACAAAATTGCAAAACAAAATAATTCAATTATTAACATAAATAATTCTTCGAAAAAAATTTAATTATGTTGAAATATACCAAAATTATTTACGAAAATCTGTTTATTTAAATTATTCTCTTGGCTTTTAATACAATTTTTTGCGAAATTCAATTATTTTCATAAAAATTAAAACTCATTTAACAATTTGAATTATTTTTAATGTTATTTTAAATTAATTCATGAAAAAATTCAATTATTTTTACAAGTAACGTTTTACGCAAGAATTCAATTAAGTACTTAAAATCAAATTTTTTTTCAATTATTCTCAATAGTAACAAAATTTTTCACAGAAATTCAATTGTCTTTAAAAATTTGTATAAAATTTTTCGCAATCTTTAAATTATTTTCACAAAGAATAAAATTTTATTAAAAATACAGTGTTAATTAAATTTTTTTAAATAATTCAATTATTCTTGTTGATTGTTATAAAATTGTTTCCAAGCATTCAATTATTTACGAAAATAATCGTTCAAAAGAATTCAGTTATTTCGATAAATAACAAAATTATTCGCAAAAATTCAATTATTTCAAGGCATTTTAATAAAATTCTTTGCACAATTCAATTACTTTAAAAATTTCTATTAAAATCGTTCTCAAGAATTCAATTATTTAAAAAAATTTAAATTATTTTCAATACTACAATTTTACAGTAATTGCTCGAAAATTACTCGAAAAAAGTAATTATTCTTAAAAAATTTAATTTAAATTCCTCTAAGAAATCCATTATTTAAAAAAAATGTTTTTAAATTCTTTGGAAGAATTCAATTAATTATTTCCAAAAATTCAATTATTTTGAGGAATTTTCAAGAAATTCTTTGCAAAATTCAATTATTTTAAAGAAAATAACAATATTTGTCACAAGGAATTTAATTATTTTTGTAAAGTAATAAATTTCTTTTTGGAAATTCAGGTATTTTAAAAAATTCTAATAAATTCGTTTGCAAAAATTCAGTTACTCCAAAAAATTTTAGTAGAATTCATTATGAAATTCAATTATTTCTAAAAACTTTTCGCAATTATATAATGATTATTAATATCTACTATTTTTATAAAATTTGCAAACAGAATTCAAATATATATATAAAAATTTTTTGTAAAAATTTTCGTAGTAGTTCAATTATTTTTAAAAATATCAAAACTTTTTGCAGAAAATCAATTTTTTTCAACACATTCAATTAAATTTTTCTTTGATAATTCAATTGTTTCTTTATAAATAATAAAATTCTTCTCAGGAATTCAAGTAGTTTTGAAAATTTTAATAAAATTCGTAGCAAACTATTCAATTGGTTTCATAAATAATTCAATTATCTCGATAAATAAGAAAATTATTCACCAAAAGCAAAAATTCAATTATTTTAAGGAATTTCAGTAAAATTCTTTTCAAAATTCAATTTTTTTTCTTATACATTAAAACTTTTGGCAATAAAATGATTTTCAATATCTACAATTTTCATAAAATTTTCAAACAGAATTCAAGTATAAAAAAACTTTTCATACTTTTTTTGTTTTTTTTCAAACTTTTTTTTCAATAAAAATCTTCCTAAGAATTCTATTCTTTTCATGAATATTAAAAATTTCTTAAGAATTCTATTATTTAGATTAGAACTTGCATAAAATTAGTCGAGAAAGAAATTAATTATTTAGAAAATTTTTCACAAGAACTACATTTTTTTCTCAATAGTCATCGATAGCTACACTGAAAAAAAAATTTATTTGATTCAAATAACCGATTATTTGTCTATAATCAAATAAATATTTACTTGAATCAAATAATTTTTATTTGAAACAATTAATTAGTATTTGCTTTAAATACTGAAATATTTGATTCAAATACAGTTTATTTGATTCAAATAAAAATTATTTGATTCAAGTAAATATTTATTCGATTATAGACAAATAATCGGTTATTTGAATCAAAATTGTGTCACGCTCCGAAGAAAGGTACCTAAGAAGCAAAAAATTTGAGGTTATGTTTTTAATTTTTTAAGTAAAATTACAGAAAGAGAATCAAATACTAATTAAAAATTATTGACCTTCAAGTCTTCGTTATATTCAAAATATTCAATAAAAATTGTTTTCAAATTCAAATAATTAAAAATAAACTTTTAATCAAGAGAAATCTAACGCGACCCTAACCTATAATTCGTTTGCTTCTTAGGTACCTTTCTTCGGAGCGCGTCACAAATAAATTTTTTTTCAGTGTACTTGTTTACTACTTTGTTTTTAGTTTGAAAACAACTTTTCAAGAATTATTATCAAAAATTTATTATCGAGTACGAAATGTGAAGTTAAGGAAGCTTCTAAAAAGTGTAATGCCTCTTGCAAATGCAGAATGCAGATAACTATGCATATTATCGGTAAAATATTAATCAGATTAGAAACGTAAATTGCAAACACACAGGAGCACACAAACACGCTGCGCGAGTGTCCGTGACATTGATAAACACAATAACAGGATAAATGGCTGTGGATGTTGGGCTACATCTGTATATGTGGATTCGAAGATGAACATTACTCGTGGGCTTAGATTGTGCAAATGGCTAAGTCGATTTGGAAGCTGAATTAGTAGGATGTATGAAGCAGTGGTTAGGGACACAGGAAGTTGGTCTGCCACAGCTTACATCCCAGTTGATTGACTGATTAAACTTCACGCTTCCCTGACACACTATCGCTGACTTAGCAGCTCATGATTCCAGCAGGATTAAGTGCAGAATGCAGTTATAGAGTTACCTGCCCGTCCCTCTCTCTTGCAACATGCCTTTAATCGAAAATTAAAGCAATATTTCCAATCGCTTTAAAGAATCATTCATTCAATATTGGGTGTACATTTAATGATGAGTCAAAACAGGAACCCTTTTGCTCCAAATGGGTTAACATTTCTTATTATTGTTCTGGACTATTGTGTTTAAAACAAACAACAAACAACAACTTTATGCTTTAAGCAAAGCTGAGATTTAGAAAACGTACCATCCTAAACCTTCCTTTCTGCTTTAAAAGAAATTTGGGCTCTTTAAAAATCCCTCAAGTGCATTTCTAGAAAAGATTGCTTAATCTTTTTTGCTTTTTGTTTCAAAATAAAATTTGTGCTCTTCTAAAATCCCTCAAGTGCATTTCTAGAAAAGTTTGCTAAATAATTTTTGCATTCTGCTTCAAAATAAAGTAGTGCTTTTTAAAAATCCCCAAGTGCATTTCTAGAAAAGTTTGCTAAATAATTTTTGCATTCTGCTTCAAAATAAAGTAGTGCTTTTTAAAAATCCCCAAGTGCATTTCTTGTGAATGGTAAATTTGTTGCTAAATAGTTTTTTATTATTTTTGCGGAAAAGGTACTTGCATTAGGATTAAAGGAGTTGAAGCGTATTCCTTTTTGAGCATTTGGTAGTGGAGTGCAATGCTAGTGTTAATGTTGCAAATGGAAGAATTAGGGTTACTAAATGAGAGTGCGAATTCGATAACAATGAGATGGCTGGTAGCCTACCTTGGTCGAATGCAAGGTTGCGGGATGTCTTGGCAGCGAGTACCGGGGGTAGAGCGAACCTGTAGGCTGGGCCCAGCGGAAGTCCCAAACCAAGCGCCTCTGCGCCGCATCGACCCCCGAACACTGGCCCCACTAGAATCACCCATAAACAACGGTTATCAGTCATCATCATCATCATTATCATCATCATTACTATCATCATTATCATCATCATCATCACTATCATCATCACCATCATTATCATCATCATTACTATCATCATTATTATCATCACCATCATTATCATCATTATTACTATCATCATTATCATCATCATCAACATTATCATCATTAACAAAATTATTATTTACATTACATTTTAACAAGTTCCAATTTTACAACTTCAACTCTGCACTATTTTCAGCATCCCTAAAAGAACCTAACATTTTTAATAATAAACAAATGCTTGTGTCTAACCATCTGACAACGGTGACTTCTTACTTTAGAATAATTATCAAAAGAAAAAAATTATATCGAGATATTTGTTTGCAATGTTTTGTCATGTTGATCTTAATCCACAAAGTTAAACACTTGCTTAGAACTTGGAAATCGGCTAAAAGGCGAAATTAAAAATTGGTTACATTGGATAAAAGACAAAAGTTGGAAATAAATAACAGAGAGTACTTAGTAACTTGTATTTAAAATTTTACTGTCTCATTTCACCAAACACAATTAAAAGTTAATCAGTGATTAAAACCGGTTTAACAACTTCTGATTGGTTAATTGCGGATTCAATCATTGATTAACTTTTGGGGCGTTCTACGTCAGACGGACAACCTCATATACTTCTAGTGGAAAAAACTATATTTTCAAAATGCTATTATTTCTATTATAATGCATGAAATAAAAAAAAATTACGACAGTTTTTTGTAGTAAATTTAACCGTCTTTATTTTCGTGAATTTTATTTTTAAAATTAGATTATTTTTCATTGAAAAATGTAAAAAAGAAACTTTAAATTTTATTCTTTGAGGCATTCGACCATTTAAAAAAATTTTGATAATGGCTTAAAAAGTAGTTCAAAATATATCCATTGTATGTGTTTAATGACAGAATGGCATCTTTTATCGTTTAAAAGTTATTTCATTTATAAAATAATGGTATTTTACAAAAAGAAATTAATAATTTTGATTAATGGTTATAGACTTTTTCGATATATTTGCGACACTGTTCAGGTAATGTTGAAACAAGTGATACATGATACCCAAATTTTTTAAATTAAAATTAAAATTTTTAACCATAAAAGTATATTATTTTATAATAAAAATAATTAGAAAATAGTAATATTAATCAAATGGCACCTCTAGGTGCTCAGTGTTTCAAGCCTTCTATGTTTCTAAAATGTTCAATTAAAATTCATATTTACATCAATGTTTTTATTAATAATTTATGAAAAAGTTTTTTTTCAGAATTATCAAATTAATTTGTTTACAATTCAATTTTATGTGAAATTTCGATTATTAGAAAATTCTTCAGTTAGATATTATATGTATTAGAACATAAAAATAATAAATATAATAATAATAAAATAAAATAAAAATGAAAAAAAAAAAAAAGAAAAATCTTAAATTTTATTGAAGAATTTTATTAAAATTCCTAACAATAATTGAATTTTACAAAGCATTTTATTAAAATTCTTGAAAATTATTGAATTTTGTAAAGCATTTTATTAAAATTTCTGAAAATTGAATTCCACAAAAGATTTTATTACAATTTCTGAAAGTAATTGAATTTTAAAAAAATTTTTAAATAACTCAATTGTTTTGGTAAATTTCATTAAAGTAGTTGATAATAGAAATTATTGAAAACAGGAAAGTTTTTTAAAGTAGATGAAATTTTGTCAAGAATTTTATTAAAATTTTTGAAATAAATTGATTTTTTACAAATACATTTGTAATTTTGCAAAGAATCCTATTAAAAATCTTGAAAATAATTGAATTCCATTCAAGAATTTTGTTAAAATTCCTAAACATAATTGAATTTTTTAAAGTATTTTATTAAAATTCTTGAAAAAAATTAAATTTTTCAAAATCTTATGAAAAATCCTAAAAATAATTCAATTTTATTAAAATTCCTAAAAATAATTGAATTTTGTAAAGTATTTTATTAAAACTACTGGAAAAAATTGAATTTTGCAAAAAATTTTATTAAAAATCTTGAAAATAATTAAATTTCATTGAAGAATTTTATTAAAATACCTAAAAATAATTGAATTTTTTAAAGTATTTTATTAAAATTCTTGAAAATTATTGAATTTTGCAAAGCATTTTATTAAAATTTCTGAAAATTGAATTCTACAAAGAATTTTATAAAAACTCCGGAAAATAATTGAATTTTGCAAAAAATTGTATTACAATTCCTGAAAGTATTTTGAATTTAAAAAAAATAAATCCTTTGGTAATTTTCATTAAAGTAGTTGATAATAGAAATTATTGAATAGAGAAAAGTTTTTTAAGGTAGATGAAATTTTGTCAAGAATTTTATTAAAATTTTTGAAATAAATTGATTTTTTTACAAATGCATTTGTAATTGCTTCAAAATTTAATATTTTTTTAGTGTTTTTGTCTAAAATTCTTCTGTAAATCTATTATTTTGGATAATCAATTAAATATGTATTAAAGAATTTAACTAATTTTAGAAGAACTTGAATTATTAAAATTTTTCAAAAATCTACGTCCCTGAAGATTTCTAATGAAATTCAGTTAAAATCGAAATTTTCTAAAATTGTAAACTGAAACCTTTTGAAATCGATCAACTTATAAAAATTATAAACGCAGTTCTTCTGAAATTGAATAATAATGTTTGAAATATTTCAATACCCAAAGTTAGATTTTTAAGAATAAGATATAGAATTTAAAGTTTCTTTTTTTACTTTTTTCAATGAAAAATAATCTAATTTTAAAAATAAAATTCACCAAAATAAAGACAATTAAATTCACTACAAAAAACTGTCGTAATTTTTTTTATTTCATGCATTATAATAGAAATAATAGCATTTTGAAAATAGAGTTTTTTCCACTAGAAGTATGAGGTTGTCCGTCTGACGTAGAACGCCCCTTTTAATTGTCCTGGCCCTAATGAAAATAAATAAAAACTGGTCCTAAATAATTGTTTAGTGTCACTCTGAGGCATAGGAAAAATTTAATTAAACTAAAAATTACGTAACCTATGACTCGGAGTGATGGATAGTGTCAACTCTATTATTAAAATTTGCCATATAGCTTGAATCATTAAATAAAAATAATGTAAAATAAAAATAATAATTAGAATAAAAATGATTTGGAAAATGAAGCCATAAATTGCTTTGACTTGCTTCATATTATTTTAATAGAAGATTAATATGCATAGCTAAACTGCAAGTTCCACGCATTTTAGTGCTTATCTCACAAAACATCGGAGCTTTATTCTCATCTCTCGACCCCTATCAACTACAAAGGTGGCTTTATTATGATCCCATATAGATATCGGAACACTGTCATTATCCGCTAAGTTCCTGACTGAGTTTATTGCTTTTAAGAGTCGACCCCGCACGTGCCAAGTAGGCACACTGCCGTACTGACCGCCCTCTTCTAATATCAATTACGCCCTTTCGGCATAACTAATGCTCAAAACACTGAACCCTACAATTTTTCTTTATCTCTTCTTTCTACATTTTGTATTTTACTGTTTTCAATAAACCAGAGAGAGATTTCTTCAAAATCCGATGGTTGCTTACGAAATAGTCAGGAACGAGGTCCTTAATTCTTAAAAATTATAGTATTTTAACCATTCCTTGCAAAAATAATAACATGAACCGCATAATTTTATTTAAAAAATAGATAAAACCTGAAAATGGTAGGTGTTCGTATCGAAGAACATAAAAATTCCACTGTAATTGATACTCATAATGATTTTTTTAGACACAATTTTGATTGGGAAAATTTTACAATATTGAATGAAAAAATGTATATTAAATTTTGTAAAAGCATTTTGCAATTTGGGAAAAGAGTGCAACAACAAACCGAAATTTTGATATAAAAAATACTAAATACACATAATAATACATCTATTATTAAAAATACTAAACTTTAAAAAATTTATGTGAAATTTAGTAAAGTTAAATTAAAATTGAATGAAAATTCTTAATATTTGGATATAATACTAAATACCATAAATTTTTTTTAAAAGTTTAGTATTTTTTATATCAAATTTTCGGTTTGTTGCACTTTTCCCTAAATTGCAAAATACTTTTACAACATTGTTTACATGTTTTTTCAGTGTAAAAATGTTTGTATTTGATTTTTGAAGATTACATTTGTGTAAAATATTGCTAAAAGTTAATTTAATTAATTAATGTTGTTACTCCATCTTAATCAGTGAGGGGGTCGTTACTTCAAGTATAAAAACCAAAAATGAATCGATAGAAAAAATTTGAATTTGGAATTAGTAGCGTACGGGAGTAAAAGAGAAACAATTTCAGCACATGAAGAAGATAGAAGGGGGGAGATGAAATTCTTTTTATTTCAGGGAACGGAGAGTGCATGCTCGAGGCACAATACAAGACCATAATCTAAATTCATGTCAGACGGGGGGAGGGGAACAGTGAAAATAAGTACACGGAGCGTAATGCTAGCAACTTAACATACTTTTAAATTGCGCCTTTGAGATGCAGAGCACCGAGGCGAGTGAGAGGTGAATGTTGGAGATGCTGAAAAACCATTCGTGCTTACGGCCTGCTGGCTTACACGCTGATTAAGACACCAATACAATTAGGTGCAGAAAAGAAGCTCAAAAGATTCGCGAATCATAATAAAACGGCTTTTTACTAAAGTATTAGCTACCAGGAACATCTCTTTTCTCTTGAGGTTAAGAGAAGAGTTATTACTCTTCTTCCTGGTAAATATGCCAACTTCCGTTTTGTAAAGAAATACGAAGCAGATCGAGTATTTAAGGGTTGTCACGTCTGTAAATTAAGAAAATGAGAAAAGTTTATAAAAATTTGACAGTTTGTTCTTTAGAGTATTTTAGAAACATATGATTTTTTTGAGAATTTTTTTGCCGACTATTCAGGCTGAATGTCAATCTTAAACTCTTACATGGGTGAATTTTCTGAAAGTGACATTTTTGATGTCTCGATTAATTTTACAAAATCTACTCTTTAATAACTATTATCAATTTCCATAGTGATAATTTAGCACTCATTTATCATTTTTAAAAGAAAATTAAATAATTTTATTCAACTTAATTTACGTAATAACTAAATTACTTTCATCTCCGAAGCCTTTTCAACATGTCTTCAATAGGACTTCTACAATGAAATTAAATTTTCATGGTTTTTTCAAATTCTCAGAAATTTTTTAAAAATATTGTCAGAAAGTACAATGTTTTTTCTATC
Source organism: Leptopilina drosophilae (assembly GCA_032873175.1). NCBI lineage: Eukaryota > Metazoa > Arthropoda > Insecta > Hymenoptera > Figitidae > Leptopilina > Leptopilina drosophilae. Next base: position 55,055,583 of record CM065481.1, read on the forward strand.
ATTATGTGCATCTTAGAAATTTGTAGACCTCACTTTTATTTTTGATAAAAATGTTTAAACTTTGTCTTCAGTTTCAGGTTAAAATTACTTTACAATGATTACTGACGCATTTTATACTTTAAAAATATCTTAAACAAAATTTTCATGCACATTAAAATAAAGCTGAGAATCTGACGTTAAATTTTCCTATATTTTATCTACAAAAAGGAGAAAAATTATTGCTGTTATAAATAATCGAAATTTACATTTTTCTCCGAGTAAAAATTAATTTCATCTCCGAAGCCTTTGTTTTTAATAAATAACTGAATGTAGAAGTAAATTTAACGGAATATTTCGATAGTAATATAAAATGAGGGTGTGAGATTTGTATGTTTTACTAAAAGAACATATTTTAATTGCGCCCTAATGTATACAAATATGAAAGAAAATTTATTTTTCATCTCACAGTAAATCGTAAGGTATTAAAAAGTGTTGCAGATTAAATTAACACCAAAAAAGATTAAAATAATCAATTTTGGTGGTATTTTTTACAATGAATGAAATTTTAGTTTATTAAATTTTTTTAAAATTATAAAATTATCGATTTCTTCACATTTTATAATTAAAGGTGATCAAGTAATAAAATCATTATTTTATATTACAAGAATATTATACTTCTTTAAAATTATTTTCATTATTTCAATTTAATTATTATTTTTAATAATAATTAATTAATCAACTTCACGAAATTTCAATTATTCCTAAATTCTTTAATTAAATGCATATTAGAAAATAAAAACTTGAAATAATATTCAAAAAATTCTATTCAACTTTTACAAAAATATTAATTTTGAAAATTCGATTATTTCCAAAAAGTTCACTCTATATTTCTTTTAATATTCAATTAAAATCTAAAATTTTAACTGCAATTCATTTTTACGAAATGAAAATCAATTTTTATAAAAAAATTCTACAAGAATTTAATTATTTAAATGCAAAAGTAAATAATTTATTGCAGAATTGAATGTTTCGTAAAATTCAAATCTCATAAAGAATTTTAGTAACAAATTTTTTTAAAATTCAATTCTTTTGTCGAGTTTTATTAAAACTTGCATGAACACAATTTCTTTTTTCAAGGAATTTAATTATAATTGTATGAAAAATAATTGAAACGCTGCGATGAGTTTTATGAAAATTTTCAAATTTATTCGTTCACAATTCAATTTTCCAAAATTTCAATTATTCGGAAATTCTGCAATTAAATATATATTGAAAAATAAAAACTTAAAATAATTAGAATAAAAATTCTATTGAACTTTTAAAAAGAATTAATTCTACAGAATTTTTTGTCAAAAATATGAAAAATTAAGAATTTCAATGATTTTAGTTTGAAACTTTTTGAAAATTTAATTATTTCCAAAAATCCACATTATAATGCTTTTAAAACTTAAGTATAATCTAAAATTTTAATTGAAATTCATTTTTAAAACCATTTTTATTAGTAAATTCTACGAGAATTCAATTATTTAAATACAAAAATAAATAATTTATTAATTTCATGTTTGTTGAAATTAAATTCTCATAAAAAATGTTATCAACAAATTTTTTAAATCATTAAATTCTTTGGACTTTTAATAAGAATTTGAATAAGATTTTTAGGAATAATTACATTTTTCGAGGAATTTGATGAAAATTGAATTAAAAATAATTGAAATTCTGCAATGAGTTTTATTACTCATAAAAATAATTGAATTTCTAAAAGAATTTTTTTATTTATAAAAATAATTGAATCCTTGTAGAAATGTTATTATTTATGAAAATAATTGAATTATTGCGATGAAATTTATAAAAAAATTTGTAAATAATTGAATTCCTGCAAAAAATTTTTATTATTTATGAAAATAATTGAATATTTGCGGAGAATTGTATTCAAATTTTTTTTTTTTTAAATTGCATTTTTTTGGAAAATTTTATTGAAACAGTAGATATTGAAAGTTATGGAATTTCAGAAAAATTTTGAAAATAATTGGAATTTTGACCAGAATTTGATTGAAATTCTGTAAAATAATTGAATATCAGAGAAGAATTTTATTATTTATAAAGAAAATTGAAATTTTGACGAGAATTTTTTTGAATTTTTAAACACAATTGATTTTAGTCACTATGTTACTAAGTTAGTTAGTAACTAACTTACTATTCTCCCTGGAGAAGCTAAATTCGTTGAATTTTTACAAATCGTTGACTTTGGTGTTTTATTTAAAATAAAATTTCATTCATAGTTGAAAATAACACCAAAATAGATTATTTTAATCCTTTTCGGTGTTAATTTAATCCTAGAGGGTTTAAACTGTTGCAGACTATTTTAATCAATTCTGGTGTTATTTTAACACCCCACGTTTTACTGTGCTCCGAAGCTTTTCATCCCCGAAGCCTTTTCCTTGAAATATGCGAGTTTTTCTTTTGTTTTTAGTATTTACCTGCATTGCTTTGAAAAAATTAACCCAAATTACCATTAAATCAAATACTTTAAATACATTTATATTTTCATCCAAATGAATATATTTGGTATTAAAATATGCAAATTATTAATTTTTAAGCAGTGTAATTTTATTTTCGATTTCGTGAACGCGATATTGGCGTGAATTTTTAATAGAAAAGCTCGCCAATGAAATAAAATTAATTTAATGGAGCAACAATAATATTTTTCAAATGAAAAAAACTTTAATATTTTTAAGAATTAATTTTGCGCAACCTAAAAATCTTACTCTTGAGTATGAAATTAAGTAGTTTTAATAGAAAAAACCATATAATTGAAGAAAAAAATTAATTGAAAAACTGAAATTTAAAACTGTCACTTTTAGAAAATTCATCCACATAAGCCAAACAACCGCTTTAACCAAATGGATTGAATTTAATGGAACCTAATCCAAACATACTCCGACCATTCACATGCAAATCTTATTAACTTTTACTTTGAAATTACTTATGGAATTTATTTTCACTTGAGAGAATAAATATGCTTGGGAAAAATCGATTTCCATCTTCTTTTAAATGCCATGAATAAGCGAGGTGAGTGTGTCGGGACCATCGCATCGACTTGGTCAATTCTAATCCCTAATCGGAATTACTACGCAAACCGTATATACATATAATATAAACTGACACTAAAGCACTTGAGGCTAATTAAGGTAGTATCGCCTCGTGGTCGGATAATCGTGATTTTAGAGCTAATCGAAAATTACATGGCTCTGAACTCTAAACCTCGATAATCTGACAAGAGTAGTCTGCATTTCAATAATATCCGACACAGCTCGACTTACCGCATCTTTATTCTTCATCATCTAAAAATAATCCAAATTCAAGGAGAATTTTCTCGCTAAAATCAGGAACGGAATAATTTCTCATCTCTATTATTATATTATGGGAATATAAATATTGAGATTGCGAAGAAATTATGAGCAGCTCGACTAATAATAAACTTTGGGAATAAATTTTAATTGTCTCGAAATAGAATTAATTGAATATTTATCCTTGAAAATAATTGGGGTAAAAAGTTTCGAAAATTAATCTAATTTTTTCCATCAAAGATATTTAATTTTTGTTTCAAAATTAGATAAAACTTTTTTGAAACATTTATGTAGTTCATTTCAAACAAGGGAAAACGATGTTTTTAGATTATTTAATCGTACGAACGTGACATACAAAATAATACCAAAAATTAGTATGGTCCGTACTAATCTTTAGTATGAAAAAGATCGTTCTTGATCATTCTTGATCAAACCATCAAGAAACATAAAAACATCGTTGTCCCCTGTTTGCAATGATGATATCAAATTTTGAAACACAAAATCTTTCATTGTAATGGCTGAAATCTAAAAAAACTACCCAAAACAGTAGTAGCACAGTGTATAAAAAAAGTAGAAAATAAGTTTCAATAGATCAGTGCGAATATAAGGAATTTGATTCCCGGCAAAACTAAGCAATGCCGACATTGGGAGTAGAGCGCAGAGGAATGTCTGTAAGCAAAGTGCTCCCAGCGGGAGTTGAAAAACCGGAAAAGAAAAATTGATAAATGCCGATGATCGCGTTGAATCGCGTCGAAGCTGGAATGAACGTGCCAGATTCAGCACTTGTGCGGGACAAACACTTAAAAGAAGAAAAAATAGTGTCCTTCCGCGGCACTGCTCCCACAGCCGTAGAAGGCGCACACAAAACGATCAAGTAGCAGATGCAGCTGACAGTCGGATCTGCGATCTTAATCTGAGCAGTCTTCTGCAAAAAAAAGAAGAGAGAGAGAGATGGCATAAAAAAACTAGAGGCTCGGCGATTGAGAGGAAGACGGGAATCCGTCTGCAGTCAACCGACCAGATCAAGATGCTCTGAATAATTCATCGAGTATAGGACTACTTGCCGCGCCGACTGGTTCCACTGCTACAAACGAATCCCGACTCCAACCCTCCTTTATCACTCATCCCTTCTTACACAACCCTATAGGAGTACACTTTTCACGCCACACTAATTTTTTAAGAGATTATTACTGGAAATTAAAATTAAACCTGCGCATCTAGATGTAACATCCGGAATCGAGTAATGCCACTAATATTCTTATTGGCAGGAATGTTTGTCATCGACACATTACAAGTTGTGCAAAATTCAATTTTATAATTTTCATGTGTTTATTATTACAAATCCAGAAAAGAATAGTATTTCAAAAGAATGTCGAAAGAATAACGATTACGAGAAAATCAAGATCGAAGATACAGATTATTAATATGTACACGTACCACACCTGAGGATCAACGACAAAGTTGCGACTTTAACTCTACGAAAGGTCGAAGCGGTGTCATGCGTAATGAATTTTATTAAGGTCGAGACGATTTTAGTAGCTATGAGCATTAGTCTAATAAGGAAATTTTTATATAAAAAGAGTGAACATTTCTGATTAGAACAGAGAGTAATAATTTGGAAACCAGCGTCATAACATATTCGGAAATCAGTCTCATAACATCTTTAAGAAAGAGAGTAATTGTTTGGAAATCAATTAGTCATCAATCCAGCATCATCCAGTGAACTACAAGTATATTCTTAAAAGTGAACAAAAGTTTATCTCTACTATTTTGAAAGTGTGTCTTTTAAAAGTGAACTTTAAAATTATTTTCAAAGTGTTTCTTTTAAAAGTGAACTTTAAAATTATTTTCAAAGTGTTGCTTGAAAACGCACTACGGTTAAAAGAGAATTATTTCCCCTCAGCAATTGTTACTATTTTCAAAAATATCAATTTGAAAATAAATTCAAGTATCCATCTTATATTAAAACAACACATTCCAAATTTCGAAGTATCGAAATTTGCTAAGGAGTCGACATCCATCTAGAAGAAAGAAAATATTACCAAAATACAATACACTATTTCCTTAGTGTAAACAAGAAGACTAATACACGAACATTAAGGACAACTGTTTGAGGCTCCTTTTGCGACCAGCCCTCAACACCATTCAAGATCGGATTACCAGATAATATCACCACATCATTCAACACCAGTAATCGTTATTCTTAAAAGTAAGGTTTATAATTTAAAATTATACTCATTGCATTTTTGTCAATACTTTTTCTTTCTTGTTGGTTTTTTTAAATAAATTATTCTCTCACAACTTTTAGTAGACTCATTGACTTATCCTCATCCTAAATTAGATTCTCAATTGAAACTAATTTAAAACCAAGAACGTTAGGTATATTTTGAAAAGGTTTCTCGTTTTGACGTAACAATAGTTTGTTTATTTCTAAATTTATATTTTTTGGAAATTGTTAAAATTTATACTTTGCAAATTGATGAATTATAAGAGGTCGATTTAAAATTTACTTCAAATGCAATACTTGGGGAAATAGTTTACTTTTAAAGATGTATGTTTAAAAATAATATTTGGGCATATACTGTTCACTTATAAAGATGTTCTTTAAGTTCACTTGTAGACGATATGATGTGTACTGGTTATTTCCTTACTGCTCTATGATTTAATTTATAGAACATGTATGTTATACATATTTTGCTATTCTTCCACGTGTCGAAGGTTGTCGAAGATCGTTGAACTGATGCACAATTATTATTCTGATTACGTGATTAAACATTACTTTTCTTCTTTCATGTAGTGAAGCTTGTGGTAGGTCGTCTAGCTAATGCATGATCGTTATTCTTTTTACATGACTTAAAATATTATTCTTCTTTCTTTAATTTGTTACAATTTATAAATTTGTTTAGACACCATATTTATAAAATATACTAAATATAATGCAATAATATGAAAGAGTATTTGAAATACAACAATAATAATATAGTATATCGGTAAAATTAGAAGAAATTAAACATGTAAATATTATAGTTAAATTAAGTATATATAAAAAAGTTACGGACGTAACACACTATTGAAGAACTCTGAACATTTGCAGTTATATGTTGAATACTTGTGAAACATTATTTTAAAAAATCATGGATTTATTGAAATCTTTATGAACTAGTTAATATTATTTTCATCTATGGTTGTTGCAAGCCTAATCAGAATTATAATTTCCATTCAAATATAACTTTAAAATGCTCAAAGTGCCATTTAATTCATAATATCTGACGAGTAAATATAATTAAATCACTTCTTAAAGAGTGAAATTTACGAGAAAATTGTGAAATTTAAGAATAAAAGGACACACTTCCGTAGGACGAACAATGCAGTTGCAGTGAAGGTGCAAGAAGATATGAAACAAGTAACAACGAACGATGTAAAAGGAGGAGACAACATTCGAGTCTAAGACTGTGAGCGCAAGTGAGTGGGTTGAGTTGCAGCAGGTTAGCCGCCTCAGTACATAGCGTGAGATCCTGTTATCCAATACTCAACGATATACAATATATACACTCGTTGCAATGATGAGAAACTGTCGACTGCAAACAGGAAGTGCCCAACAATATCAAAATTCGATTCATAACGGACGAACAGTTTACCTAGGTCATACTGATTATTTTCTTTACCTATAGAGGTCTTGTTTTTTAATTCAGTCACGCTGACCCATCAGAACTGCGACAATTGCCAAAGATTTTTAATATAAATATTAATAAAAAATTTATTTATTTATGACATATACGGGTAACAATTAAGACCCTTCAAGATTACAAGTAACTTAATCAAAATTACAGAGCCATAGATACATATCAAACACTATCAGTATAAAGCAATGAACGCAATTTGGTCACAAAAGATGAGACATTATTATGAAAGAAATCCAAATCATCCGAGTATAAATTACCCTCAAAACAAAGTCTACTAAAAACAGAATTATTTCCATAGTTCGTTCTATGAAATGAACTGAAAAATGGAGTAACATATCTCAAACGTCGCACAGGAGCAGAGAAATTGATAAGTGACAATACTGTGGGACACATGATAAAACCATTAATTACCTTAAAAAGAAAAAATAAGTCAACAAACAAAAATCTAGATTCAATTTTGGGAATTTCAAACTGAGTTCTTAAAGTTGTATAATCATGTGTGTAAAAATCAAAGGGAACATTAAGTTGTTTGGCTAAAAAACGATTCTGTACTCGTTCAAGTCTTAGTCTTATAAAATTTATATAAAAATATAATGAAAAATAAGAATTTTTTTATTTAAATAATTGAAATGTATCTGAAACAATCTTCTACAATATGTTAAATCTAGTGGATTTTTTGGCTAGGATTTTCAGAATCATCTGTAGTTGTTTAGCCAGCTCGAGCCAAAATTTAACCCCCCTTTGGAGTCTTTTTTCAACCTTTTAAGAACCTAAAAACAATTCGTACAGAAGCTTGGAAAAATACCCGAAATTCTTAACAGCATGTAGGTATTTAATTATTGCTATATAATATTCAATTTTGAAAACTTATGTTCGACTTTAAGTAATTTTTCTTTGAAGTCTGCGATTTAAGATGAATACGAAACCACTCGTGTCTAAAGGTAGACTTAAGCGGTGTATGATTGGTGAGAGAGAGAAATTTTCCAGATTCTTGTTGCACTGATGATGTGACCTTACGTCGGCTGGCAGCCGCTAGATTGTCAGCAAAGAATGGCCCAAGTTTCTCAGGGCGTTCAAGTTTCACGGTGGTTGATATTTCATACAGAGCGGGTAACAGGTACCTTCAATTCGTCATCTACTGCCACAACGTCACCTATATTGTTTGTGTCACATTAACTGGGTGGTACGGCGCGTCCCTTCTTCCAGCAAAGTGTGGTTTCGCGTCCGGGCGTATCTGCAACGCCATCGAGTCTCAATAGGGCTTCAACGTGTATTTCACCGTGTTGCATCCTTGCATCTTCATAATAAAACTCATTGTCAGCAATCGACATTTACATTGCGACGTAAATTTCAGATTTCATCAATAGAGTTAATACTATAAAGGATCTGGGTATTTATTTGCATAGTTCTTTAAAATTTAATACTCACATTGATACAATTGTAAGAGAATCTAATCGTTGTGTAGGTTTTATTATATCCGCTTGTCGTAAGTTTAATGTTATATCTGCGATTGAATCTTTGTTTTATGCAATGGTCAGATCAAAATTGGAATATGGGTCTGTTATTTGGCTATACTAGCGCAATTTTTAGTTGATTTAATCGAAAAATGTCAAAAACGTTTCTTAAAATTTATTTATTATAAAAAACATGGCCAATTCTTTTTACCTGGTTCTGACTACAATGAATTGTGTACCTTATTTAATGTACAAACACTTGAGGAACGAAGATTGGATTCTCTTTTTCAAGATTTTCAGGACAATTTTTGATTGTCCATATTTATTGTTTCTTATAACTATCATTGTTCCTAAACGTTGTCTTAGGTCTAGTTATCCATTTTACACCATCAAGCGTCGATCCTTGAAGTCAGTACTATAGTTGGTGATATGTGTGAGGCTTTAAATACTATGTGCAACGACAATAATATTGATTTATTTTGTATCTCTTTGAAAGATTTCCCAAATCACTTTCTGCCTTAATGAATCATTCTCGTGTCACTACGAACACTTTAATTGATTGAATTATATTAAGTATATTAATTAATTTTCTTTTTGTTATATATAATCTTGTAATTGGTCTTATGACTGTTGGACTTATTTCAATATTATATAAATATTAGAAATACAATATTATAAATATTATCACCGCTATGAAATATAAAAGCTTATCCCTTTTTGGAAGAGTTGAACAATATACCAAATTGTATTATCGTTAATAGACGGTAATTGGCATCGTTAAAATTGCTTTCTTTTCAGATCGATAAAATTACTCACTGTGTAGACGGACGAGGAATACGTGGAATTTACTTGTGCGAATGAGCGGGAATACTCTATACCCTATTTTGCATTAAAGGTGCATATTCTCTTACGAACGATTAATTCTTAAGAACCGTTGCCGCGATCGTGTTTTTTCATTCAATTCGAATGAATGTTCTCATTGTTAGGAAGCGTGAGAACACGAGGCACGCGCAACTCGGCGTAAATTTCAAATAATTAAATAAATGAGCCAAACGGATAATTCAATTTCATTGCCATTGCGTAATACACTCTTCTATTTTTGTCTTCAGTATCATCAATGTCTACTTTGTTCCCTAACCAATCCAATATGGAAAAGTTGAAACGAAAACATTTCGATTTCGAATGATGTATGAATAAATTGTTGAATTTTGATAAAAAAAGAAGCAGCTCCTTCTCTCTCTCTCTCTCTCGGAGGAAGAAGGATTTAAAGGGATGAGAGAAAGAGGGTAAAATAGCCTAGCGGAATTATTCCGACCAGTCGTCGGGACTTAGGCTACTTATGGGATTACGGTAGCATTAGCCGGTGAGCGCGTTCCACCGTCGTCCCACTCGATGAAATCCGTGATAAGCCCTTCTACAGGTATTTCAGCTAGTTCGCACTTCTGCGAGTGCACGTGATCACGAGGCGAGTCATTTTTTCTAAGAATGCGCACAGGCCTGAATATAAAGTCATCAATATTAAGATATAAGGCAATTCGTTTCGCAGAAGAATAAAGAGGGTGATAAATGGCTGCATTAAAGCTATACACGAGCACCTTAGAGAGTTACTCTCGCGCACGAATAGCTTACCTGGTTTTTTTATTATTTTTTTTTTTAGAGAAAAAGGTGGTGAGTACACTGTAAGTATATACAAAGTAAATGGAGGGAAACAAGCTGGCGGAATGAAGTGAACTAATGATTCCAAATTAATGTGCTTCGACAGTTGGGATCATGGAGCGATTAAAGTCGACACAAATCACGTCAAATCTATATATACAATATCGACTACACTTGCTCCTTGTCGTCAATAAATAACAATCTGATTCTTTAGAAAGTTAGAGCAAAAAGAGGTCAGTGCTTTTCATCAGAAATAATCGAGTTTATTAAATAATTTTTGCAGTAACGCTTACGTGTCTTTATTATAGGAACTACAACAAGTGATTGAAAAGCAACTCTCGGGTGTAACTACTCTGTTAAAAATTTCAGAAACTTTTCCAAACTTCAGCCTGGGAATTTTCCTAAAACTTATTTAGAAACAATTTTTTTCCAAAAAAGTCTTAATTTTCTTACTATTAAGATTTTTTTTGAAAAGATGCAGAAATATTTTCTCCAAAGATATTGGTCATTTTTATAGTTAGAAAAATTTAATGTTTCAATTTTAATGTTTAAAAAAATTTTTAATCAGATTAACATTAGAAATAAGAAATTATTGGATTTTTGAAAAATATTTATAAAAAACAAAAAATTATTCTATCAGATTTTTTTAAAGAAATTCCACAAGGATAGCATTTTGTGCGTTAGTTGCTCTCAAGCATTTACCGAAGTCAGTTCAAGAACGCTAGTGAAAAACTTATAAATCTATTTGAAAGTGAATGTGAAAAAATGTGGTATTTAAAACGCGTACGTAAGGTAAATTTTGATTATATTTTTATTAATTTATTAGAACATTTAGTTTAAAAGTGATTGCCTTTTTGATAATTTAATGTAGTTACTAATTATAAAGAAATTTTTAACAATTAAAGTAAATTTACATAATTTAATTCTAACTTAAATATTCATTAAATGATTAACTCTTATTACCAATGTTCATAAATAAAAAAGTTAATCTCCTTTAAACAGAATTAGTTACTCTTGACTAATAAAATAAAACTTTACTACTTATTTTTTAATAACCATTAACTGGTAGTAGAAAATTAATAATTAAATTGTTTGTGTCTTTTACAAAAGACTTGTTTTTCCTTATAAATGAATAAATAAATTATTTTTAATTATAGATGGGACATTCCATTTCAAAACGAACCACCTTATAAACAATTGCCATTGTAAAGCAATTTTTAAAAAATTATTTCTTCCATTTATTAAAGCCAAACTTTATTTACTATTAGTGATTTTAAAATTAAAATTTCTCAATTTTATGATGGTAAACAATTTTTTTAAAAAAATAATAGAATTTATGGAAAAAATTAAGTTTAAAAGATAACCTTTTGAATATCTCAAAACATGTCGTGTCCGATTTTCTTAAAATTTATGTCAAAATGAAGCTTAAAAATTCTAGTTTTATTCTATGTAAACATTATAATGGACAATTCGCGGAAATTTGAGAAATTAATTAAATTTTACAAGAATTTCTAAGGTTATAATGTATGTACCGAGAGGAATTTGTTTTTTTCTTTACACAGTTTAACCTTTGACTGCTTCATAACCATCAAAAAATTGAGAAATTTTTATTTTAAAATCACTAATAGTAAATAAAGTTTGGCTTTAATAAATGGGAGAAATAATTTTTTGAAAATTGCTTTACAATGGCAATTGTTTATAAGATGGTTCGTTTTGAAATGGAATGTCCCAGATATGACAAAAGTTGTTATATTAAAAGATTGTAATACTTTTTCTTAATCTAAATAAGAGAACTTTTCTAACTGTTTAATGGGAGTTTTACAAATTTTTTGAAATCTTTAACATTAAAAGGGGACTTTTTTAAACGTTTGAGGGAATATTTAGAAATTTTTAGAAAATTTTCTATATCATTTTTAAGAGAATTTTCTCTAACTGTTTAAAGGAATTTTTCCAAAGTATCAAAAGTTTTTCCAAACTTCGGGAATTTTTTCTATACCATTTCATGGGAATGTTTCTAAATTCATAATTCATTATTTTTCAAAAATTTTCAATGATTTGTTTATAAAAATTCAGATACTTATCTTGATACAGTAGAATTGCAAATTTTCAAAATTGTTATTTTTTTAATTTTCAAAAAAACTGGGAAAATTCAATTTTATTAAAAAAATTTAAGTCAGTTTCGTTTTTTAAATTATCTAATAAACATTTTAGTTATTAATCTTTGCATTAAGAAACATGAACCTATTAAAGCTACAAATAGAAAAGGTAATATAAAAAAAATGTAAATCTCTTTCACAAAATGTTTTAGAAAAATCTTAATTCACATTTTTCGTTTCAATTCTTTGCCATTTGATAGTATTATGTTAATAGTGCGTTTGTCTTCTGTTTAAATTATTTATTTAGTTGATCACAAGCATCTTAGCAACTTTTTACTTTCGTAAATGTTTATAATTTTTTTTTTGAATATTTTTACAGATTTTGTAATTTTTAATTGTTAGCAAATATTTTCAGTTTCTTAAGAGGGCAGCAGAGCGATCGAAAATTGTTTTTTATTTTTGACTTTGAAGATTGATAATTTTCTTTTAATTTGAATTTAGAAATAGAGTTAAATTGCTACACGAAAAAAAACTTTTAACTGGAACAGCGATTAATTTCGCTAAAATAGCGAAAGTATTCGTTGCAATTACTAAAAATTTCGTTAATATATACACTGAAAAAAAAATTTATTTGAATCAAATAAAAATTATTTAATCCAAATAAATCATTTATTTGGTTATAATCCAATAAATGTGTATTTAAACCAAATACATATTTATTTGACCTAAATATTTGTTTTTATCGTATCAAATAACTATTTATTTGAATCAAATACAAATTATTAAATTCAAATAAATGGAATATTTTAAACTAATAAATAATTAATTAAATCAATTATTTAAAATATTCAAATCAAATAAATGGAATATTTGAAACTAATAAATAATTATTTGAATAAATTACCAATGTTATTTCATTTTGTATTTAATAAATTTTTTTTTAATATTTAGTATTTTTTAAATTCATTAATATATTATTATATTATATGTATATATTATATATATTAACTGATTTTTAACAGACTTTTAACATTATTTATAAACATGTTCACACAGTTTTTATTCACAACACACAATTTTATTATTTTATATAACGCTTAAAACGAAGAATGAAAAATCTACTTTATGAATGCCAGTGTTGTATATTCTGTATCCAAATAACACATTTATTTGTCGAAATATTTTTTATTTGTATTAATTAAATAAAATATATAAGTGAAATGAATAAATGAACAGTTTCAAGTAATTCGTTTCAAATAATTATTTAATTGATTGAAATAATTTTTTATTTGTCTTGATAAAATAGTGTATTTGCTTTGAATAATGAATTATTCGGATTAAATAATTAAGTTTATTAGAATCAATAAAATAAATTTATTGTGTCAAATAAATCGTATTTGATTTAATTAAATAATTATTTGAATGAAATAAATAAAAGATTAGTTTCAAGTAACTCACTATTAGTATTAAATAAATGAATTTATTTAATTTAAATAATTATATAATTGAATCAAATACGATTTATTTGGTTCAAATAAGTGTGATTCAAATAATTCAAGTTATTTGAATCACATACATATTTTTTTGATCCAACTAAAAAGTATTTGAATCAATTAAATATTTTTCAAATAATTTGAATTATTTGAATCAAATAAATTTTTTTTTTCAGTGTAGTGAAATTTGTTGTTCTTCCAGGTGAAGATATTTTTTCGTGTACCCTTTTGCTTAACTGCGATGGATCAATGTCACTGTATCAGAGATTTCCGCAAATCAATATATTCCCCTCCCTCCCATTGCAGATCCTTTATTGGCGATTTGGGGAATATAAAAGTCACGTTCAAAATCACATTTAAGTGGTGAGATCGAAACCAGGCTAGAAATACACGCGCAGTCGGTTTAAATCTCTCGCTCCCGTTAGAAACGTGAAGGAATTTTATCCAAGAGATTTTTTTCCTAACGAGGATCCTCGCCGTCTGTTAAACACTTGGCTGAACGCAGTACCCTCTTTTCCCGAAGAAGAAGAAGAAGAAGTAAGAGAGAAGGAAGGTGGTCTGGAGGTCGGGGATCGAGTACGCGGATCTTTTCAGTGTAATTAATTTAAGAGGGCTCGTGGAGATACTCCTCAGGATCTACTGTAGCGGGAGCGAGGCTAACGGCATCTCACGTATAGTTTAGGATAGGGAAAGTGGGGGTTGTCGTTTCTTCTGACAAATTATGTTAAGGTGCATACTTTTTTTTCTAGATGCGACGAATTATGCTTCAAATTGAACAAGTTTTTCCCTATATTGCATAAGTCTTCTGCCTTAAGCTGGAGGGGAGAAAAAACATGAAATCCTTTTGAGTCCTGTATTAAAATGCGTTAACAGGTATGTTTTATGGTATTCCCATTGGATCATCAATTTCTGGTCTTTTTGCTAATATTCACATGAAAGACCTTTAAATTTGTTGTAATGCTCAATTTTCTTGTAAATCACTTTTTTCTATAGATAGGTTAAAGAGAACAAATTAGTTGCACACATAAAGATGAAATTGACGAAATGATAATAATAAATGACTTGGAAGATTGACTTTCCTACTTTTAACAGTAGTTTTAATTTTTTCACTTTGGAAACTGTACAAAATAAAAATACTATTAATTTTCTAGACGTTCTTATTATTATTATTAACGAAAAAATTAACTCATCACTGATTGGTACAAAAAAACCTACATTTTCTCGACGAATCATTAATTTCTATTCTAAACACCCTTTGGCTCGACAAATTGCTATAATTTTTCATTTAACTGATAGAGTTATAAAACTCTCTGACAAACAATTTCACTAAAAACATATAGAATCGTTTTAAAAATAATTTGTCAAAATTCAATTATTTTCAATGTCTACTATTTCAAAACATTTTTACACAAGAATTTAATTATTTGAAAAAAGAAATTTTAATAAAATTTGTCTGAAGAATTCAATTATTTTCAAAAGAAATATAATTCTTTGCAAAATCCAATTATGTTCAAAAATTTGACAAAAATTCATATCAATTTTCAATTACTTTTATAAAAAGTAAAATTTTTCTCCGACATTCAAACTTTTTTGAAAAATTTTAATCTAATTTTTGACAGTATTTGAATTATTTTTAATCTATGTCTAATTTTCATGAAATTTCTCGAAAGATGAAATTACACAGAAAAAAAGGTGGTATAAATTTTGTTGCGGGTAATTTTAACCAATGCTAAGTCACATAGACAGTGGCGCCCTCACCTAGGTGAAATTTTGTTGCAGCGAATTTTTACCCCAAAATCAGGTTAAAATTTAAACTTTTTTTTTCTTGTGTATTCCTAAAAATTATGATAAAATTTGTCAAGAGAATTCAATTATTTAAAAATTTGTTGATAAAATTCTTTACGAAAATTCAATATTAGAAAAAATTGACTTATTCAATAAATTATCTTTTTTGTATTTAAATAATTGAATTCTCGTAGAATTTTCTGATAATTGATTTTTAAAATAAATTTCAGTTAAAATTTTTAATAAAACTTGAAGTTTTTCTTTCCTTACATATATTTAATTGTAGAGTTTACGAATAATTAAAATTTCGTAAAATTTATTATTGTGAACAAATGGATTTGAAAATTATCAAAAAACTTTATTCAAAAATTATAAAATTGATTTAAAGAAAAATTATAATTGAAAATTCTAAAAAACAAATATTGGTAATAATGAAAATAATTTTTGAAGATGTTACAGTAAAAAAGTAGCAAGTAAACTTTTTTAATAAAATTAATTCTACAGAATTGTTCGTTAAAAGTATAAAAAAAATTCAAATTTTCAAAGAATTTAATTTAAAACATTTTGAAAATTTAATTATTTCTAAAAATTTAAATGATAATTGAATTCTCTCAACAAATTTTAATAAATTTTTCACGAATTTTATAAAATACATTAAAAATAATTGAAATTCTGCCAATAATTTTTTAAAAAATTTTCTAAATAATTGAATTTAGGAAAAAAATTGTATTATTTTTAGAGATAATTGAAATTTTGATAAACATTTTTGTAAATTTTTTAACATAATTTGATTTTTGCGAAGAATTTATTACTTTTGAAAATAATTGAATTCTTAAGACTAATTTTATTAGAATTCCTATTAAATAACTGAATTCTTTGATTAAATTTTATTAAAACAGTAAACACTAAAAATAATTGAATTTTAACAAATTTTCGAGATTAATTAAATTTCTACAAAGACTTTTATTTAAATTATTTAACTCATTTAAAATTGAAATTTTATAAAATTTATAATAAAATATTGAAATTTTACAAAATTTCTAATCAAATACATTTAAAATTGAAATTTTATAAAATTTCTAATCAAATATTGAAAGTTTATAAAATTTCTAATCAAACTCATTTAAAATTGAAATGTTATAAAATTTCTTATAAAATATTAAAAGTTTACAAAATTTCTAATTAAATTCACTTAAAATTGAAATTTTATAAAATTTCTAATCAAATTAATTTAAAATTGAAATTTTATAAAATTTCATAAAATTTCTTATAAAATATTGAAATTTTACAAAATTTCTAATCAAATTCACTTAAAATTGAAATTTTATAAAATTTTATAAAATTTCTAATAAAATATTGAAATTTTACAAAATTTCTAATAAAATATTGAAATTTTACAAAATTTTTAATCCAATTCACTTAAAATTGAAATTTTATAAAATTTCTAATCAAATATTGAAAGTTTACAAAATTTCTAATCAAACTCATTTAAAATTTGAAACTTTATAAAATTTTTAATAAAATATTGAAATTTTACAAAATTTCTAATCAAATACATTTAAAATTGAAATTTTATAAAATTTTATAAAATTTCTTATAAAATATTGAAATTTTATAAAATTTCTAATCAAATTCACTTAAAATTGAACTTTTATAAAATTTTATAAAATTTCTAATAAAATATTGAAATTTTACAAAATTTCTAATCAAATTCACTTAAAATTGAAATTTTATAAAATTTCTAATCAAATATTGAAAGTTTACAAAATTTCTAATGAAATATTGAAAGTTTACAAAATTTCTAATCAAATTCACTTAAAATTGAAACTTTACAAAACTTCGAACCACATTCATTTAAAATTGAAAGTTTACAAAATTTCAGCTAAAAATCTTTACAAGCACTGTAAAAAGAAGGCTTCTTATTTTAATATACTTTGGTAGTCATTTTTAAGTTATTTCCAAAAAGTTATCCAAAGCATCTTAAAATACATTAATTTCTAAGATAGAAGATGGAAAAATAAGATGTTTTAATCGTTTTAAAAGTGATTATAATGTATTTTACGATGCTTGTTTTTGCAGTGTTTTTACAGTGAATTTGTTTAATTATGAAAATCGTAAACGCAACTCTTTTAAAACTTGTATTAATTTTGAAATATTTAAGTAAAATTAGATTTGAATTAAAAATACAATTAGAAAACAACAACTTGCCATGATTTCGATCAAAATTCCCTGATTTTTCCAGGTTTCTTTCAATTTTTATAAAATTCTTCAAGAGCACCTGAAAAATTAAAGAATATCGTGAAAACCCTAAAATTTTGAAAACAAGATCTAAAACAAACCAGTGTCTGAATTTGTATACATAGTATACAACTGTCTCGACCAAAAGGAGAATTTCTCATCACTTAATTTATTCAGACGGAACATTCGCTGGATTTAAATTTTATAGGATGACAGTTTCGCTGGCATGCGTATGGCAAATTAGTCAAGTTGCTGAGCCTGGGATATTATTGTGAGGTCAATTTGACTTGAGTATTGAATAGCGAGATGAGTTTGGCGATAGAATTCATTGGAGTTGAAAAAGAAGTGAGTTCAGGCCTTGACTACTGGTATCCGAGTGTTTGCTCGCCGACAAGGTGATCTGGCTCATCGCTTCGACAGTGCAGAAGTAGTCTCGAGTTGTCGCACGATGTAAGACTGTGTTAAGCCTGTGTATTTTGTTTGAAAGGGGAGGAGAATGGCACGGGATTCAGAAGCTGAGGAGCTTGAGAAGGGAGCGCGTGGTAATCCAAGATTTATCTCGCCGACACTGACACTCACCGAGAACTGCGAGGAGCCTACGACACACAGCATACCCAACTTTCATGGCATCCGATCCTCATTCAGATGCGAAAGAAACAAGAACGAAAGGTTTATCGATCTTCTCCACTCGGACTGTAATTAGACTCATTTGTTATTGCATCTGTTTTTCTCTTCATTTATCTTGATTACTTATTTTGTCTCTCTTTCATTACAGCAAAGAATTAGACTCAATTCTTGTATTATTGTCCCGCCTCAAAATGGAAACATGCGCAAACCGGCAAAAATAGTTGGAAACTTTCAAATTTTTATATTGTGACGAAGTAGTTTCGTCAAAAGTAATTTCTTTTATATAATTAATAATTATGTTTCTTATTATTTCTATTTTATTTTATAATTTGAATTTTCGCGCGGACTATTTTTGACTATTAGTGTAAAGAAGATGAGAACTCCTCCTTATGACTCGTGCGCGCGCGATATTCTTGAGAGACGAAAATAGACTGTGTTAAGAATAAAAGAGTTATAAAGAAAATTACTATTGTGGACGTTATTTGGATATTCCTTATTGACTATCAGACGAGGAAAAATCTTTAATGTTGGAAAAAAGAAAGTGAGTGTGTATTTATATCCAATAAAAGTCGTGTCTCAGAAGGTTAAGTTTTTCCCTTATTTAACCTATATTTCCCAACAAAATCTCCTTTGAGAGAAAAAGTAGTAGTTGTGTTATTATTGAGTATAAATTTTGAATATTAATTTTAGTTAATTTTTATAATAGAAAATTGACTGGCGTCTAACTATCACGTTGGTACTAAAAACAGATTTGTGACAAAAAGGGAAATAATGATCTATTAAAGTTTTATAAATTCTCTGATTCATTATTAAAGAATCGTCATAATATTTTGACTATTTTTTTCAAAGTGTTGCAAACAATGGTCAAAGGCGAAAATAGTTTACGTCCAAAGAATGTGCGACTTAGTCAACATATGAAAAATTTTTAAATTTTCAACTATTTGTATCGTCATCTAAGGTTCACTTTTTTACCACAGTCAAATTATAGAATTTTCAAGGATTTAAAATAGGTTTGCTCCTTGTTCATAGTTCGCTAGTTTCTGACTAAAGTCAAAACGAAAATTTAGTGAATTTTAAATATTATTTTCAACGAATATGTTATACTAAATTTTATCCATGTTTAAAATATGTAAATTTTTAGGTTTTTAAATATTTTTATCATCCGTCAATATCTCCTAAACTGTAAAGTCGATGAAGTTCGCAACGTTTATGATCAACGATTGAAAGGAAAAAATTATTTTCCTACTAAAAAAATAAAGATTTTTGTTTATAAATATTTTTTTTGTAAATCAGTATTCAAAAAATTAAACGTATGTACTATTTTCTGTACAAAAATTTCAAAAAATTTGCTTAAAAAATATTTTTCTTTATAAATTGTTGACTATAAACGTTGTGAACTTCACCAACGCAAACTGTAACCATAACAGACTTCGCGCTCGACAAATGATCTTAAAAGAGTAACAAAAAGTAGCTTTCAAATTAAGAAAAGTAGTAAAAAAAGTTGCTATCGAAAAATTAAATTTAACGACTAAAAAATCTCGTTTTAGACACTTCACAAAACTAAAACAAAATTTCATTCTATATTTTATTTTCCCGATTGACATTTTCTCAATTTTCATCCAAAATATTTATTTCTTTTTCATCCTGATAATAAATTGAATTCCTGCATCGAATTTTATTATTCATCAAAGAATTTAAATATTTATAAAAATAATTTCATTTTTGCAATGAATTTAAAAAAATTTTTTTTAATTTATCTTTTTGTGACTAATTTAATGCAAATTCTAATTTAAATAATTAAATTCCCCAAAAAATTTAATATTTCTGAAAAAAATTGAATCCTTACTTACAAAGATTTTAACAAAAATTTCTTTAAATAATGAAATTCTGGTTGGAAATTTTATGAAAATAGTAGATATTGAAAATCATTAAAATGAGGAAAGTTTTTGAAAATAATTGATATGATGACAAGAATTATATCAAAATTTTTGACAATAAATATTTGCCTGTGTGGTATTTTATTAATTTTTTTTAATAATTGAATTTCTAAAAAGCATTTTATTATTTATGAAAATAATTCAATTTTTAAGAACGGTTTAATTAGAATTTTTTTAAATCATTAAATTTTCGAGAATAATTTTGTTATATTTCGACATAATTGATTTTTTCCGAAGAATTATTTGTTAATAATTGAATTTTTGGGAAAGAATTAAAATCTAAAAGAATAATTTAATTATTTCAAAAAAAATTAATTTTTAATATTTAATTTTTAGTAATTAATTGAATTCTTAAAAAGGATATTCCAAATAACTTTTTTTTGAAATAATTAATTTTTTCAAGGAATTAAAATTAAATTTTTTTTAGAATAATTACATTTTTGAATCAATTTCTGTAAAATTGTGTCAAAAATAATTGAAATTCTGCATGAATTTAATTATTTATGAAAGTAAATGAATAGAGGCTAGAAACATTTTTTAAATTTTAATAAATAATTGAATTCCTGAGAAGAATTTTTATTCTTTATGAAAATAATTTAATTATTGCAAAAAATTTTGTAGAATATTTAAAAATGAATGGAACTTGCAAAAAAATGTATTACTTTTAAACATAATTTAATTTTTGTTTTGTTATTTTGTAAATAATTGAATTAAGGAAAATAATTGATTTTTGCATGAATTTTATGAACTTTCTTTAATTGAATTTAAAATTGAAAAATTGAATTTAAATTAAATAATTGACTTCTTTTGCAAAATTTCGTGACAATACTAGAAATTGAAAATAATTGAAGTTCGAATATTTTTTGAAAATAATTGAATCTTTTTAAAGAAATTGATTGTAATTTTTGAGAAGAGATTTTTTTATTCCTGAAAAAAATGAAATTCTGGTTGGAAATTTTATGAAAATAGTAGATATATTGAAAATCATTGAAATGAAAATTTTTTAAAATAACTGAAATTTTGACAAAAAGTATAACAAAATTTTTGATAATAAATGTTTGCCAGTGTGGTATTTTATTAAATTTTTTTTGTGAATAATTGATTTTTGAGAAAAATTTCTTTTATTTCTAGTACTAGCGAATTGAAACTAGTGGAGATTTTACAAAAGAATATAAATAATAGCTTTTAGTTATCTGAAATAAAAAAGTACCCGAATAGTAACATAATTTTTTTTTAAAGTTTAGTATTTTTTATATCAAAATTTCGGTTTGTTGCACTTTTCCTCCGAATTGAAAAATACTTTTGCAAAATTTAATACACGTTTTCTTTCAGTGCAGATTTGACCCTGGTCAAAATATATAAAAATTTTTTCCTTTGCCATAGTTGACTTTATTTTGGATTTATTTATTTATTTATTCAAGTCACAGCCCATCATCACAAGGATCATTATTGGTCAATACAAGTCAGAAAATATAACATAAGAATAGTGAAAGAATACAAAGATATATTGACAAATTAAAGAAAAAATTATAAAGTGTAATTTTCAGAACAGAAAAATTAAGATGTGTCTAAACATAAATTTATTAATTGTTTTACAATAACAGAAGACGTAGTAGTAAATATATCTATATCAACGTATGTATTATTATACAAAAAATTTATGGTCTCTGTGATATTAAACATTGGCGCATGAAAACTGGTGAACTGCGAAGAAGGCAGAGTATTAAAAAAAGGTTGGTAGTGGCGACAGTTCAATCTTGGAACTTTGAAGTTGACAGACGATAACAATTCTGGACAGTCAATTAAGTTCTGTATAAGATTTGTTATAAATTTGAATTTAGTGATGTTGCTACGTTGGTCAAAGGTGAGAACATTATGTTCTTTACAAAGTAAAAGATAATCAGAGCCCTGAGGGGGATAATTTTTAGTTTTGAGCAGAGTACAATATTTAAGAAAGCGGTTTTGAATTTTTTCAAGAAGTAGTAAATCTTTTTTAAAATGTGGTTCCCAAAACAAAAAATTTAGCTAAAAACAAAAAACAAAATAAAAACTTTGTATTTAAAAATATTCTTCTTTTTCCCTACGATTTTCTAGTTTTCGGCCAAATAGTTAAAAGTGGTAAATTTTGAATACTTAAAAGTATGTTTTTGCCTTTGTGTCCATTGTTTGTTATAAAAAAACATTACTTTCTATGGTATGGTAAACGATCATAAGCTATTATGGTGTCTTAGTCGTTATTGGTCAATGTTTCAAAGTCCAATCTCAGAGTTTATTTAACTTTGTCCTCGACTTTGTCTAAAGTCTTTAACCAAACTTGGCCGCAGAATTTGCCATTTTTTTCCCCTGTCCACTCGGGGTTGTTGCACTTTTTCAATTTGGATCACGTCCAAAAGCGAATATATGTCAGAATATATAATATCAATGAACACATAAAGGAAATTCAAAGGCGTTGAAAAGGGTGGGACACAATTAGTCGAAATTATACATACCTGAGCATTATACGATTCCGCGGGTGGCGATAAATCCTTGCTGACTACCCAGCAGCCGATCCGCTCGATTAAAGTAAAATATATGGCACCTTTAATTACGAAGAAGAGATTTTATGCCACGAGTATCATGCGTTTTCAAAAGGGAAAGAGAGAGAGAGAGAGAGAAAATAGAGGAGAGGTTATATCATTGAAGAAAAAGGGTGGGAGATATATCTGAGATGCATTATTCATGTGCTGATCCAATATGTTGCTCCGCCCATCTGAGAACATTGCAAGAAGCCCTCGCTAAGCTGCTCGAAATTGGTGCTCGAATTTTCTCGTAATTTAGAATATACAACGCATCGTATTCCCTTTTGCTAAGTTTCGATCAACTTTTAAAGCGCCCTGAATCTTAAGATTCATAACTATATATGTATAAAAGTAGTGACAAAATCAGCAACGACAAAAATTCATCTCTATCGCAAAAATACAAAAATCAAACGAAGAATACCAAGAGTTTACCATACACGGAGAAAAAAAGATCCTAAAGTTCAGAACGTTCAAATGAACAAAATAAATTTATTTCTTCTAAAAATTAAATTTTTACTGTAATTATTTTGCTTCACTCCAAAAAATTAATTACTGAGTTTATAAGCGTACAATTGTAGTTTTACAATTTTTTTATGATTAATAATTTATTTAAACAACTTCAATAAAAAATATTTCGTTCATTTGAACGTACAAAACTTGAGGATCATGAGAAAAATCGATTATATATCTGATATAATCCATATTATACTTCTTATGACATTTTTACATTGTACATAGGACAGTTAACCAGAATTATAAAAACGAATATCTATTACCATTTTCAAATTATCGATCAAAATTTGGATTATAAAACTTGCATCAATATAATTAGTCTTTACGTTATTTTAAATGAATAAAATTTTAACAAATCAGAACTAACCCATAAATTGAACAAATTAATTTAATATTTAATTACCTGATAATAAAATGAAAAAAATTTGAATTTGCTGTTGCTGTTGCTAATAATTTATTAATTAAATTAATCGATTCATTGATCAATCACTAAATTTACTTTTTTAACATTATTTTATTTATTCGTAAATTTCTGGTAATTTCATTTTTATAAATCTACAAAACTATTAAAACTATTTTAAAAATTATTATTAAAATTGTTATCAATTAAATAATAATTGATCAATTAATCATAAATAAATTTACAAGCAAATAAATTCTTACTAAACACAAAATTTATACTTTGTTAAATAAAAATACTTTTAAGAAAATGTTAAAAATAATGTTTTCTTGTAATATTTAAACTAAAAATGGGTATAATCAATAATAAGCTAATGATAAATAAATGCAAAATCCTATAATTGTTTTTGGATTTTTAAAAATAAAATTACCAGAAATTTACAAACCTGGAAAATTAAAATAGCAGCATATGTAAAAATGTTCGATCAGAACAAATTTTCAAAACAACTTTAACCTCATAAATATGACAATTTCAGGCTTCGCACTCCATTATAAGTTTTGAAAAAGTAGGAAAAAGTAGCCTTGATGACAAAAAAAGTAAGAAATAGTAGCCTCGGTGACAAAAAAAGAATAGAATTTCATTAGAAAGTTTTTTAAAAATTGAATTTTCAAAGTATTTTAATTTAATAATTGATAAAGAATTGAATTTTATAAGGAGTCATATTCTAATGTATTCACGTTTCTTAGTGCGAAGATTAATAATTAAAATTTTTATTAGTCAATTTTAAAAAATACACACTTCAAATTTTTTAATAAAATTGAATTTTCGCAGTTTTTTTTTAAATTTTGAAAAATAAGATTTTTTAATTCTGTTATTTCAAGATAGTTAAATTTTCATAAACAAATAATTGAAAATTTTGAATGTAATTGAAATTTCATTACATTCTGATGAAAATAATTTACTTCCTTTAAAGAATTTTATTTTAATTTTCTAAATAATCAAGAAAAGTTAGTCACCGTATAATTATAATTTTATGTTTAAAAATTTATTCGCAATAGATTCAATTATTTTCTTAAATAGTAAAACTTGGACAAAATTAAATTACTTTTAGGGTATTTATTAAAATTCATTGTAAAGGTTCAATTATTTCTATAAATAACAAAAATTTATTTATATTCACAACAAGAATTCAATTATTTTCAAAAATTTTTCTTAATTCAATAATTTGTATGTCTACTATTTTAATAAAATTTCCAAAAAGTGTTCAATTATTTAAAAACAATTTTGAGAAAATTCTACACAAATATTCAATTATTTTCTAAAAGAATGAAAATTTCATAGGAATTGAATTATTAAAAATAGAGTTTATCTGAATTTTTTTTAAATCAATTATTTGAAACTTTTGTTTATAAAATCCTCGTAATAATTCAATTACTTTCATAAATAATAAAACTCATTGCAGAAATGGAATTATGTTTAATACAATTTTAATCAAATTCATCGAAAAATGCAATTGAGGAGTAAGTTTTAAAAACCTGATAAATCCAAATTTTGTCATTTCGAGAAATTTAAATAAATGACAATTTTTACGTAACCATTAAAATTATCTTTAATGTAGAAAAAATGTAATAAATTATTCATTTTAAAATATTTTTTCTATTTAAAATGGTATGTTTGAAATTAAATTCTACTGTAATAGGGAATTTAAAGATTTGAATAATTTTTTCTAATAAAAAAATAGAAATTAAAAATCTTCAAGGTTAGGCCAAAATAATTTTTAAACTGAAAATTCTTTATTAATAAATTTTTCTTCTTAAATTGAACAGTGATAAATGGATTTCTAAAGATTTTAATATTTTAAGTATGTGTCTATCTCAATTTTTTTAAAAATCAATTTATCAACTTTTGAAAAATTGCTCCTCAATTATTTTTAAAAATTTGATTAAATTTTGTCTAAAGAATTCAATAATTTCAATTATTTTTAAAATATATTCTTCACAAGAATTCAATTATTTTCATAAATTTCCATAAAATTAAAAAAAACCATTTAATTATTTTCAAAAGTAATGAAATTCTCTACAGAAATTCAATTATGTTTGAAATTTTTTTAGAAATTCTCCGAAATTTCAATTATCTTTATAAATAATTAAATTATTCTCTACAATTGGATTATTTTCAAAAATTTTAATAAATTTCTACACAAACATTTAATTATTTTTAGAAATATGTAGTAACATTCTTTGGAAGGATATTCAATTACTTTTATAAATAGTAAAATTCTTTGCAGAAATTCAATTAGTATTAATAAATTTTAATGAAATTGAATTAATCAATGTTTCAATTATAATTATGAACAGACAAGATTTTTGTTGAAAAATTAAAAATTCTTTTGCTTAATTGTATTATTTTCCAAATTGTAGATTTATGTTCGAAATGAAATAAATTAAAATTTGATGAGAAAATAAATGTCGGGAAAAATTTGAATTGAAACTTTATCATTTGCAAGAAAATATAAACACAATTTATAATCAGTCACTATTGATGGAGCAAATGTCGGTTAAATTATTTCCAATTATCTTATTGGCGGTCGTTTTTCATTAACGATTTTAGTTTTTAACACTGTTTTTAAGTGGAAATGTGAAAATTAAAAATCTAAATTTGACTATTTGTTCAGAAAAGTAGATTTTAGTAGAATTTGATTCAAAAAAGTAGCCAAAAAGTAGCCTATAGTATCGAAAAAGTAGCAAATAGTAGCTTTTAGTAGAAGAGTGCGAAGCCTGCAAACATTGTAAAGAGAGAGAGAAGAAAAATCTGTTATAAAGAAGAAGAAAAAAAGAAAGAAGTAATCGATTCAGAAAATGTATCAGGCATTGAAGAGTCGCCGACGCGACTTGGCAGTGCCAAGACGAATTTCAAACGACTTCCACAGATTCTCTTTGGCTGAAAATTTATATCAGCAGGATGGCAGTGCCGTGCGCGGAGAAAGAGAGTGATAAGAGAGTTGCCATAAGAGGAGGTTTCACGAGTAAATAGAAGGCAAAAGAGAGTTAAAAGAAAAGCGACGAACGCGGTTTCATTCCTTTATGCAGGTAAATGCTTGCGCGCACGCACACATGTAGCGCCAAAGTCGAGCCGACCGAAACGTATTAACACACAATGAGATAGTTTTGTTCCTTCGCAGTCGCTTGCTTATTCGTTTCTCCTCGCCCAAGAGATTCGCCAGAAGCACGTTCCACACTTCGAATACCTTCCTACCGGGTGTCTTTTATAACTAAGACAATTTTCTAACGACATCGCCGACTTCTCAAAGTGCATGCAATGCTATCTAGCGCTGCTATAGGCAGATAAACAATGCAACGCTAAACAATTCGCTAAACAATTCGCGGTTCATAATTTATTTGCAGAAATTGCTCCCAACTGGTTTTGTAATTCCGCTTTTGTATTTTGTAGCAGCACAAAAAAATAACGCGAGCTAGTTTTTTGTTTATAAATGTGACGCGATCTGAAGAAAGGGAACGTAGAAGAAAATCACTTGAAGGTTATGTTAGTGTTACTTTTCTGTTGATTAAAAGTTTCTTTTTACATTTTGTAAACTAAAAACAGTATTTATTAAATATTTCAGTTATAAAGAAAACTTAATCATCAATGATTTATATTGTCAGTTGATTCTCTGTTTGTATTTTTATTTCAAAAATTGCAAACATAACCTATAATTTTTTGCTTCCAAGGTCCCTTCTTCAGATCGCGTCACAAATAATGTAGTTTTTACACTACAGAACATGAAAATAAGACAAATTTTTATTCCGTTAAGCAAAACATTATTAATTATCAAAAATAAATTACTTTTAACTACAATTAATTACTTATTTCTCATTTTGTTTCTAATAACTTTTTAGTCAAAATTAAGTAATATTATTTTCCACGGTAGCCACACACTGTAAAAAAAAGTTTCTAAATTAGAGCTGATTTCGGTACTAAAATAGAACCAAATTACGATTTACTACCAACAATTGGTACTAAATTAGTAATTTTCTTTTAACAGTGCAAGTTTTAGTTTATCAATTTCCCTGACAATTTCCTGATGACATTAAAATTGTTTTCTCTGAAAAATTATTTTTATAGAAAAAAAAAATTAACAAAAAGTTATATTTTGTTTTAATGTTTCGAAAAAAGTCGAAAAAGTACAGCAAGTTTTGAAAACAAGTAGAAAAAAGACTCAATGTATGTCTAATTTTTCCTAAAATTTCCCTGACTTTATAAAAAAAAAAAATTTCTCTCAACATTTTCCTGACTTAACTGACAAAAATTTGTTTTCCCGACTTTATTGATAATGTGGCCACACTGTTTTCCTATCATTAACTTTTAAAAATTCAATTATTCAGAAGAATTCTACACAAAATCACTATTTTTCTAAATATATTCAGAAAAGTCGGAAAAAGGTAAGGAATTTTGTCAAAAGTGCTCGAATAATATATTCAATTTCAAGAATTCATGAAAAATTCTAAATCTTATTCTTCATCATTGAAAAGATTTTATTTATTTCAAACTCTTCTTGTCTTTACACAAAAATTAGACTTTGCATATTTAAAATTGATTTCTTTAAATAATTTAATTTTCGAAAAACTATCGAGAAACAATTATTTTTCATGAATTATTTTGGAATAACTTTTTTTTTTTTTTTTTTTAAATTTAAAAAATAATTAAATTTTAAAAAGATAAATTTTACAAAATGTTTATAAAATTCTTCGCAATAATTTAATTATTTTCATAAATAATAAAATTCTGTTCAAGAATTCAATTATTTTCATAAAGAAAATTCATCGCAAAGTTTTAATGATTTTTAATACAAAAATCTACGATTTACAGAATTTTTATAAATTTCTTCGCAATAATTTAATTATTTTCATAAATAATAATAAAATTCTTTTTAAGAAATCAATTATTTCCATAAATAAAACTCATTGCAGAGTTTTAATTATTTTTAAAGCAATTTTTAATCAAATTCATCGGAAAATGCAAATGCTCTTAAAAATTTGATATAAAAATCGTTTAAATAAATCAATTATTTAAAAATGTTGTGGTTAAATTCTTTATGAGAATTCAATTTTAAGATATTTTCATTATTCTAAAAAAATTATTTATCTTTGCATTTAAATTATTGAATTCTCTAATAAAAATTTATTTAAAAATGAATTTCAGTTAAACTTTTCGATAATAATAAATATCAAAAGCATTACAGCATGAATTTTAAGGAATAATTAAATTTTAAGGTTTCAAATGAAATTCTTTAAAAACTTGTATTTTTCATACATATAACTAACAATTCTGTAGATTTAATTACTTTAAAAAAGTTTAATTGAATTTATTCTGAAATTATTTGAAGTGTTTCTTTTTAATGCGTATTCAATTGAAGAATTTCTAAATAATTCAAATTTCGTAAAATTGATTTGTAAACAAATGAATCTTAAAATCCTCAACAAACTTTTTTCTAAAACTATAAAAAATAATTGATTCCTCTGGGAAAATAGTAATGATTTGATATTTATTTAGAAAAGAAGTTATTGATGTTTTGGAATAATTTTACTTTTGAAGAAAATAAATATATTTAATAGAACATTTTTTGAAGAATCTAATCATTTTTAGAAGTGAATTTTCTTTTATATCTTTTAAAAGGAAAAATGTAGTTTATTCAACTTTTGTAACTTCTTTAAATCTGTTCTTCTGAACATCTGTTTCCAAAATTTTTTACAAGAATTAAAAAGCAGACAAAAAACGTTAAAAAAAAATTGTTGCGATGCAAAATTTTAAAGTTACAATGGACTTAATTTGAGAATCTTAGAAAATCTACGCTTACGGTATTTTTGAATAACATACTTTGATTTTCCACTCTTCCCCCTATAGAGAATAGTTTATAATCCTGAATGCACACAACGTGCAAACCTTCCTCGAACATAAGAAACACTGCATTCTTTCCTACCGCAACTTATCTCGAACCTAACCTAGATCTACGATTATTTATTTTACATTCGATTCTCCATTGTCCATTATATAGAGGATTCTTCCCTCAATGCCCGGAAAAGGTCCATAAATATATAAAACTGGTCATAAAAATAGGACCAATGTATTATATTGAACACGAAATATTTTCGAATTTCCAGATTTTCAAACCCGCAACATGTTTAACTGAAAATACTCTAAATATAAGGTTGGTACATATAAATATTCTCCGCACAGCTTCTCTCGTAAAATCTTTGATAAACAGTAATAAACTTTTGTGAACTGGTTTCGAAAAAAAGCTGAGAAAATAAATCCCACCTTCAGCCCATATTTTTACTAAAATAATAATTTTCTCCTCTCATTCTATAACCCTGAGAGTATGATTCAAAGATCTGTAAAAATTTTTTCAATTTTAAAAAACTGTTCGAAAAAAAATCCAAACTTCTCACAGTTTTCTTGAAAGCTCGCATGCTAAAGTGCTAAAATGGATGCTAAAGTGGATCAACAGGGTTGCCACGCTTTTGCTCCATTCAAATTCCCTGACTTTTCCAGGTTTTCCAGGTTAAAAAACGGAATTTTTCCAGGTTTTTAAGACAATATTTTTATTTTATTAAATTAAATAACTCCTTGATTTTCAGTCAAAACTTTTACATTTTTTATTCAATTATTCGTTTCTAAAATGTTCAACTAAAATTCATCTTTACATCAATGTTTTTTTAATAATTTTTGAAAAAGTTTTTTTTTCAGAATTATCAAATTAATTTGTTTACAATTCAATTTTATGTGAAATTTCGATTATTAGAAAATTTTTCAGTTAGATAATATATGTATTAGAAAATTAAAATAAATATAATAATAATAAAATAAAATAAAATAAAATAAAAAAATAAAAAGAAAAAAAAAGAAAAATCTTGAATTCCATTAAAGAATTTTATTAAAATTCCTAACAATAATTGAATTTTACAAAGCATTTTATTAAAATTTCTGAAAATTGAATTCTATAAAGAATTTTATAAAAACTCCGGAAAATAATTGAATTTTTAAAAAAATTTTAAATAACTCAATTGTTTTGGTAAATTTCATTAAAGTAGTTCATAATAGAAATTATTGAAAACAGGAAAGTTTTTTAAAGTAGATGAAATTTTGTCAAGAATTTTATTAAAATTTTTGAAATAAATTGATTTTTTACAATTACATTTGTAATTTTGCCAAGAATCCTATTAAAAATCTTGAAAATAATTGAATTTCATTCAAGAATTTTATTAAAATTCCTAAAAATAATTGAATTTTTTAAAGTATTTTATTAAAATTCTTGAAAAAAATTGAATTTTGCAAAAAATTTTATAAAAAATCCTATAAATAATTGAATTTTATTAAAATTCCTAAAAATAATTGAATTTTGTAAAGCATTTTATTAAAATTACTGGAGAAAATTGAATTATGCAAAAAATCTTATTAAAAATCTTGAAAATAATTAAATTTCATTGAAGAATTTGATTAAAATACCTAAAAATAATTGAATTTTTTAAAGTATTTTATTAAAATTCTTGAAAAAAATTGAATTTTGCAAAATATTTTTAAAAATCCTAAAAATAATTGAATTTTATTAAACTTCCTAAAAATAATTGAATTTTGTAAAGCATTTTATTAAAATTACTGGAGAAAATTGAATTTTGCAAAAAATCTTATTAAAAATCTTGAAAATAATTAAATTTCATTGAAGAATTTTATTAAAATACCTAAAAATAATTGAATTTTTTAAAGTATTTTATTATAATTCTTGAAAATTATTGAATTTTGCAAAGCATTTTATTAAAATTTCTAAAAATTGAATTCTACAAAGAATTTTATAAAAACTCCTGAGAATAATTGAATTTTGCAAAAAATTGTATTACAATTCCTGAAAGTATTTTGAATTTAAAAAAAAATAAATCCTTTGGAAATTTTCATTAAAGTAGTTGATAATTGAAATTATTGAAAACAGGAAAGTTTTTAAAAGTAGATGAAATTTTGTCAAGAATTTTATTAAAATTTTTGAAATAAATTGATTTTTTACAAATACATTTGTAATTTTGCAAAGAATCCTATTAAAAATCTTGAAAATAATTAAATTCTATTCAAGAATTTTGTTAAAATTCCTAAACATAATTGAATTTTTTAAAGTATTTTATTAAAATTCTTGAAAAAAATTGAATTTTGCAAAATCTTATTAAAAATCCTAAAAATAATTGAATTTTATTAAACTTCCTAAAAATAATTGAATTTTGTAAAGCATTTTATTAAAATTACTGGAGAAAATTGAATTTTGCAAAAAATCTTATTAAAAATATTGAAAATAATTAAATTTCATTAAAGAATTTTATTAAAATACCTAAAAATAATTGAATTTTTTAAAGAATTTTATTAAAATTCTTGAAAATTATTTAATTTTGTAAAGCATTTTATTAAAATTACTGGAGAAAATTGAATTTTGCAAAAAATCTCATTAAAAATCTTGAAAATAATTAAATTT
Source organism: Leptopilina drosophilae (assembly GCA_032873175.1). Taxonomy (NCBI): domain Eukaryota; kingdom Metazoa; phylum Arthropoda; class Insecta; order Hymenoptera; family Figitidae; genus Leptopilina; species Leptopilina drosophilae. Next base: position 55,087,858 of record CM065481.1, read on the forward strand.
CATTGAAGAATTTTATTAAAATACCTAAAAATAATTGAATTTTTTAAAGTATTTTATTATAATTCTTGAAAATTATTGAATTTTGCAAAGCATTTTATTAAAATTTCTGAAAATTGAATTCTACAAAGAATTTTATAAAAACTCCTGAGAATAATTGAATTTGCAAAAAATTGTATTACAATTCCTGAAAGTATTTTGAATTTAAAAAAAATTTAAAAAAAAATAAATCCTTTGGTAATTTTCATTAAAGTAGTTGTTAATAGAAATTATTGAATAGAGGAAAGTTTTTTATGGTAGATGAAATTTTGTCAAGAATTTTATTAAAATTTTTTAAATAAATTGATTTTTTTACAAATGCGTTTGTAATTGCTTCAAAATTTAATATTTTTTTAGTGTTTTTGTCTAAAGCTCTTCTGTAAATTTATTATTTTGGATAATCAATTAAATATGTATTAAAGAATTTAACTAATTTTAGAAGAACTGGAATTATTAAAATTTTACAAAAATCTACGTCCCTGAAGATTTCTAATGAAATTCAGTTAAAATCGAAATTTTCTAAAATTGTAAACTGAAACCTTTTGAAGTCGATCAATTTATAAAAATTATAAACGCAGTTCTTCTGAAATTGAATAATTATGTTTGAAATATTTCAATACCCAAATTTAGATTTTTAAGAATAAGATATAGAATAACTTTAGAAAACAACAATTTTCCAGGATTTAGATCAAAATTCCCCGACTTTTCCAGGTTTTTTCAAGATTTGTAAAATTCCCTGACATTTCCAGGTTTTCCAGGTTGCGTGGCAATCCTGATCAAATTGATGCCACAAATCTGGATCTAATTTTAATCTGATCCACATTTTTTCCAATTCGTTGCCATTTGATACTTTTAAGTTAACAGGTGCTAATAAATTTTTAGAAACGATTCAATTATTTTTCAAAATAGTAAAATTCTTCGCAAGAATTAAATTTATTTTATAAATAATAAAATTTTTCACAAGAATTCAATTATTATTGAAAACAATTGTGAGGCGATTATTTTAAAAACTTGAAAGAAATTTTTTATAATATTCAAATACCTTTGAATACTTTTGATTAAAATTATTAAATCTGGAGAAATTTTTTAACTATTATCTGAAGATTTCCAAAGATAAATAAGAAGAGTTTGAAGATTTGTTTGATACTTTAGTGTCAATTTACTGCTTTAAAAAAACGGTGCAATTTGTTTTTAAGATCCAAACTCTTTTAGACATTGTCTGCTATCTGAAGGACAAAGTTTCGAAAGAACTTGATCAACATTGAAAAAGAAGAAAAAAAAGTTTAGCCTCTCAACCACAGGATGTGAAAAAAATAAAATAGTATAATATTTAATATCCGTACAGCATCGTTGTCGATTTTCGTTTAATTTTAACATAAAAAGCGAGAGTAAATTTTCGCCGCAAAAACTTGTTATTAACGAATCGCTTAACGCTTAACGTATATAGAGAATAATTTTGTGATTTGACCTTTAGAGTTATAGTGCTAGCTGATTGTGAGTCGGAGGGAAATTGAAAAGCATTCGAGCTGGGTCGTTGCTCAAGTTGATTGTTACTTTGTATAAGCTTATTAACCCAAGCTGGAATAATTAGCGAAGCACTTATGCTAATCTTTCAATCTTATAAACGCCTAACTAGCGTGCGAGCACGTACTTATAACCAGATATCAGCGAGTTCGTTAACGTAGGAAACTTCTTTATGTAATATTTACTTCTGGTCAAGGGGAAACGAGGCGACTCGTAAAATTGCAAGTTCAGTGTTTAATTTAGCGGATATTCTTGCTTAATTGACAGCTAAGCTACTGCCTACATGCTCGCCGCTATATATATACTCGACTCTTGCTCATTTTAATAGTTTTTCATCTATGTGCGGACCGATATTGCTGTGTCGTAAGATGGTCGTAAGTTTATCAAATGCATCATGATTGCAAGAGAGAAAGAGAGAGAGAGAGAGAAAAAAATACTGGGTTTTGTAAAGAATCTCCAGATTGACAATAAATCACTCGCTATTTACATACTCAGGTGCGTGAGTCTGTGTATAAATATATAGCCCGCGATGAGATTTATTTACTATGAATTTATAATGAATATTAATTATCAAAGTTTAGTACTTTTTATGCATTGTTGAAACAGTTTAACTCTTTGTTTATATAAGTAATTTATCATACCTAGTGCGTAAAACGTAGTTGCAAGCATGTAGGTATAGTTCTTTAAAAGATTTCATGTCCAAAGTTGTTTTTTACATTAATTTTGAAAAAAATAAAATTATTTTCAATGGAAACTGTAGTGCTTAATGATTTATATTATGCCACAAAGCATTACCCGATTTCAAAAAATATTTTTTGCCAAAAATACACTGAAAAAAAAATTTATTTGATTCAACTAACCGATTATTTAACTATTAGCAAATAAATATTTACTTGAATCAAATAATTTTTATTTGAATCAATTAAATATTATTTGCTTCAAATACTGAAATATTTTATTCAAATACAATTTATTTGATTCAAATAAAAATTATTTGATTCAAGTAAATATTTATTTGATTATAGACAAATAATCGGTTATTTGAATCAAATAAATTTTTTTTTCAGTGTGACGATTAAAAGTTAATCATTGATTAAATCCTCAATCAACCAATCACAAACTGTTAAACTGTCTTCAGGGTTGCCACAAATATCTAATTTTAATTTTCCCTGACTTTTCCCTGATTTCCAGTCAAAATTTTCACGTTTTCCCTGACCCTAAAGAATATTCTGATTCACTCGAAAAATTTTTAGATAATCAAGAAAAAATGTTCTAAGGTAAATGTACATATTTCCGTGCTAGAACCTAATTCCGTGCTATTTTTTTTATTAATTAAAATAAGGAATTGATAAAATATTTTAGCAAGTGGAAAATTGTAGAATAAATTTTGCTATTTAGTAGATTAATATTATGGGTTTTATTTTACTAAAATATCTTATTAATTTTTTATATTAATTAATATTATATGATAGCACGGAATTATGTTCTAGCACGGAAATATGTACATTTACCTTATTACATTTATTTACAAATTTCGTGAATTGGAAAATTATTCAAAAACATCAATAACTTATTTTTTAAATAAATATTTAATCATTATTATTTTTCTGTAGGATTTAAAATTCTTCCAAACATTCAAATTCAAACCTTATTAAATTGAACAACTTATAATAATTTAAATTACCATAACATTTTTCAGAATAGGTTAATTATTTACAAAAATCCAAAAAAATCCTTCGCAAGAATTCAATTATTTTTACAAGCAGTAAAATTTCTCGAAAAAATTAAATTATTTTTAAGAAATGTAATAAAATTCGTGGCAATAATTCAATTACTTTCATAAATAATAATAAATCGATTATCCGTTAATTCATTTTTAAATTATTTTTTATTAGAAAATTCTAGAAAAATTCAATTACTTAAATTAAAAAATAAATAATTTATTGAATAATAGAATGTTCTTTGTTAAAATTTAATTCTCATAAAGAATTTTATTAATAAATTTTTAAACACATGAATTTAATTTGACAAATTTTAATAAAATTTTTAAGAATAATTACATTTTTCGAGGCATTTGATTAAAATACATATTGTATAAAAAATCATTAAAATTCTGCGATGAATTTTATTACTTATGAATATAATTTAAATTTTCTTAAAATTTACATAAAATAATTGAATTTTGGAGAAGAATTTTATTATTTACAAAAGTTACTTAAAATTTTAACAAGAATTTTTTTTTAATTTTCGAACACGATTGGATTTCTGTAAAGAATTTTATTACACTTTAATAATAATTTAATTCTTCCAACGAATTTTATTCAAATTTATAAAAATAATTGTATTTATGTAAAGAATTTTATTATTTATATAAATAATTGAATTCTTACAAAGAATTTTTTTCCAGTTTATAAAAATAATTAAATTTCGGTGAAAAATTTTTTAAATAATTTATATTTTTCGAAAAATTTTATGAAATTTTGCATTTTAATTTTTATATAATTGAATTCCAGTGAAAATTTTATTACTTATGAAAATAATGGAATTATTTTCAATTAATTCATTAAAATTGAATTCCTACAAAATTTTGTCAAGAATTTTATTAAAATTTTTAAATATAATTGGATTTAGATGAAGAATTTTTTTATTTATAAATATAATTGAAACTTTGAAAATAATTTAATTCTTTCAATGAATTTTATTCAAGATTATATAAATAATTGAATTCTTACATCGAATTTTATTCAAGTTTATAAAAGTAATTGAATTTCGGGGAAAAAAAAAGAAAAAAAAATCTTTTTTTTGTAAAGAATTTTATTATTTATAAAAATATTTTTATACATTTGATAGTTTTCGGAAAATTTTTATTAAATTTTGTATTTTAAATAATTAAATTCCTGTGAAAATTTTTATTACTACTTATGAAAATAATTGAATTATTTTGAAGAAATTTATTAAAAATTGAATAACTGAATTCTTGTGGAATTTTGTCAAGAACTTTATTAAAACTCTTAAAAATAATTGAATTTTATTGAAGTATTTATTATTTATAAAAATATTTGTAATTTTGACGAGAATTGTTTTTAAATTTTTGAACATAATTGAATTTCTGTAACCATTAATAACTTTTCCAAAATCTAATTTTTTTAGTATTTTTAGCTAAAATTCTTTCATCAGTTTAGTATTTATGAAAATTGTAAACATCATTCATAAAATAATTTATAAGTCATAATTTATGATAGTTATTATTAATTTTATTTAATTATTATTTATTATTATTATTTATTTACTATTTATTATTAATTATTAATTTTATGATAGTTTTTGAAAATTTAAGTTATCTAAAAAGAAATTATTGTCAGAAGCAGAAAAAATTGTAGGTTTTGTATTAAAATTTGGGGTAATTTCATAGTCTACGAGGCAAAAAGAAAAAAATTTAGTTTTCTCATGAATTTTAAAAATTCAATTTTTTCTAGTACTTTTAGTAAAAATTGTCCCTTGAATTGATTCTCAGTTTCCTGGCTTCATAAAAAACGTTAAAATTATTAAGAATTTTCAATTCCGATTAATTCACCATTTTTCACAGTATTTAGTAAAGGTTTACTAATTTATGAAATTTTTTTAAATATCTCTTCGCTGGAATTCAATTATTATTCACATGCATAATAACATATTTCTTTGGAAGAATTCAATTATTCTCATAAATAGTCAAATTTTTCGCTGAAATTATCAATTATTTCCATAAACAGTAAATTTTTTCGCAGAAATTAAATTATTTTCAGTACAATTATAATAAAAATTCAAGAACTAATTCAATTATTTTCTGAAACTTACATAAATCTATATTGAAAGCCTTTGCAAGCATTCAATTCTCTTAAAAATAATTCTAAAAGTGATTTAATCTTAAAATTTATTGATCTCTAAGAAATTCATAAAATACGTGCTTTCGAACTAAAAAATGTTAATTTTTCCATATGATATTTAAAAAAACCGTATTTTTTCAATGATTTGTCTAATTCATTCAATAACTTCTAATAGTTTCCATAACTTCAACTAATTAAAGTTTTTCTTAATGTTTATAAACTTATTTGAATGCATATTCTGAAAGTTGAATGGAAAAAGTATATGAAAATTTTAAACGTAAAAGTTTATGAAAAAAATTTTATAAACAAATGTATAAAATAATTCTTAATTATTATTATTATTATTATTATTATTATTATTATTATTATTATTACTATTATTATTATATAATATAAAAATATTATATTATTATATAATAATAATATTCATTCTTCTTATAAAACTTATTCTGCAAGTTGAATGGAAAAAATATATGAAAATTTTAAACGTAAAAGTTTATGAAAAAAATTTTATAAACAAATGTATAAAATAATTCTAAATTATTATTATTATATAATAATATAAAAATATTATATTATATTATTTTATAATAATAATATTCACTTTTTTATAAAACTAATAAATAATTTCTTAAAAAATAAAGAATTGAAAAAAAATTGACGAATTCGTTGTTAAGATGATTGTTAATTATAGAAAACAGGAGCATGAAAAAATCGTGATTTGAATTTCGGGGACACCGTTTGCATGTGAGATTCGTTGCAGCAAAGAACGTGCCCCGTTCACGATTTCTCGTGTGAGAAGTTCGCACTGCTCCATTGTATGCGAACACTTTGATAAATTACCGAATAATTGTCAAATGTGAGAAAAAGAAAAAAGTATTCTGCAAAAATAAAGTGATCCTGGGACGCATAAATATTCACCGCACAGTCCTTTATATATTTCGATACCAACTTGTACTAGTGCTTCGAAATTTATAAAGTCATACCTACATTTTTTTTGTCTAATTCTTGTTAAAGTTTACAATTTGTATTAAACTAAATTTACTTAATACAAAATTTACAAAATTTACAACATTTTTAATCTTCTCGAACATATGATTGAATTCTTGCGATGAATTTTTACTATTTAAAAAAAATTTCCGTTTTCCGGAAGAATTTTACGGGAATTTTTGAAAATATTTGAATTTATTTAATATTTTAAAAAATTATTGTATTCTTTAGAGAAATTTTACTGCATTTAAATTGAGACTAATTTAAATTAAAAAAATAATTTCTATGAAGAATTTTGTTATAAAATGAAAATAATTGAATTCTTGCTAAGAATTTTATTAAATATTTTCCAAATACTGATTAAATTCTTGTGAAGAATGCCTTTAAATTGTTTTTAAAATAACCTATTTTCATTAATAATTTCAATTCAAAATTTTGAAAGTGACTAAATTTTATGAAGATTTTCATTCCAGTTTTTAAAATAAAATTAGAGAAAATTTTACTAAATCCTTCAGTGAAGGATTTTATAATAATAACATTTTTTAAACAAATTGTGTCATTTTTTAATTAAAAAAAAAATTAATTTTTTACAAAAATTTACTTAAAAGTTTGTGAAAATCATCGAAGTTTTTTTTAATAAATTTTACAGACTATTTTACAAATAAATGAATTTCTGAGATTCAATCACTTTTAGATTTATTTTTAAGAGAATTGAATATTTTGCAAAAACTTTACTATAAATAAATAAAATGTTGAACTTTTATGAATAATTTTATTCACAACTTTTAAAAATAATTCATTTCTTTTAGGAATTTAATAAAAAATTTACGGAAATTTATATTGAGTTAAAGAAATTTTTCCAATATTTAAAAATAATTAAAAACTGTTGAGTTATTTTACTAAAATTGTAAATCATTGCTTTCCTTAAAGAAGTTTATTATAAATGAAAACAATTGAATTCTTGCGAAGTATTTTATTAAATATTTTCGAAATCTTGATTGAATTCATTCAAAGAATTTCATGAATATGTTTTTTTAAATAATTTATTTTCTTTAATAATTTTAATTAAAACTTTTCAATGGTGTTGAATTTTATGAAGAATTTTTTTTCAAGTTTTTAAAATAAAAATTCTGTTAAAAATTATAATTAAGTACTTTATTGTTTGTTTATTAAAATTGTTTTCAATATAATTGAATACTTGTGAAAAATTTTATTATTTATAAAAATAATTAATTAATTGATTTATAAAAATAATTTATATAAATAATTTAATTCTTGCGAAGAAATTTACTATTTTTAAAAATGATTGAATTATTTCTCAGAATTTATTTGAAGCTTGAAAAATAAATGAATTTTTTTGCTAAAATTCTATTGAAAATTGGAAAAAATTTTACTGAATCCTTTTTTGAAATTTATTTTTAAAAAACTGACATAAAATTTTTATGAACAGATTGTTTTATTTTTTAATTGTTAAAGAAAATAATTTAATATTTCACAAGAATTTTCTTAAAAATTTGCAAAAATAATTGAATTTTTAAAATAAATTTTACAGAGAAATCTTAGAAATAATTGAATTTCTGAGATTAAAATTGCTTTTATTAGAATTATTTTTAAGAGTATTGAAAGTTTGCAAAAACTTTACTAAATATTTCAATGGTTTTAAATTCTTAATGGATTTATGCAAATTTCTGAAAACAATTGAATTCTTTCGTGAAATTTTTATTAAAATTTGGTTGAAAATAATTTAATTTGTTAAGAATTTTACTATTTATGAAAATAATTAAATTCTTTCGAAGAATGTTATTATTATTATGTTTATTAAATAAGTAAGTAAATAAATAGCTATGTTTATGGCACGTTTATCTTGATTAAAAGTTTCTTTTAGTTTTTTTTTAAATTAAGAATAAAAGATTATTAAATATTTAAGTTGGAATCTGACGGACAGTCAAATCAAAAGTTAGTCCAATGTCATAATTTTTGCAATTTAAAAAAAACACAAATTGAATTTTAAATTTCTCTTGGTGGATGGGCAAAGAATTTAGTTTTGAATATTTCAAACTATGAAAAGTTGCGATTGAATAAAAATTACAAATTTTTGTCAATAAGAAACATTCAAATTTTAGGTTATAAATCATTTATTATTGACAAAAAATTATAATTTTTATTCAAATATAACTTTAAATTGCTCAAAATATAGAAAATTACATTCCTTAAGCTTCTACCGAAAGGAATTTATAATTTGATTTTAATTTTTGAAAAATAACAAAATTATGAAATTCGACTAACTTTTGATCCGATTGTTTGTCGAATTCTTCCTTAAGATGTAATAAATAACCACGGTAAATCGTTAGGTATTAAAATAACACCAAAAAGGATTAAAATAATCCAATTTAGTGTTATTTTAATCCATTTTGGTGTTATTTTAATACCTAACGATTTACCGTGACGGCTCGGATTGAAAGTTGATTCTCTATTTTTAATTCAATCTTTTAAAACATGATCTATAATTTTTAGCTTCTTAGGTCCCTTTGCTCATACAGCGTCACAAATTTTTAATTAAGGCAGAACAAACGTAGCTTTAAAATGATTTGCCTCTAAAGGAATACTCTTCTTCGAAGCACCTGACATAAAGTTTATCGTTTCAGAGTAAGCTAACCCACTGGGAGAAATAGTTATTCGAGACTAAAACCATGCAGTAGTAAGTAGTTTATCTCTAATTTTTATCACGCAGTCATCCTCGAGGCATGTATATATAGTTGAAATGCAACAAATTACAAATAAGTAAACGATATCAATTTGCAGTATGAAGTCGCCCTTGGAAAAATTAATTTTCAACATGAACATTACCTAACAACTTGTTTCAACTGCTAAGAAATAAAATACATATAATTCTCAGGGGAAAAATAATAAAAACCATAAGATTAATGCAATAACGCAGTGGGCTCATTCGATTAAGGGCGTAGAAAAATTCCTCGCGAATATTACACGCAATATATAAATATATAAATATATACACGCCGCTGAGTAGGAAATGAAACGTGTCATCCACTTTTAATAAATATAATGAAAGTGGCCAGTGAGCACAACAAATCGTTAACAGTATTTACAATAAAAGAAGTCCAACTGAAAACCGGATAGAAGAGAGGGAATACGATCTGGTGGCTCTGAAAAAACTAAAAAGGAAGAAAAAAAAAGTCGAGTGGTGTAAGACATAAAAATAATCGGTGTCGGTAACCGAATACCGTCGTCCCTTTGAATCGAAGAGACTCTTGATCGAATGGGAGAAGAGATGGTTGAGGAAATATAGAAAAAAGAAGTAGAGAGAAGGAGAGAGAGAGAAAGAGAGAGAGAAGGATTGAAATGGTATGGCATTGGGAGGGAACGTGCGAGAGAGCGTGTTCGGTTACACGCAACGAGACATTTATGCTCATGTTCACCCTTTAGCATTGCTTTGCTTGGTGCTCGCTCAACCACTCCCTCGTTCGCATGCATGCACATGAACACTTGGCAATGCTTGGCGATTCTTGGCAATGCTTGGCAATTTGCGCACAAACAGGCAGAGAGAAAGAAAGAGCAAGGTATGCATACCTATTGGTTTTACGATGTCGGCTGTCGCACCTTGATTAAGAATCCTTCCGCCTTCTAATTTACACAGAGTTAGTTTCGACTTTGCTCGGATTATAGAGGAAATTTTATTCTCATATGTTCATACATCGTGTGCAATCTTTTCAGTCTGTATGGTTCTGCATGGTGTAGTCCAAGCATTTATCTTCTTGCCAACTTAATTAGATTGTATTAATTTACCTACTTTTTCCGACTGTCTGGCTTTTATAGAACTCGTCGTCTTATGGTCGTCATCTTAGTCTTGATCATCATCTTCAAGACGAAGATGATATTTATAGACCAAAAAGTTTTATGATCAAAAGTTTATAGAACTCGTCGTCTTATGGTCGTCATCTTAGTTCGTCATCTTAGGTCGTCATCATCTTCAAGACGAAGATGATGTTTATAGATCAAAAAGTTTTATGATCAAAAGTTTATAGAACTTGTCGTCTTATGGTCGTCATCTTAGTCTTGATCATAGTTTATAGATCTTAGTTTATAGATCGAAAAGTTTTATGATCAAAAGTTTATAGAACTCGTCGTCTTGGTCGTCATCATCTTCAAGACGAAAATGATGTTTATAGATCAAAAAGTTTTATGATCAAAAGTTTATAGAACTCGTCGTCTTATGGTCGTCATCTTAGTTTTGATTATCATCTTCGTCTTGAAGATGATGATCAAAAGTTTATAGATCAAAATGTTCTATGATCAAGACTAAGATGATGACCAAGACGACGAGTTTTATAAACACCTGACCAAGACGGTCTTCGTCGATCAGTTGAGATAAGAACTAGAGGTGTGCATTTAATCGAGTCGATTCGAAAATTATTCGACTCGACAACAGAAAACTCGAGTCGGGAATAATTCGAATCGAACTAGCCAATTCGAAACTTCGAATTCGAATTTCGAATTGGCCGATTCGAATCGAAAGTAAATTCGAATCGAGCTAGCTAATTCGAAACTTCGAATTCGAATTTCGAATTGGCCGATTCGAATCGAAAGGAAATTCGAATCGAACAAGCTAATTCGAAACTCCGAGTTCGAATTTCGAATTGGCCGATTCGAAAATCGGAGTTTTTCGAATTGTACAACTTAACTCGGTTATTTAATTCGCACAATCATTTTGACAGAAATCCTAAACCTAAAATTAGTAGGCTGGTATTCATAATACATCTATCTAGTACTTAGAAACTTTTTCTTAAAAATGTCAATATATTTTTTATTAATTCTATAATTTTAATATATAATTAACATACCAAAAAACTAACATACCAAAAGAAATTATATTATTTGTAAAAAGAATTGTAACATACCAATAATGTGTTGAAAGTGAAACAGGGTTCGAACCAGTGAAAGGTTTTAAAAATACGGACTTAACGAACCAATTACTAACAAAAATATAACCAGTCCGAGTCAAATAAGAGAACATTTTACTTTAAAACTATAAATTTCAATTTATCATAACCGATCACTCCGAGTATTATATAGCCTTATATCACTTGGAGTGATCAATATCTTCAAGTTTTCTAATAATTAAAAAATAACCGAGTGATACAATCATTATCAATTCAATTATTATTTGCAAGAATTTTTAAATCAAATTCTTCTTTAAATCGATTATTCTTAACAATTTTCGAAAAAGTTCTTTGAGAATTTTCAAATCCATTAGTTTACAATATTCAATTTTACGAAATTTCAAATATTCCTAAATTCTCCAATTAAATAAATATTAAAAAATATAAAAACTTAAAATAATATTTGCAAAATTCAATAAACTTTTTCAAAATTGAATTATTTTTAAAAATTCACGCTACATTGCTTTTTAATATTTAATTGTAATCTAAAATTTTAACTGAAATTCATTTTTGAATTAATTTTTATAAAATAATTCTAATAAAATTTTAAGAATAATGACATTTTTTGAGAAATTCGATTAAAATTGTATTAAAAATAATTCAATTTTTTGCAAAGAATTTTACTGTTTATAAATAAAATAAAATTATTTCAATAGATTTATTAAAATTTTAGAAGATAACTGAATTCTTATGAGATATATACTCTATAACGAATTAAAAAAATGAATTTTTTCGTGGAATTTTTTGAAAATAATTGAATTTTTTTTTTCAAAAATTTTTACAATTTAAGAATATAATTGAATTTTTTTTGAAGTATTTATTAAAATTTTAGAAAATAATTGTATTTATTCGTAAAATTTTATTAAAATTTTGTTTTAAAAAATAATTGAATTCTTGGCAAAGAATTTAATTTTTTTCAATATGCTCGATATTCAATATTTTCAATATTTCAAAAAATTCAAATACATGCACAAACAAGATTCAGAATTATAAATTAAAAATTCCCAAAAAATGATTTTTTTTAAATTATCCAAAAATTCTTCAATTGTTCTTGAAACATTAAATTTATTTATTTACTAAAAATTGTGTAAAAGATTTGCAAAATAAGTTTTTTTTTCCTTATCTAATACGAACAATAGCGAAATATTTCCTTCACTTTCAACAAGTTTCTAAGTACTAGATAGCTGTATTATAAATACCAGCCTACTAATTTTTAGGTTAGGATTTCTGTCAAAATACTTGTGCGAATTAAATAACCGAGTTAAGTTGTGCAATTCGAAACTCCAAATTCGAATTTCGAATTGGCCGACTCGACTCGATTTACTTTCGATTCGAATCGGCCAATTCGAAATTCGAACTCGGAGTTTCGAATTAGCTTGTTCGATTCGAATTTACTTTCGATTCGAATCGGCCAATTCGAAATTCGAATTCGAAGTTTCGAATTAGCTAGTTCGATTCGAATTTACTTTCGATTCGAATCGGCCAATTCGAAATTCGAAACTTCGAATTTCGAATTGGCTCGTTCGATTCGAATTATTCCCGATTCGAATTTTGCACACCTCTAATAAGAACCTTTTTCTCCAACAAAAACTCGACTTGCTTCTAATACTGGCTTTCAGCAACGATTTTTATCGTTCAACAGACACTTTCTACTATATGCTTACGCACTGCCATAAGTCGTGTTAACAACTCTGATAAAGCACTTAATGTTTCGAATATTTTTAGTCCTAACTAGGCTGTATATACTATACTGTATCAAGTGCACAATCTACTATTATTTTCTTCCCATTATTAACCGACTTCGTATATTATTTGCTTCGCTGCACTAGTAGGAGCCTAGAAGGTAATAACAATCTCATAAAAATTCTTTTGTCCACAAAGAAAGCAACAAACAAATTAATAGTGAAAGAACCTTTTACCTTCAAAAATGGTAAAAAGGGGACAAACATATAAGTAGTTATATCTATACGCTACAGAAAAATTTGTTCGTAAAATTCAACTACTATTGGGTAGTAGAGAATAATGTTAAAATTTTAGAAACCGAAAGAGGTTACACTCGTAGAATTTTTAAAGAAATGTTTCAAATAGTTAAAAATAATAATTCTGTTAATTTAAGAACTGACACAAATTCACTTAATAATATTTACAGGAATTTAATTTTAAACACAAAGAAAATTTAATTCTATCATTCTATTTACAAAATCCACATATATTTGCAAAATTTGACTTTTAATTACAAATATTTACAAGATTTGACTTTTAAACATAAAATAAAATTTTTAATTACATTATTATAGATTTCAAATGATTCATTCCATGTGAGTGTAGCGCTTTCTGTTGTTTTTTTTTTGAGACTTTTGTCTTGGGAGATTGATCATTAGGTAATCTATTATATCGACAATGTAACCCCAAATTTAAAATGTGCAATGTCATTGTAAACATGTGACCAAAAATATGGGGAATGGTTTTTTCACAAGAAAACCCCTATTTTTAATTATATTTTTAAAAAAATGTTTATATATTTATGCTTGTTAACAATTTGTTATGTAAAGTTTTTATATTTTTATATTTATATTTTTGAATGAATCTTAACACAAGATTGGTGAGTTTTGAGGTTATGTTTATATGGCGCGTTTGTGAAAAAAGTTTTTTATTTAACATTAAAAAAATCTTTTCACAGTTTGTAATGCTCTGAAGAGGCTCTACGTCGTAGAGTGAAAGCTCAGCTGAATAAAAAATATCTGATCAGAAGAATCAAAAAAGTTTTTAAACATCCTTTTATTAATTACGAATGACTGATCAACACTTTTAACATCTTTAATTTAAATGCTTTTATTTTTGGTTACAATTTTTTTAAAATATGATAAATGTCATTAAAATTCATAAACAATTTTAAAGAAATAAATTAATATTGGTGCCTTTGAATATCTGTTCGCGCAGTTTGAAATTATAGTTTTTGTTTGATTCTTTATTTTTTAAACGAAGTTTCTTTTTAAACATTGTTATTTGAATTAAAAAATTAATGCACTGAAAATAACTAAATTCTTGCAAAGTTGTTATCAAAAAATTTGAAAATATCTCCATAAATTTTAATTAGTAAATATTTTTACTAATGGCCAACTAATTGGTAGTAAAATTTACTAATTTTAAAGCAAAAAGTCTCAGTCACTAATTCAAATTAATAAATATTTTTACTAATTGTCTTTACAAGCAGCAAAATTTTTCACAAAAATTCAAGTATTTTCAATATCTCTGATAAAATTCTCTAATTTAATAAATTTCTGTAAAATTTTGATTAAATTCCTTAAAAGAAATTATTTTCAAAAATTGTTAATAAAATTTATTCATAAAAATTCAATTTTAATTGAATTATTATTCAATTATAATTCAATTGAATTATTCAATAATTTATTCTTTTTGTATTTAAATAATTAAATTCTCGTAGAATTTTCATAATAAAAATTTATTTAAAAACAAAATTTCGGTTAAAATTTTAGATAATAATAATATTAAGTATTAAAAGTATTATAACGTGAATTTTTAGAAATAATTAATGAATTTCTAAAAAGTTTCAAATTAAAATCTTCGAAAATATAAATTTTTCTTACTTTTGAAAAGTGGTAAAAATTTCAAAACCATTCGCGATGTTAAATTTTAAGTTATACAAGTTGAAACTTTCGCTTTTACATATGCGATTATGTTAAAAATAAAAATTGTCCATCACAATATTTGGTTTTTTGATATGGCAAAGAGTTTTCAAATTTTTGACAAACTTAAAAGGTAGCCAAAGAAACATTTTATCAAAATTTGAATAAAATCTATTGAAAATCAATTTTTAGAAAGTAGCAAGCCGGGGAACTACCTTAACAATTTTAATTAAAGAATCATAGGGAAAAAATGACAAGACATATAAAATAATTGTTTCAGCATTCTTCCCTCAATAATTCTAATAATATTTACGACATTTCAGAAGCAAAACAAAGAAAAAGTTAGTTTCTAAAAAGAATAATCAGAATTTGATAGAAAGAGATTAAGAAAAAGAATGGCATGTGGGTTGAAGAAAGATGAAGTTGTGGATAAAAGTATATATATATAGTATATATAGTAACGGCTACACTGGTGTCAGACGAATGTAATTTATTGATTTAGAGGAACAAGGCCAGACACTAAACTCTTAATCAACGATTTAATTCCGAATGGTGCTCTTCGAGTTTATTTATTTTTTCGCCAGCTCGTGACCGGCACTGAAACGAGGGCGAGAGCGCCTGGACCTAGGGGGAAGATTAAAAATCCCCTAATTACTTAATCGCATTACATTGGCACGACCGTGTCAAAGAGAACTTGAGCTAAAGAGTAAAAAGGGGTTTTGCGACCTAAGGCAATCGGTTTTATCATTTACAAAGTTTCATGAACCCGAGAGTGCATCTAATGTAAAATAGATATATATAATGTCGCGTCGAGTGTGCGAGTCAAAGTAAATTGAGAGTTCAAATCGCGTTAATTGAATGAAAAAGACTAAGATTCCCACTTTATCCCACTATCTCCCACTTTTTTATACAAAAAGATGGGAGGCTCGGAGGAACATGAAACATCCCCGAAGAATTAAAGTAAAATTTCCCAACTGGGACATAATAAATTTCTGATGATCATTTTGTCGTTTATAAAGAATCATTAAAATAAGGAAATACCATAGGTAGAATTATTGAGTATTCAGAATCGTAACAAATAACTATAAATAATGTAAATAACTTACAGCTTCTGTGTCGATGATAAGTTGACTCGTGATAGGGATCATGATTTCATTTTACACTTTTAATCTATTTTTCTTAAGAAAAAAAATTAAATTAATAATTAACTGAAATATTTAAATTAACTGTAACACATTATTCAACAATTAGAAACCGTAAGAGAAATAAACTGTAACCAAACTGGAAATGATTCCGAATTTACTACATTTTACTAAAACTGGAAAAATTAACTAACGATGTTAACACAATGGGGAATCGATGACAAGAGGGATTCAAAAAAGGTTTTGCAGAATTATATTAATTTTGAAATTAGTGCTGAATTTATTGCGAGGTCACTTATCGGTATTCTCGATATTTTCATACAAAAGGGGGTTTTTCTCCTACCTTGCTTCTCCCAGAATTCTGAATTACTAATACTACGATACTTAAACTAACCCGACTTTTCCTACGGCAAGATTTCGACCTTCTTGACCATAGAAACCTGTCCATTAACCCAAAGGGGGAGCTTCTTTGCCAAACGAAGTCACTTTCGGTTGACAAAGTCAGCCAACTCACTAAAAAAAATTAATTTATCAAAATTCCTTAATGTGGAGCACCAATATTTCAATTAGACTTCTGCTATGTGTAGATTACTTAAACAAATACTAAAAGAAAGCAGTGTAACAAGTTTACTTTAACAAAGATAAATACTATACCAAGATTCTAGAAAAATATTCTCCGCTTAGTGCTATTCGTAAATCGTAAAAATAATGTTACAATTTATGCAGATAATATACTTTTACAGAGACAGCTATTGTTGTCGCCGTAAGAAACAACTAATATTATTATTTTTGGTGAGTTGGTTACTCAACTGAGAGCCAACTCTACTTTATTTATTTAACAAGTAAAAGTACAAAAACTTGGAGATAATCAATCCTTCCAATTCTTCACTGAGCCTTATTAGAAGACAAACGTGCTATCACTTTGAATAGCGACTAATTAATCTGACCACACCTGCTTATGCTTTAGTTTTTAAGGACTGTGAACTCGTCCCCACTCTTTACAATACACACTCATACTTTATACTGTCGTCACTATATTAAAAAATGATTTTATTTAAATAAAAAACAGATCCTCTATAAGATCTCCTTATGTCTATCTATCTGTATTTGGATGATATGTACTTTATGAATATTCTCCTGATGAGAAACTAATAAAAGTTTAAAACTAGTTGAGAGGGAAAAAAGATAAGTTTTTTCACGAGAAATTGACTCCTACAAACCGTAATTAGGCCTTTTCCATCATCAACATTTGTAACATCAAAAAGTTTGTGGCTCAGTTCAGCAATTTGTATACTCTTCTAGAGGGATAGACAACATTTACGATAAAGTGAGAGGCTTGGATAAAAATAAAACATCTCCGAAGCGATGATGGTTATGCCTTGTAAAGTCTGAAAACGACCCGGAAAATCAGTGGCGGATTAAAGACTATTGTAGACTATTGTAAGACTATTGTACATCACCCCGGCAGTAGTAAGGCATCCGGTATATACAAGAGTGATACTCGAGAAAGAAGAAGAAGAAGTAACACTGTCAGTAGAAGTGGTAGGGTTGGTTGTCGGACACGAGACAGTGACAAACGTCTTTGCCTGCCGTGATTTCAGTTAATTGTCGCCGGAGCCATTTCTCACGTAGTGTACGAAGCGCTGTAAATATCCCCCAAAGGCGCCAGAAGCAAACTCTTTTGTAAATAACTCAAAAGCTCGAATCGGTTGTGATTTAAATTGAGTTTTTTAACGCCGGAAATGTATTATATATGCCGCAGAAGCGAAGAGCTATTAATGCCAAATTGAATGGAGCCCCAAAAAAGAGAGATGTGAAAGGAATAAATAAAGCCAAAGCCTTCTTCTCTCCCGCACTGTTCATGCGATAAGTAAAATAAAACATACCTGAAAGATATGGAGACACACACACAAGGGACTATACAAATTCTAATTATGGTTGTCATAACTTTGCAGCAGGTTTGTACAAGATATGAAAAGAGGGGAATGCTGAATTGAACATATACACAAGTCGGATGAAACAGTAGCCATCCGCAAATAGGACACAAGGGGGAGTATCTCGTGTTTCATAGCCGACTTTCCCAAATAACCTCGCAATCCTCTCGGCGATTCAGGACTGCCATTTGTCTCCGTGTGCTTAGGGAGAAGGGCCACTACACTCGACGAAAGGTATAAAAGGCTCTTGACCACCAGCAATCTTATTTTGAGCCTCTAATAATACCCGCATCGGTATTTTTATGGGGAATCGGACGCTCTCCCACAGATAAAATATTGCCAATCATCTGTATCCTGCAATATTCCGCTTCGCAATATTCCATAACATAAACTTTTCCTTTTTCCATTTATAATTTCGGGTTTTTCTCCGCCGCATACTAATTCAGTGACGATTTGTCAAAAGTGCGCAACTCTCGAGGGTTGACCATAAATCAGCGTAATACGACAGGAAATCTGAACATCTTGTTTGATTTACAATAGGGTCCGTTCTTGGTGCAAAGGAGCGACGAACCAAACGGGTCAAAGGCGAAATGAGATGGTGCCGCCGATGATGGAAAAAAAACAAAAGTATCCCCATGAAAATAGCGTTTACAAAGTGTCGTGGATATAACCGCAGTTATTATGAACGAATAAGCATCACGTGGTTACACTGAGCATATAGCTGATGGTGACAGTTCAATTCGAACTTTGGCGTTACGGCGGTTAGGAATTCTGCCCACAAAACCGCACGCGTGATTTCTGTCTCTCTTTCCCCTCGGAATCCGGTACGAGTACTTCACCCTATTCGCGTCATTTACCCTCTTCCGATAATACGGATTGAAAAACAAATGAGATCATTCCGCCTGCAGCAGATTGTGACCACAAGGTCATTACAAATATATGCGGACCTGCTTCATTCGAATGCAGCCATTAGCCATAGTGTCTGTTTTAATTTTTTTTTAATACAAAAAAACACAATATTGATTACGGGAAAAATGTTCGTGAAAACAAATTTTGTTTCGCATTAGTCGAGAGTGCGCTTATAATTAATTCACCGACTCAAAAAATAAACATTTGATTCCACTGGAAAGATTTGCTGCTCGATTTCAAATGAAAATGACAATATGTAAAAATGAATAAATTAATCAACATTATCAAATATAATGAATATAAAAATACAATAAATATAAAAATACAATAAGTATAACAAATACAATAAGTATAACAAATAATATGAAAATGATCAAATACTGATCTATTTGATATGTTTGTTAATTTTTATTAACTCATTAATTTTTTACAATAGAAAAGCATGACTTTTTGTTTAATCAATAAAAAGTGGACGGAGGATAAATGGAAATTAATAATTTTGAGTGTCATAATTGCAGTTACTTTCTTCAACGAGTTAGTGTCCCCATTCTATCGAATTACGCAGTAGAATGACTGGAGTACCAACTGAAGTTAGGGAGGGTCGACAGCCAGCACACGCACGAATAGATGAGCACATTCCCCTAACGACTATAATCGAAAGCAGGGTTCCTGTTAAAGCATGTTCGCCTCTATCACGACTCAGGAAAGAAATTAATAATAAAGCAATAGAGCATCAGCTTTATGAAAATTGATCCAGAAGTGGGTCACGTTTGACGAGAAAAGAAATTTCATGAACATGTTTCTAATTATTCGCGTATCAAGCGCATTTTTATTTTTTACTTAAAGTGTTGACACTATATACAGAAGTATTTTAAAAGCAGTTTTTTTATTCAATGATTCACTTTAAAAAAATGAATGAAAATTGGCAATTAACTTTTTTTCTGACTTTATAAATGTGACACTATCTGCGAAGAAAGGCTCCTCAGAAGCAAAACAAATTAGAGGTTGTTTCCAATTTTTTAAACGAAAACACAATAAATGAATCAGCTGACAATGAATATCTCTAATATTTAAGTCTTCATTAAAACTAAAATATTTAATGAAAACTGCTTTCAGTTTGCAATAAGTAAAAAGAAAGTTTCAAACAAGAAAAAAGCAACGCTAACGTAATCTAAAAGTAATTTGCTTCTATAAAGTCCCTTTCGTCAGATCGCGCCATAAATATTGAATTACAAATATAAAATGAAATATTCGCAAGATATTTATGCTTTTTAAACTTTATGAACAACATTAATAATCAATAAACATTATTAAAGTAAATAAAATCAAAATTTGTTGAAATTCAATTATGAAAAATAATAATTTTAACATGAAAAATGCGTAAAGATTTTTCGTTTATTTTTACTGAACACTTTAGAATTTGGATTAACAAACTTACGAAGAATGTTCACTTATGAAATCTTGAAAAAATAAGACAAAATATACTTTGTAACCAATTTTTTTTTATAAATATTCAATTTTTTACAATAATTAAATGTCTATGAGGTATTTTATTAAATATTTTTCCAAATTTTTTCGAACGATTTCATTAGAATTATTTTTTTAATAATTGACTTTTGAAGAAGAAATTTAACTTTTGAAAATAATTGAATTTCGCAAAGAAATTTCTTAATATTCCTAAAAAGTAATTAAATTTTTTCAAATAAGTTTTTTTAATTCATATAGACATAATTGAATTCTTCGAAAGAATTTTATTGAAATCTTAAATAATAATTGAATTATTTTAAAAAACGTCAATTAAAACTGTATTTCTTAAAATAATTAATATTTTTCGAACAATTTTATTCAAATATTTGAATATATAATTGGACTACTTTGAAATTTGTACTATTTTATTAAATATAATTAAATTCTTTCAAAGAATTTAATAAAAAACATTATTGTAAATCAATAATTTTTTAGAGGAATTGAAATTAAATTTTTAAGAATAATTTACATTTTTCAAAACAATTCTTGTAAAATTAAATTAAAAATAATTTAAATGCTGCGATAGTTTTCATTAATTATGAAAATAATTGAAAAAAAATTGTTAAAAATTTTATTAAAATTATCACAAATATTTGTTTCCTTTCGAGAAGAATTTTATTCTTTATGAAAATAATTGAATGTTTGCAAAGAATTTTATTGAAATGTTTAAAAAGAATTGAATTTTCGTGAAAAATTTTGATATTTTTAAAAATAATAATTGAATTCTTTGTAAAAATTTTATAAACATTGTTTTAAATCATTAATTTGTTTAAAACAGAATAAATTTTATGAAAATTTTCTTACAAATAATTTAATTCTCTCGTGGAAAACTTTATTTATGAGAATAATTGAATTTGTCGATTAATTAATTTAAAATAGTATTAAACATAGTTTAAATTTTTTGCTGATTTTTATTATTTACAAATATAACAAAAATAATTAAAGTTTGCTTAGAAAGCTTGTTTTTTTAATCAAAACCTTTTTTTATAATTTAAATCCCCATGAAGAAAATTATTATCAGTGAAAGTATATAATTGAATTATTGTAAAGAATTGTATAAAAATATTCTTAAATACAGTTGTTTTATTCGAAAAATTTTTTTTTGAAAATGATATTCTACTTTATGCGAAATTTGATGTAAAAATACTAGCTAGATATTGAAGATAATTGAATCGTTAAAAAAATTTGATTTCAATTTTTAAAAGTGGTTTTTTGATTTCTAGTATTAGCAAATTGAAAATAGAGGGAATTTAAAAAAAACAGAAATAGCAGCTCTGTTAATGACTGAAATCTAAAAAAAGAAACCAAATTAGCATAACGTAAAAAATAATTAGTAAAAAGTATAGGGTTTTAGTATATATAGATGAGTGTGAAAGCCTAAAAATTGGTATGTCATTTATTGTCATCGAAGTATTAAAGTCATCGAACTTGGTAAATATAAACAGCCAGAATTTTTTTTCATAATTTAAAATACCGGATCGAGTATGATGGACTTTTTTTTAAATTGATCGTTCGTTCGAAACTCTTTAGCCATACGCGCATTTTCAGGGTCACTGATTACAAACCTGGAATTACATTCGGAATAGTATACAGTCAAATGTAAATTCCATATATTTTCGATTACTTTTTCTCATTAAATAATTGCTAATAAAATCAAAGTGATGAAAATAATCACTCATAATAAAAGGGGTAAAATGGAATTAGGATATGCAAATTTTTGAAA
The DNA here is from genome assembly GCA_032873175.1 of Leptopilina drosophilae. NCBI lineage: Eukaryota > Metazoa > Arthropoda > Insecta > Hymenoptera > Figitidae > Leptopilina > Leptopilina drosophilae. The sequence goes on from CM065481.1 coordinate 55,110,111, forward strand.
ACAGTAGTAGGTATTTTATGAAATCAAGGCGTACACTGAAAACAAATGCAATTGATTCAAATGACCGATTAATTGACTACCGTAAACCGGGGCTATAAGGAACACCGGGGCTACGAGGAACAAAACTCTGTGTTCGGGTGGAGTTGAAGTTATCGGGGCCGTGTATAAATAAATTGTGTTACTTGCTTTTGAAAAATTGTTGCTGGAGTAACTGCCAATACTATTCAATGCAATAATTGCGACTATTAATAATTTTGTGAACAGTAGTAGCTTGTAAGTGAGTAATTGTGTTTTAGTGAAATTTCAAACTTGGGAAACATTTGATTGCCGAGGTAAGTTGTTCCTATTTTAACTTCTCAAAGTAATTTTTTTATTAAAGGGATTTATTATGGGAAGTTTTATTGAGTTCACTAAGTAATAAATACGTTTATTTTGTATTTACAGTAAGATTTACGAGAAAAAATCAAAATTCACAAACGGCGGGTATATAAGGAACACAATTATTTCTTCCGAATTGTTAAAGTGTGTTGCCAAAACGTAAGTTTTTCGTAATTTCGTTTGTTTTTTATCACCTAATTTGGTTTTTAGTGTTCAAAGATGGTTCGAAATTGTAAAAGAGTGTTGGTACCGACAAGTCACAAAAAACGACCAGTTATCATCATCGACCTCAACTGGTGATACCAGCAACGTTTAGTTTTGTTTTTACATTTGTTTTATATTCTGTGTTTACTTTCGATCAATAAAAAATAATTTCTTTAACTTTAAATACGTTTTCCAATAGTTTTACCGCCTTGCTCCTTATAGCCCCATTTTGTAATTTCGAAAAAATGCGTCTTTTTCCTATTTTTTGCTTAAAATTCTAGCTTTGATCAAAACAATTCTTTAACCCTTCAAAGTGCTCGCCAAGATCAAGAAAAGAAAAAAAAATTAAGGCAATATTTCAATAAAAAAAAAGTTGCAAGACTTTAAAGCTGAAATCTGTTCCTTATAGCCCCAGATTACGGTAATTGATTAATTAATTGATTAAATCAATTAAATATTTACTTGAATAAAATAATATTTAATGGAGTCAATTCAAATTCTATATTTGATATTGATTGAAATAGTATTTGAATCATCTTCAGTATTTGATGCAAATACCATATTTAATTGACTCTAATAAATATTATTTTGATTTAATTAAATTTTTTTCAGTGTAAGGTGGTTTAAATGGTTCAAAATTGTTTAAATATGTTTTCGCTAGTTTGGAGCGGATATAGAATCCAACTTGGGATTTATCAAGACTGAGAATAATTTAATGCAATTGGACATGAATATAAAAATCGCATATAAGATATGTGAGCGCACAAATCGTGAATTCTGAGGACGATTAAAAGTGAGGAACGTGTAAAAAATTGCAGAGACAGTTATCCGCAATTTGCCGGAGTGAAACGGTTCGAACCAAATAAGAGGTGAAAGAGAGGCCGATGAGAGAATAGTGGTGCGTCGAAGGCACGTTCCCTGAACAACAATTGTTCGGCAGCGCAGGTTAGAACGGCGACGGAGGCCAGTTTGGCAATTTGCAGAGAACTAGCGCGTTGTATGGGCGGTCAACAGTTAGCGGGAGCGAGATGAAGTGCGTATACGAACGAGATTTGGAGAGGCGATGGAAGCTGATGTGCGGTTGAAGAGATTAATATGCGCGCGAGGCGCACACCCCACACCATTTTCAACCCCTGTGTTGTTACTGTGGAGGTTGCCTGACCATTTAGTAATTTCTGTCACGAGTCGAGTATTCCACGTATATAACTGCAGAGCGGAACATGCACCAGATTCTGCCTTCACGGCTGGAAAGCAGCCTCGTCGGGCCGGGCACGTTGCCGAAGGCAAGGAAATCAAACCTACTGCATGTAGAGGTCCATATATAGATATATAGCTGACACCTGCTTTCGGGGACGACGACGACGACTTTTTTTTGCTCCGCTGCCGATATGTCAATATCAAATAATTTTTCGCGATGAAGGTGTGCGCGTAAGAATAATTAAATCGCCGGCTGCATCAGTCTTTTCGAGCAATGTCTGCTTTGCTATATATATACTAATCGAAATATGCAAATTTCTCGCCAGTGGATTAAGATATTGATACTGGAGAGCAAATTGTATCGATTAGATGCTTGATATGCACTCATAACTTTGTATATTTGCAATGCAGATGTTGGCCAAAAAGTTGTCCACACTTGATGATTACATATATATGTATAACGGACGTTATATACATTTTTGCACTTTTTGTCTTTTAAACCAATGCAATCAGCAACAACTATACCATTATAGTAACTTACATCAATATTTTGTAAACTCTTCCACATTTATTTAATAAATTGCTTTTTCGGAAGATGTGCTTTTAAAGGTGAACAGGGTTATTGCCACAAATATTTAATTTTATTTTTCCCTGATTTCCAGACAAATAATTCTCATCACTTTTTCCCTGACCATAAAAAATATTCTGATTCACTCTAAAAATTATTAGATACACTGAAAAAAAATTTATTTGATTCAACTAACCGATTTTTTGACTATTATCAAATAAATATTTACTTGAATCAAATAATTTTTATTTGAATCAAATAAATTGTATTTGAATCAAATATTTCAGTATTTGAAGCAAATAAATTGTATTTGAATCAAATATTTCAGTATTTGAAGCAAATAAATTGTATTTGAATCAAATATTTCAGTATTTGAAGCAAATACTAATTAATTGATTCAAATAAAAATTATTTGATTCAAGTAAATATTTATTTGATTATAGATAAATAATCGGTTATTAGAATCAAATAAATTTTTTTTCAGTGTACTCAAAAAAATGTTCCATTAACTTTATTTACAAATTTCATTAATTGTAAAATTATTCAAAAAACATCAATAAATAAATTTTTAAATAAGTATTTACTTTTCCACACAGGAATTAAAATTCTTCAGAATCATTCAAATTCAAACCTTTTTGAAACTCAACAATTTATAAGAATATTATTACAAAACATAAAGAATTCTTAATGTTTTGTTATAATTTAAATAACCATGAAATTTTTCAACAAAAATTTAATTATTTACAAAAATCCTAATAAAATCCTTCGCAAGAATTCAATTACTTTTAAAAATAGTAAATTTTCTCAATAAAATTCAATTATTTGAAAAAATTCTAATAAAATTCGTTGCAATAATTCAATTATTTTCATAAACAATAAATCGATTATTCGGTAATTTCATTTTTTAATCAATTTTTATTAGAAAATTCTAGAAAAATTCAATTATTTAAATTAAAAAATAAATAATTTATTGAATAATAGAATGTTCTTTGTTAAAATTGAATTCTCATAAAGAATTTTATCAACAAATTTTTAAATAATTGAATTTTTTTGACAAATTTTAATAAAATTTTTAAGAATAATTACTTTTTTCCAGGAATTTTGATTAAAATATTAAATATAATTGAACACAAGTAAAAATTTTATTATTTTTGAAAAAAATTTAATTCTTCCAACGAATTTTATTCAAGATTATAAAAATAATTGAATTTCGGTGAAGAATTTGACTATTTATAAAAATAATTGAATTTTGGTGAAGAATTTGACTATTTCTAAAAATAATTGAATTCTTGAAAAGATCTTTGTTAAATTTTTTTGAATAACTGAATTCTTGCGACGAATTTTATAAAATTCTTTTTAAATAACTGATATTTTTCGTAAAATTATTTGAAATTTGTATATTAAATAATTGAATTCCTGTGAAAATTTTATTATTTATAAAAATAATTGGTTTATTTAGAAGAAATTCAACAAAAATTTTGAAAATTATTGAATTTCTGTGAAATTTTGACAAGAATTTTATTAAAGTTTTTAAAAATAATTGAATTTCGAAGAAGAATTGTAATATTTATAAAGATAATTGAAATTTTGACTAAAATTTAAAAAAAAAATTGGAATATAATTGAATTTTGGAGAAGAATTTTTTTATTTTTAAAGATATAATTGAAATGACCAGAATTTTTTTTAAATTTTTGAATATAATTGAATTTCTGCGAAAAATGTTATTACTTTTGAAAATAATTGAATTTCTGTAATTATTTGTAACTTTTCCAAAATTAAATTTTTTAAGTATTTTTAATTAAAATTCTTTTATCAATCTAGTATTTATGAAAATTGTAAAAATTATTCATTACATAATTTATTAGTCATAATTTTATGATAGTTCTTTAAAAATTAAGTTATTTAAAAAGAAATTATTGTCTGAAATAGAAAAAATTCAAGGTTTTGTATTAAAATTCGTGGTTATTTTTTATAGTTTACAAGGCAAACAAAAAAACATCAAACTTTAGAGTTTTTTCATGAATTTTTGTAATTCGATTTTTTCCAGTATACTTTTACTAAAAATCCCTCACTTTTCCCTGAATTCCCTGACTTCTCTGATCTGTGGCAATAACCCTGGTGAAAGAAAAACACTAAAACAATTTTGAAACCTAATTATTTTTTTTTTAAGTTTTCGTGACCTAATTTTTATGATATATCTAAATTTGAATAAGTTACACTGAGAAAATGATTTATTTGATTCAAACATATTTTGTTTAAATCATAATATATTTAATTCAAACATAATTTATAGTTGATTTTAAATTATTTATTATCAATTTTTAAGTTTGAATTATCAAACATAACATTTTTAAATATATTTTTTGTTTAAACCAAAACAGAAAAGATGTTTGAATTAAATATAATTATTCAAACAAAAATTTATTTTCGAATCAAAGCAGTAAATATTTTTTATAGGTTGGAATTAAGCTTACAAAGTAATTTCAATTAAACAAAATCACTTAAAATTATTTTTTTTACTTGAAACGAGTATGTTTTCTCAGTGTAAAATTAACTAAGAATAGCAAAAAGTCAGTCACTAATTGTGACGCGATCTGAAGAAAGGGACCTTAGAAGCAAATCACTTTAAGGTTCTGTTAGTACTACTTTTTTGTTGATTAAAAGTTTCTTTTTACTTTTTGCAAATTAAAATCAGTGTTTTTTAATTTTCTAAGTTGTAATGAAAACTTAAACATTAATGATTCACATTGACAGTTGATCTTTTTTTTGTATTTTCACCAAAAAAATTGCAAACATAACCTATAATTTTTTGCTTCTAAGGTCCCTTTCTTCGGATCGCGTCACAATTCAAATAGTATTTCTATTGACAATTATAGTTAAAAATAACTATGATGTTTCAGTAAATTTTTTTTTTTTTTTGACTGATTCAATTAGTCAAGTTTAACTATTTTTTCAGTTATTTTTTATTGTAAATCAGTTATTTTTTAACTAAGAATCAGTTGTTTTTAACTGATTCAGAAGCAAAAAGTCAGTCACTGATTGTCAGTTAAAATCATGATTTTTAACTGCGATTCAAATTAAGAGAGTGAGGTGATTAAAAATAATAAATTTTAAAATTAATTAAATTAAATTAATTTTAATAATAATAATTAATAATTAATAATTAATAATAATTAATTAATTATTTTAATTTTACTATAATTAAAAATTAAATAATAAAATTGAAACTATAGACAAAAAGTTAGTTATAGTGTCATTATCAAATCTTTCTAAACCAGAGTTGCCAATAATATATGTGTGACGCGATCTGAAGAAAGGGACCTTAGAAGCAAATCACTTTAAGGTTATGTTAGTGTTACTTTTCTGTTGATTAAAAGTTTCTTTTTACATTTTATAATCTAAAAACAGTATTTATTAAATATTTCAGTTATAAAGAAAACTTAATCATCAATGATTTATATTGTCAGTTGATTCTCTTTTTGTATTTTCATTTCGAAAATTGCAAACATAACCTATAATTTTTTGCTTCTAAGGTCCCTTTCTTCAGATCGCGTTACATGTATATAAGCATATCGCATCATTTTCTGAACACATAAATTTTTTTGATGAGTGAAACTCTTTGTTGAGTTAAATATTTCAACTCATTCTCAGGCCGTGAGTGCACTTACGCTTTTAAGGCAGTATTTTGACGATTTCAAAATTAATTTTTAACAGTATTCGACATTTTGTTTATAATAAATTAAAATTTTTAAATTATTTCAACGCCATTAAATAGAGCATATTAAATTTAGTTAAAAGCAATTGTAAATATTAAAAAAACTTTTAAATATTAGTGGAGTAGCTCGTTAGAAACGCGTTTCCTTAAATATCTCGAAATCACTCTGACTGCAAGTAACCATTTTCTTCATCAGGACGGCAGAATTGTACACGTGTTTTTATTGTAATCTAGTCGCAGCATAGCTATAACATATGCTGTCAATTTGATGCAGAAACAAAAATTTCAAAATTTTTGCAGCAAGAAACCGCGTGAGTGTCGGCTGACGAATGAATTTCGAGATGATTTGGTACATAGTAGCAGAAAGGGGGCAAAAATATAATACGTTGAAGTTGAAAGTGAGCGGTGGAAATGAAGGTGCAAAGAAAGATGTGTTTGCTCTCTCAAGATACATCCGGTTGGACAGCCGATAGCGGCAGATAGCGGATATAAACGAGTTGAAGGATAAAGTAGTGGAGCGAAGGATAAGGAAGAGAACTCCTCCCTCACCACGCCCAGAGCCGCCGCCAGCTCAGCCGCTTTCCAAGTGGAGTTCCTCTGTGTATGAAGGAGGAGGATTCTCTCCTTACTTTCTGTAGCACAACTCTGTTGGTCTAGGAGGCGGAGCTTCTATTTCTAGCGGTGTGTTATATCTCGAAACGGATCGTTAAACGAGAGGATGCCAAGGCAAGGCGCGAGAAATGAAAAAAAAGAGGAGAGAGAGAGCGGGCGTGGGTGGCGACTGGCTTGGTTAACGAGAGATAAAAAGCGCACACATGGATGGATGGATGGAGTGTATAAGAGGCGCAGAAATGAAATTGGACAGAAAGCGATAAGTGGATATATAGAAGACGAGTGGTGTCACCGGAAAAAGGACAAGTTGCGCCAGGGATTTTCAGGATATTTATTTTCCCACCCGAGCTAGGGGCGAAGCTAAAAGAGGATTAGATAGAGGATCAAATATAAAAAACCGTTTCTGGCAAGTTAACGAACTTTGATGTGCGGACTAGGTTCAAGAAGCACATATTCTCTCATCTTTTTTTTTGACCAATACACCAGAGTGCCTCGAGAGTACAGTAGCAGTATACAATATATGGGACATTCCATTTCAAAACGAACCACCTTATAAACAATTGCCATTGTAAAGCAATTTTTAAAAAATTATTTCTCCCATTTATTAAAGCCAAACTTTATTCACTATTAGTGATTTTAAAATAAAAATTTCTCAATTTCATGATGGTAAAAAATTTTTTTAAATAAATAATAGAATTTATAGAAAAAATTAAGTTTGAAAGATAACCTTTTGAATATCTCAAAACATGTCGTGTCCGATTTTCTTAAAATTTATGTCAAAATATAGCTTAAAAATTCTAGTTTTATTCTATGTAAACATTATAATGGGCAATTCGCGGAAATTTGAGAAATTAATTAAATTTTACAAGAATTTCTAAGGTTATAATGTATGTATCGAGAGGAATTTGTTTTTTTCAAATTTTTACACTGTTTAACCTTTGACTGCTTCATAAAATTTAATTGGTTCTTAATTTCAACCGAATTGCCCATTGTAATGTTTACATAAAATGAAACTAGAATTTTTAAGCTTCATTTTGACATAAATTTTAAGAAAATCGGACACGTCATGTTTTGAGATATTCAAAAGGTTATCTTTCAAACTTAATTTTTTCTATAAATTCTATTATTTAACAAAAAAATTTTTTTACCATCATAAAATTAAAAAATTGTTATTTTAAAATCACTAATAGTAAATAAAGTTTGGCTTTAATAAATAGGAGAAATAATTTTTTGAAAATTGCCTTACAATGTCAATTGTTTATAAGGTGGTTCGTTTTGAAATGGAATGTCCCATATACTATATTTTGGAAACACAATACAAAGTTTTCTCTCGGAGCTGCTTTACACTAACAGGGCTCGGATCGTCTTTAAGACTCAAAAAAAAAAAATCGCTTTAGTCGCATAAATTCACAACAAAAGTCACGAAAAGTCGCATAAAATTTCCGAAAAAGTCGGAAACAATAGTCGAATTAAATTTTAGGGAAAAAACGCCAAAAAGGAAATACGCGAAATTGTCTAAAGTGTAAAAAATATCACATTTCTCGCCAACACATACTTTAACATCGAACAATCTGGAATAATATTTAATCAAATTTAATAAAATGCATGGCAAAATTTTCATTAGGTATTTTTAACATTTTTTTAAAAATCTGTTCAAATTTTCAATTATTTTCATAAATAATAAAATTCTATTCCAAAATTCAATTATTTAAAAAAATTAATAAAATGCCTGTCATAATTTTAATTATCTTTATAAATAATAAAATTCTTCTCTAAAATTCATTTATTTTCAAAAATAATGAAATTCTTCGCAAAAATTCAATTACATTAAAAAATTTTTTTTTAATTTCTCGTCAAAATTTTATAAATAATAAAATTCATCATGGGAACTGAATTATTTTCAAAAGTAATAAAATTCTCCGCAGAACTTCGATTATTTTCAATTTATTTTTTTTTAATTTCTCACAAAATTATCATTATTTTCATAAATATTAAAATTCTTCTTCAAAATTCAATTAGTTTTAAATATTTAAAAAAAAAAATATGTTCAAAAATTCAATTATCTTAAAAAATAATAAAATTTAAATTATTATCAAATTTAATTATTTTCAAAAGTGCTGACAAAATTCTTTGCAAAATTCAATTATCTTGAAAAATAAGAAAATTTATCAGAGAAATTCAATTATTTTCAAATTTTTTTGAATTCTCCCCACAATTCCAACTATTTTTTGACAAATTTTTAAAATTCTTCTTCGAAAATCGCAATTACTTTTAAACATTTTAAAAAAAGTGTTCAAAAATTTCAATTACCCTAATAAATAATAAAATTCTTCTCTAAAATTCATTTATTTTCAAAAATAATGAAATTCTTCGCAAAAATTTAATTACATTAAAAAATTTTTTAAATTTCTCGTCAAAATTTTATAAATAATGAAATTCACCATGAAAACTCAATTATTTTCAAAAGTAATAAAATTCTCCGCAGAATTTCGATTATTTTCAAATTTTTATTAATTTCTCGTCAAATTATATATCATTATTTTCATAAATAAAAAAAAATTCATCATGAAAATTTAAATATTTTCAAAAGTTCTGATAAAATTCTTTGCAAAATTCAATTATCTTCAAAATTAAGAAAATTCTTCGCAGAATTTCGATTATTTTCAAATTTTTTTTTAATTCTCAAAATTTCAATTATTTTTATAAATACCAAAATTCAATTACTTTTAAATATTTAAAAAAAATCTGTTTAAAAATTCAATTATCATTATAAATAATAAAATTCTTCTCTGTAATTCATTTATTTTCAAAGAATTTTAATAAAATTCTTGTTCGAATTTCAATTATTTGTTTATTTGTTTCTGTACATTTGTAATTATCTTTAAAAATATTTAAATTCATCCTAGAAATTAATTTATTTTCAAAAGTAATAAAATTCATCATGGAAATTTAATTATTTTCAAAAGTGCAGATAAAATTCTTTTTCAATTATTTAAAAATTTTTTAAATTCTCCCCACAATTTTATAACTATTTTTAAAAATATAAAAGTTCTTCTTCAAAATTCAACTACTTTTAAACATTTTAAAAAATCTTCTCTGAAATTCAATTATTTTCAAAGAATTTTAATAAAATTTTTGTCAGAATTTCAATTATTTCTATATTTATTTCTGTACATTTGTAATTATCTTTAAAAATATTAAAATAATTCATCCTAGAAATTAATTTATTTTCAAAAATAATAAAATTCTTCGCAGAAATTCAATTATTTAAAAAAATGTTTTTCAATTTCTTGTCAAAATTATCTTGATCTTCGTAAATAATAAAATTAATTATGGAAATTTAATTATTTTCAAAAGCTCTGATAAAATTCTTTGCAAAAATCAATTATCATAAAAAATGAGAAAACTCATCGTAGAAATTCAATTATTTTCAAATTTTTTTAAATTCTCCCCACAATTTTAACTATTTTTAAAAATATCAAAATTCTTCTTCAAAATTCAATTACTTTTAAACATTTTTTAAAAAATTTGTTCAAAATTTCAATTATCCTTATAAATAATAAAATTCTTCTCTGAAATTCAATTATTTGCAAAGAATTTTAATAAAATTTTTGTCAAAATTTTAATTATCTTTATAAATAAAAAAATTCATCCTAGAAATTCAATTATTTTCAAATTCTTTTTTTTTATAAAATCTTATAATATAAAATAATGATTTCATCACTCGGTCATCTTTAATTATTATAAAAAATTTTATTTTTATAAAATTATTATAAATCGATTGCTACGAGTCGAAGACTCGGAGTGATCGATTTCTTCATGTCTTATAACAATTTTTTATAAGTAGTTTAAGTTCAAAAAGGTTTGAATTTGAATCTTTTGAAGAATTTTAATTCTTATGGAAAAATAATAATAAAATATTTATTTAAAAAGAAGTTATTGATGTTTTTTTTGAAAAATTTGCAAGAAATCTGTAAATAAACTTAACAGAACATTTTATTGACTAAAACTTTTTCCTTTAACTTTAATTTTCTGAAAATTTAAAAAATTTCAGTTGCATTTTACTGAAAAAAATCTCGAAAATGTCGATTAATCGCATGTTTTCACAAAAAAGTTGAAGAAGGTCACATTTCCTTAGAAAAGTCGAAAAAGTCGCACAATCCGAGCCCTGCACTATTTCAGATAATTTCTCAAGTTTTATTCTAATGAACAAGATATTTTTTTCTGAATATATTTTAATAAATTTGCTAATTACAAAAAAAATTTAAAAACCAAAATTTAACATATTTGGAAACTTGGTAATTAATAAAAATAGTAAAAATGTTTAATTTTTTTCTAACTCAAAACTTAGCATCGCAAAGGGTTTAGAAATGTTTACTGCACATTTAACGGACACAGGAATACATTTTCTCAAAATTTGAAGAAATAAATCTCCATCGAAAATCAATTTTTCCAAGCGTAGCATCCGGAGAGCTTCCTTATAAGTACAATAAAAAAATTGTTCATATATTTCAGAGTTTCATGAAAATATTAGTATAAAAGTTATTTCCTTATGTACCATAGAAACGAAATGAAGACAATTTACATTAGCTTCTTTCGACTCCTAATCTGCTATAAATAGGTATATTTATGGGTGGCTTATTTGAGGTGCATACTCTTCGTGGATCATAAAACACAACTATTTGCGACACGCAAGCGTACGAATGCGGACGACTCGAATACGTACTTTGTACGCGCAAGTACGTCGACTATACGTCGCTAGCTATAAAGTCTCAGAGCTCCGCCTAGAGAGTCAAAGAGAGGAGGAAGCTGGGTTATTTTACTCCTTATGCGGAACCACCAATGCTGTGCAGCCTTCAATTGCATTCTACCCTCTCTTATTCTACCCCCGGCTGGCCTCAGTTGCACTCCTTGCTTACTTACACGTCAATATATCAGCTCTTATTCCCACTGCGAATGCCTGCCTGCCTGATGCCTGCAGCTCCAGAAACACGACGAATCGTATCAAACCTCGCAGAAAAAAACTTAACTCAAAATGAGTCGGAAATGTGACTCAATATACTCTCTTAATCTGAATTAGTAGAATTCTACTAAGAATTAGTAAAATTTTACTAATTTTTAGTAGTTTTCATGAACGACTTTTCACCTTTTTAATCAGTAGAATATTACTAATTTTTAGTAAAATTCTACTAATGTTTTAGTAGAATTCTACTAATTGAAAGTAACTTTTTGACTAAATGAATTAGTGAAACTGTTTTATCGACTATTAATAAAACAGTTCTACTAATTGTTAGTAGAATTCTACTAATCAATTAGTAACGCTCTACTAACAATTAGTAAAATTTTACTAATTGTTAGTAGAATTATTACTAAATCATTTAGTGGACGACTTTTCACCATTTCATTAGTAACTTTCTACTAATTCAGATTTAGAGAGTACGTGTGGCAACCAGGCACCGTCACGAAAATCAAATTATTATTTCGTTACGATATTCCAAAACAAAACGAAATTATTAATGTATTTTGATTCCGATTCCGTAACGAAACAAAATTTACTTCCTACTCTGTAAATCTGAATTAGTGCGGATTCATTTACCAATTTGAATTAGTAACATTTTTTACTAACTTTTAGTAGTTTTTCACTAATTGCTAGTAGAAAATTACTAATTCAATTAGTGATATGTATTTTCTACTATTTCAAATTAGTAAATTTTCTACTAATAATTAGTAAAAAACTACTAAAAATAAGTAAAAACAGTTACTAATTCAATTGGAAAACGAATCGGCACTATTTCATTAGTAGAAAACTACTAATTCAGATTTAGAGAGTATACAGGGTTGCCACAAATATTTAATTTCCCTGATTTCCAGACAAAAATTTTCACATTTTCCCTGACCCTAAAGAATATTCTGATTCACTCTAAAAATTATTAGATACTCAAAAAAAAATGTTCTATTAAATTTATTTACAAATTTCTTTAATTGTAAAATTATTCAAAAACATCAATAACTCAATTTTTAAATAAGTATTTAATTATTACTTTTCCACAGGAATTAAAATTCTTCAGAACATTCAAATTCAAACCCTTTTGAAACGCAACAATTTATAAGAATATTATTACAAAATATAAAGAATTCTTAATGATTTGTTACAATTTAAATAACCATGAAATTTACCAACAAAAATTTAATTATTTACAAAAATCCTAATAAAATCCTTCGCTATAGAATTCAATTATTTTCAAAAGTAGTAAATTTTCTCAAAAAAATTCAATTATTTAAAAAAAATTGTAATAATATTCGTTGCAATAATTCAATTATTTTCATAAACAATACATCGATTATTCGATAATTTCATTTTTTAATCAATTGTTATTAGAAAATTCTGGAAAAATTCAATTATTTAAATTGAAAAATAAATAATTTATTTAATAATTGAATGTTTGTTAAAACTGAATTCTCATAAAGAATTTTATCAACAAGTTTTTAAATAATTGAATTCTTTTGACAAATTTTAATAAAATTTTTAAGAATAATTACATTTTTCCAGGAATTTTGATTAAAATATTAAATATAATTGAACACAAGTAAAAATTTAATTATTTTTGAAAAAATTTAATTATTTCCAAAAAATTTATTGAAAATTTCATAAATTATTGAATTTCTGTGAAATTTTAACAAGAATTTTATTAAAGTTTTTAAAAATAATTGAATTTCGAAGAAGAATTGTATTATTTATAACAATAATTGAAATTTTGAAGAGAATTAAAAATTTTTTTTTAAATAATTGAATATTGATGAATTTTATTATTTATAAAGATAATAGAAATTTTGACAGAAATTTTTGAACATAATTGAATTTCTGCGAAGAATTTTATTATTGTTGAAAATAATTTATTTCTTCCAACTAATTTTATACAAGTTTATAAAAATAATTGAATTTCGGTGAAGTATTTGACTATTTCTAAGAATAATTGAATTCTTGAAAATATCTTTGTTAAATTTTTTTGAATTATTCAAAATAGGTTAATTATTTACAAAAATCCTTCGCAAGAATTCTATTATTTTTACAAGAAGTAAAATTTCTCAAAAAAATTAAATTATTTAAAAAAAATGTAATAAAATTCGTGACAATAATTCAATTACTTTCATAAATAATAATTCGATTATCCTTTAATTCATTTTTAAATCAATTTTTATTAGAAAATTCTAGAAAAATTCAATTATTTAAATTAAAAAATAAATAATTTATTGAATAATAGAATGTTCTTTGTTAAAATTTAATTCTCATAAAGAATTTTATCAATAAATTTTTAAATATATGAATTTAATTTGACAAATTTTAATAAAATTTTTAAGAATAATTACATTTTTCGAGGAATTTGATTAAAATGTATATATTGTATAAAAAATCATTAAAATTCTGCGATGAGTTTTGTTACTTATGAAAATAATTTAAATTTTCTTAAAATTCCCATAAAATAATTAAATTTAGGAGAAGAATTTTATTATTAACAAAGTTACTTAGAATTTTAACAAGAATTTTTTTTTAATTTTCGAAAACAATTGGATTTCTGCGAAGAATTTTATTACATTTTAAAAATAATTTAATTCTTCCAACGAATTTTATTCAAATTTATAAAAATAACTGTATTTGTGCGAAAATTTTCATTATTTAAATAAATAATTGAATTCATACAAAGAATTTTATTCCAGTTTATAAAAATAATTGAATTTCGGTGAAGAATTTTTTATATAATTTAAATTTTTCGAAAAATTTCATGAAATTTTTTATTTTAAATAATTGAATTCCTGTGAAAATTGTATTACTTATGAAAATAATGGAATTATTTTGAATTAATTCATTTAAATTGAATTCCTACAAAATTTTGCCAAGAACTTTATTAAAATTTTTAAATATAATTGAATTTAGATGAAGAACTTTTTGATTTATAAATATAATTAAAATTTTGAAAATATTTTTTTTTATTTTTGAAAATAATTGAATTATTGGGAAGAATGATATTAATTTTGAAAAAAATTTAATTCTTCCAATGAATTTTATTCAAGTTTATATAAATAATTGAATTCTTACAACGATTTTTATTCCAGTTTATAAAAGTAATTGAATTTCGATGAAGAATTTTATTATTTATAAAAATATTTTTATATAATTGATATTTTTCGAAAAATTTTATGAAATTTTGTATTTTAAATAATTGAATTCCTGTGAAAATTTTTATTACTACTTATGAAAATAATTGAATTATTTTGAAGAAATTTATTAAAAATTGAATAACTGAATTCTTGTGGAATTTTGTCAAGAATTTTATTAAAACTTTTGAAAATAATTGAATTTTAATGAAGTATTTTATTATTTAGAAAAATAATTGTAATTTTGACGAGAATTGTTTTTAAATTTTTGAACATAATTGAAATCCGCGAAGAATTTTTATAACTTTTGAAAATAGATGAATTTCTTTAATCATTTATAACTTTTCCAAAATCTAATTTTTTTAGTATTTTTAACTAAAATTCTTTTATCAATCCAGTGTTTATGAAAATTGTAAAAATTATTCATAAAATATTTTATAAGTCATAATTTATGATAGTTTTTAATAATTTTATTTAATTATTATTTATTTATTATTTATTTATTATTTATTTATTTATTATTAATTATTAATTTTATGATAGTTTTTGAAAATTTAAGTTATTTAAAAAGAAATTATTGTCAGAAATAGATCCCTATGGTTGCAACAAAAATGATTCCGATCAACTCATATTGAGTTTTAGGCAAAAGTTTCAAAATCAGATCCGACTCATATTTTTTGTTCAAAGATAAAAGTTTCAAAATCAGATCCGACTCATTTGTAGTTCAAAATAAAATTACAATTATAGTCAAATAACAATCACGTTATCTTGGAACTATTAATTAAAATCATTGTTTCCAAGAAACAAACAGATTGCACTATACAGTTCCCATTAAAAATAACTATATTTTTTTCAAAATTAATGTAAAAAAACAACCTTGGACATCGTGTATTCGCTCTTTTGTAGATCTATAATACCCAACTACGCATCACGCAATTATTCCATCAACATTTTCTGTATATATTGAAATATGCACAAATATCTACTCATTTATTATTACAACCGTTTCGCAAATATTCCATTTAGTGTCTCCTAAATTGAGTATCATTCAATTGTCCAGTTCAACAAAGGGTGTGCATTATGCAAATCATATACATACGGAGAGAAAATATATATTAAATGTTGTAAAATTATTTTACAATTTGGAAAAATGCGCAATAATCCGAAATTTTGACTATAGAAAATATACTGAACAGTGACAAAAATAACATAAACTAAATTTAGTAAATAAGTTATATTAAAATTCTTGATAGTTGATCCTAATTATTGTACTAAATTTTACATACATTTTTTTAAAGTTCAGTATTTTTTTATTTAAATCGAAATTTCGCATTTTTCCCCCAAATTTGTGATACACTTTTACGAAATTTAATACATGTGACGCGATCTGAAGAAAGGGACCTTAGAAGCAAATCACTTTAAGGTTATGTTAGTACTGCTTTTTTGTTGATTAAAAGTTTTTTTTTACTTTTTGCAAATTAAAATCAGTGTTTTTTAATTTTTTTAGTTGTAATGAAAACTTAAACATTAATGATTCACATTGACAGTTGATCTTTTTTTTGTGTTTTCATCAAAAAAATTGCAAACATAACCTATAATTTTTTGCTTCTAAGGTCCCTTTCTTCGGATCGCGTCACATATTTTAACGCTCGATAATTAATTTTTAAAAAAAATAGCAGAAAGTAACTGTCACACTTAAAAAAACTAGTAAAAAAGGTAGCTATCAAAAAATTAAACTTGACGCCCAAAAAAATTCGTATTAAACATTTCACAAAAACTATGACAAAAATTCCATTCCATATTTTATTTTCCTAATTTTTTCCCAATTTTCATCAAAAATATTAATACTTCTTCTCTTATATCTTTGTGCTAATAAATCGAATGCCTGTAACAAGTTTATTATTGTTCATTAAATAATTTAAATATTTAGAAAACTAATTTAATTCTTGCCAAGAATTTTATAAAAAATTTTAAATAATTGAATTCCTGAGAAATTTTTATATTATTCATGAAAAGAAATGAATTTTCACAAAGATTTTTACAAGAAATTTTTTAAATAATTGAATTTTGTTGCGAAATATTATGAAAATAGTAGATATTGAAAATCATTGAATTGCGAAAAGATTTTGAAAATAATTCAATTTTACAAAGAATTTTGTATTAAAATTTTTGACAATAATTAAACTTCTGTGTGAAAAAAGAAAACTTTTTTTTGAAAATAATTGAATTCCTAAAAAGCATTTTATTATATAGAAAAATAATTGAATTCTTGCAAACGATCTTATTAGAGCTTTTTTTTAAATAATAATTGAATTTTCAAGAAGAAATTTATAATTTTTATAAATAATTACATTTTTTGAAAATTAATTCTTGTTAAATTGTATTAGAAATATTTGAAATCCTTGAATTCTATTAAAAATTTTCAAAAATAATTGAATTTCTAAGAAGAAATTTATTACTTTTTAAAAATAATTGAATTTTAGTGAATAATATTGTCAGATATTGTTATTTATGAAAATAATTGAATTTCGCAAAGAATTTTATTAAAATATCTAAAAACAATTAAATTTTTGGGAATAATTAAGGGCTCGGATCGAAAAACCGACGCTTCGCAATGTTCTGTGCGTTTACAAGCGTCGGTTCTTTGATCCGAGCCCTCAATTTTTGTTATTTATCAATTATAGAATTGAATCCTTTCGAAGAATTAAATATTCGTAAATAATTGAGTTCTTTCGCAGAATTTTAAAAAATTAATTTTTTCAAAGTATTGAAAATAAATTTTAAAAAAAAAATTTTTTTTACCAACTCCTGTAAAATTTTATTAAAAATAATTGAAATCGTGCAATGAATTTTATTATTTATTAAAATAATTGAATTATTGTGAAAAATGTCATTTTAATGCTTGAGAAGAATTGTGTATGAAAAATTTTGTTATTTTTGAAAATAATTGAATTCTTCGTAAGAATTTTATAAACATTGTTGTAAATATTTAATTTTTTCAAAATATAATGAATATTATGAAAATTTTATTTTAAATAATTGAATTATTTTTTTGGGAAACTTTATTTGCGAAAATAATTGAATTTTTCAATTAATTAATTGAAAATAGTATTTGAAAAAATTGAAATTCTTCGATGAGTTTTATATTATTTACTCGCTCTAAATGCGTGAATATAATTCACGCATCAAAATTTATAAGTAATTATTATAAAGAATAATTGTGTAAAAATTTTATTAAACAATGCTGTTAATGTTCATAATGTTAATAATGTTTTCGAAAATTCTATTAATTAATTTAATTCCTTTGGGAATTTTATTATTCATGAAAATAATTGAATTTTGAATGAATTTTATAAATTTTTTTTTTAATAACTGATTTTGTTTGCTTAATTTCAGAGAAAATACTATAAATATTGCACTGAAAAAAATTATTTGATTCAACTAACCGATTGATTGACTATTACCAAATAAATATTTACTTAAATCAAATAATTTTTATTTGAATCAATTAAATAATTGTTTATTTAATTATTTAATTAATTCAAATAAAAATTATTTGATTTAAGTAAATATTTATTCGACAATAGTCAAATAATCGGTTAGTTGAATCAAATAAATTTTTCTTTCAGTGTGAAAATAATGGATTTTCGAATATTTTTTTAAAATAGTAATAATAATAGATATTAATAATAATAATAATAATAATAATAATAATAATAATAATAATAATAATAATAATAATAATAATAATAATAATAATAATAATAATAATAATGAGTTGACAATTGTTTCGTGAAAAATTCTGGGATAAAAGTTAAATAATAATAATGATAATAATAATAATAATAATAATAATAATAATAATAATAATAATAATAATAATAATAATAATAATAACAATAATGATAATAATAATAATAATGATAATAATAATAGTAATTTGTTACGCGATCTGAGGAAAGGGTACCTTAAAAGCAATACATTTTAGGTTATGTTTGCAATCTTTTAAATGAAAATCCAAGAAAAGGATCAACTGGTAATCTGAATTATTCATTCTTAAATCATCATTACAACTAAAATATTTAATAAACACTGCTTTTAATTTGCAAAAAGTGAAAAGAAACTTTCAAACAACAGAAAAGTAACGCTAACATAACCTAAAAGTGATTTGCTTCTAAGGTCCCTTTCTTCAGATCGCGTCACATTTGATTATGAGAATAGTTTTTTGATTTATACAGTAGTAGCAAATCTAAAGTAGTGGAAATTCTAAAAAAAGAACAGAAATAGTATCTTCTAGCATGGCTAAAATCTAAAACATACATAAATAGTAGCAAAACGTAAAAAAGTATGTAGTAAATTGTATTTTAGGTTTTACTAGATGAGTGTAAAGCCTGAGGGCGACGCTCAACGAATAAAATAAAATATTTGATAATTTGCGACAACAAAAAGAATGTCTAAAATGATAAGATAAACTTTAGTGTGTGCGTTTATGTAGAGAGAGAGAGAGAGAAAGAGAGAGAGAGAGTATAATAGGGGAACTGGACGATTTTGAAAGGGGATCGAAACAACGAGAATTGGAATGACGTGTGGTAACGCAATGGTTGTGTCATGACCATTGCGCGCGCGATGCAACCAATTACCAATCACTTTCGCGACACAGTAGAGCAAAACCGTGGAAAATTCCTGTCAAAAGTATCACGTTTTATATCTAGCTAAACGGTCGATGCGTTCACGCGAAACACGGTGGTCGGTGAATGCTAGCTTGTATTGTTAAAACCGATACACCCTCTGATATTCGAGGTGAAAACAAAATATTCAATCAAACTTAAATTCAATATTCTTGTTGTTACAATCATGGAAAAAGTATAGACATTTATATATTTGTAACAAACACATCTGCCATTTATTTTTTTTCTTTCTTTCTTGTTGTTTTTTACATTTATTACATTATCATCATATGATCATATCGAAATTTCAAAGAGCTCGGGAATATTATTATTATAATTACAAGTGAATCTGAATTTTGTGTTCATGGCATTTCAATCGTTCGATTATGATTTTACTGCGGTTATTTAACATCCTTTTATCCCATATCAAAATTTATATTTGTAATTGCACTATATAGCCGCATTTTGTGAGAGCTGAAATAAAAATAAATCATTGATACAATTAATACGAAGGATATAAAATTTAAGAATTGTTGCATCATATACACTTAATGTTTATATTGAATTCGTTTCGATCTGCGATACTTGCAGCATTAATAATGCGACGTGACATCGAGATTAAAAATCACAACCGAATTTTAAAAAAAAGGAAAATTATTAATTTTTTACTTTTTACGTAATTTTTGTTTAAAATAAATCCATGATCTTGGGAAAATAAAAATAATTATTGTTTCTCTAAACAAGCATTTAAAAATCAGATAGAATGAAAAAAATTACACTTCTAGATTTCTATTGAAACTGCGTGAAAGAGAATGTTGACTTTTAAAGTTTAAACAGTTATAAGCGCTGTTTAACATATAAATAAATGTGAAAGTACTCTGGAAAAAATTTAGCTAGAAAATCCAACTGGAAAATTAATATCAAAGGCTGTTTTTTAAGCTATAATAATGAGACGATAATGAATTCATTACACTATTTTTGACTTATTAATTGGCAAAAATAAATTACATTTAATTAAAATTAATTACTTATTTCTTATTTTTTTTTTAATAGTTTTCTGATCAAAATTAATTAATACTATTTTCATGTCAATCACATTTCAAAAATTTAATTATTCCGAAAAATTCTACACAAAATCACTATTTTTCTAAAATCAGGAAAAAGTCAGGGAATTTTGTCAAAATGGCTGGAATAATATTCAATTTCAAGAATTCAAGAGAAAATTCTGAATATTATTCTTCAGCATTGAAAAGATTTTATTTATTTCAAACTTTTCCTGTTTTTACCAACAATTAGACTTAACGGATTTAAAATTCATTTTTTTAAATAATTTATTTTTTGTAAAACTATCGAGAAAAAATTATTTTTCATGAATTATTTTCGAATAATTTTTTACTTAAAAATTAAAAAAATAATTGAATTTTAAAAAGATTTTAATTAAAAGTTTCTTTATAAATAATATAAATAAGTAGCAAATATGTCACGCTCGCCAAACGAAGTGTTTAATTTATTATTTTCACTCAAAAGAACTCGGTTACATTTACAAAATTTGAATAAAAAATTCGTCGAAAATTTTATAAAAAATTACAAAAAGTTTATATTTTAAAATTATTATGGGTAACTGCTAAAAAAAATTCGCCTTAAGCGAGCGTGTAGTTTATCATGGTATCAATAGATAATTAATAACACATTTTAACAAAAAAACCATGTGTAAGAAAAAAAATTTAATATTTTAGGAAGAATCGGGCAAAAAATCGGGATAAAAGTTAGTCAAATGTCAAATTTCGTATTTTTAGAAAAAGTCAAATTGGGTTTAAAATTTCTTTTGGTAAAAGCGCAAGGAATTTAATTTTCTACATTTTGAAACTTTTTAAAGTTATATTTGAATAAAAATTATAATTTTTTGTCAACAATAAATAATTTATAACCTAAAAGTTGAATGTTTCTTATTGACAGAAAATTGTAATTTTTATTCAAATGCAACTTTTTTTCGTTTTAAATATTGAAAATTATATTCTTCGCCCTTCTACCCAGACGAATTTAAAATTTAATTTGTGTTTCTCTTTTAAATTACGAAATTATACCAGTGGACTAACTTTTGATTTGACTGTCCGTCACCTTTCTCCTTAAAAAAAGCAAATTTTGTGCGAAAATTATCATGATAAAATAAAAATTATGCCTATTTGTTCGTTTAGTAAGAAAAATGAATTTCGTTAAAAATTGTACAAAATTTATCACTGCTTTGCCAACATTGCATAAAATTCCACGTTTGTGCCTTCAAAAAATGAATTAATTAAAATTAAATTAAATGTTACTTCAATTTTACTTTACGAATGATTCAATCACTTTGTTACGACAAATTCCTCTTGCAAATATCATAAAAACTAAAAAAATTTCTGCGACCAAAAATTTTGACTGCTTTGCTAACTTTGCACAAACATTCATTTTTAAGCCTCCCGATAATAAATCGAATTTTGAAAAATTATAACTAATTGCATAAATTCGATTATTTTTCAAAAGTATATATAATAAATTTCTTTACAGAAATTCAATTATATTCAAGAATTTTTTTAATATTCTCCCTTCAAAATTTCAATCATTTTCCAAAATTTTCCTTAATTTCGTACGAAATCAATTATTTACAAAATTTTTATAAATTTCTTCGCAATAATTTAATTATTTTCGTAAATATTAAAATTCTCTTTAGGAATTCAATTATTTTCGTAAAGAAAACTCATCGCAGAGTTTCAATTATTTTCAACACAATTTTAATCGAATTCATCAAAAAATGTAATTGTTAAAAGTTTTATGAAAAATTGTTAGAAGAAATCAATTATTATTCAAAAATGTTGCAATAAAATTCTCAATAAGAATTCAATTTTAAAGAATTTTAATTATTCATAAAAATTACTTATTTTTGCATTTAAATTAGTGAAATCTCTAACAAACATTTATTTAAAAAATGAATTTCAGTTAAACTTTTAGAAAATAATGAATATTGAAAGCATTATAACATGAATTATAAGAAATAATAAAATTTTAAAAAGGTTTCAAATCAAATTCTTTGAAAATTTGTATTTTTCATACTTTTAACTCTAACAATTCTGTAGAATTAATTATTTTAAAAAATTTAAATGCATTTTTTCCGAAATTAATTGAAGTATTTATTTTTTAATACGTATTCAATTGAAGGTTTTCTGAATAATTCAAATTTCGTAAAATTGATTCGTAAACAAATAGATTTTAAAATTTTTAAAGAACTTTTTTAAAAAATTATCAAAAATAATTTATTCCTTTAGGAAAATGGTAACGATTTGTTATATATTCAGAAAAGAAGTAATTGATGTTTTGGAATAATTTTAATTTTGAAGAAATTTGTAAATAAATGTGATAGAGAATTTTTTTGATTTTCTAATGATTTCAAAGTGAATTGAAATATTTTTTAGAGTCAGAGAGAAAGTCAAAATTTGTCATTCAATTAAGTTTTTCAAATTAAAAAAAAGGAAAATATTTTGCAGGATTTAATTAAAATTTTTTTTTTTGTTAATTTTCTACAATGTTTGTTAGAAAATGTTAAATTTTTAGAAACAAAGGAAATAGTGAATAATAATTGTTATACAATGCGAGAAATTGAAAACAAATAAAATCCTAAAAGACTCAACAAAGGCAAAATTGATTTCAAAAATTTATTTTTCACAAAAAACTTAATGTTGATTATTTACGCTTTAAATTCTTTTAGGATCCTAAAGTTCCGAACGTTCAAATGAACGAAATTTATTTATTTCTTCGAAAAATTAAATTTTTATTGCGGTTATTTTGCTTCACTACCAACAAAATTAATTACTAAGGTTCTAAAATTCTTAAAATTTTTATTAAAATTTGTTAAACGAATTCAATTATTATATAAATTATTAGAAATAATTAAATTTTCAAAAGGTTTTAAATTAAAATCATTGAAAATTTATATTTTTTTATACTTTTAACGAATAATTTTTTTTAAAAAAGTTCATTTCCTACTTTTTTTACTGTCATTTCATCAAAAATTATTTTCATCATTACGATTATTATTTTCTGAATTTTTAACTAAAATTCTACTTTAAATCAATAAATTTTAATAATTTTATTTAAAACTTAATAATTTTCGAAAAAGTTCTTTGAAAATGTTCAAATCCATTTGTTTACAATAATCAATATTACGAAATCTTAATTATATACGTAAATTCTTCAATTAAAAATGTGTAAATAAATACATCAAATTTTATCTAGAACTTTAACGGAAATTAATTTTAAAAATCAATTATTCTCAGAAAATTCTACGAGAATTCAATTATTTAAATACAAAAAAAAATAATTTATTGACTAATTCATTTTTTCTTAAAATTTAATTCTGGTAAAGAATTTTATCAATAAATTTTTTAAATAATAGAATTCTTTCGACGAATTTTAATAAAATTCTACAGAATATAATTTCATCTTTTGGGGAATTCTATTAAAAAATTTTAAATTGTATTAAAAATAATTAAAAATTCTGTAATAAGTTTGTCAAAAATTTTATTTTTTGAAAAAATAATTGAATGTTCGTGTAAAATATATTATAAAACTTTGTGTTTAATAATTGAATTTATTTACTAGAAAAATAAATATTTTATTAAATAATTTTGAATATTCGTTAAAATTGATTTTTCATAAAGAATTTTGTCAACAAATTTTTAAGTAATTGGATTCTCTTGTTAAATTTTAATAAAATTTTTAGGAATAAGTTTCTAATTGATAATAAATTGTGTCACGCTCCGAGGAAAGGTTTCTAAGAAGCAAAAAATTTGAGGTTATGTTTTTAATTTTTTAAGTGAAAATACAAAAAAATCAATTATTAATTAAAAATTCAAACTTCAAGTTTTCATTGTATTCAAAATATTCAATAAAAATTGGTTTCAAGTTCAAACAATTAAAAATGAACTTTGAATCAAGAGAAATCTAAGACGACCCTAACCTACAATTTGTTTGCTTCTTAGGTACCTTTCTTCAGAGCGCGTCACAAATTGTTTCTTTTCTTCACCAATTGGACAAATGTGCGGTCTTTAAAAAAATTTAAGATATAAAAATGGACTTGTTCTTTTTCAAGTACAACATGCATATGGAAATCGATTTGCACCGAAAACTCGAATAAATGCTGCGTATAAAATATGAAAAGAAACGTCAGTTTAATCGACGTCTCACGCTGACACCGTAAAATAGAGAAATCATCATAAAGACAATGTCGGGGCGCTTGCAGTTTTAGCCGCAGAAATAGGGTGGTGAGAAATGTGATTACTAAATAATTCGTAGGACGTGATAGTAAATCGAGGACGCCTCCATCCGTTGCTCTAAGAATACAAATGAGGATAACTGCTTTTTGCGCCTCTCTGTGCGGCCCAGCACTCACATTCACCGATGCAAAAAAAAAACACACACGTGCTTTCTCTGCATACAAAGTTCTATTTTATTATTATTTTTTTTTCTCACTGATTTCCTCACATTCTCCGAACATATTCGACCATATAAAAAGTGTTATTTTTATTATTCAAAACGAGAACAAGATAACATTGCTCATTTCTCTTAATAATCCCGCGCGCGCGCGCGAAACAAAAAGAAAATTTTGTTACAATGTTCATTAATGCCATATTTTTTTAGAATACGCTCTTTGTGGTTTATTATATTATTCGCCGTTTCAATCTCTTCGCTTTTTTTCTGATATCTCGACATATGAACGCATACCATTTGCAGTGAGTCGCAAGGCGCGGCAACTCGAAACTCGTTAATTTAACGAGCTGAAATATATGTACATGGGGGGGCGCGATATATGCATGTAACTATATATATAAGAGTTTAATAAAAATTACTCTTCGGATTAAATAAAAGATAATATTGTCAGCCAATCGAAAATTTAATAATTCTGTATTACGAATTGAGTACTCTGTGTACTCGCGCGTGGACTGCTTTTGCCAACTCTTATCAGATTTTTATCTCGTGCGGCCATCGACGATTCAATAAACAAACATTATTTAATTGATTTCCCAAATATGTGGTGGTAGTAATATGCAATTTTGAAATGTTTTTTTTATCTATTGAAAAGATACTTTTTTTTTCTTTTCAATCATTTTTTTCCCGCGTTTCATCAAATTTTGATTTTTTAAAGTGTTCTCTGATGTATAAGGTATAGTGTAGAGGGGTTCCACTTTTATCAATTCTTTTTCAAAATCAATATTTCCAATGACCCATTTTTCAAAATTCAAACTCCCAAGAGCATTTTTTTACGAAAAGAAAATTTTTTAAAAGTTACTTTTTCGAAACCAATATTTACCAATTTTTACATATTTGCTTTTTTCACATCTAAATATTTTTGACAAAACAAGTTACTCGTTTTGTTTCATTCACAAAATTATGTCAGCATGAAAAAGTACTCAAATTATTGCAAAGAATTCTAATTGAACTTTAATTACAATAAAATACTTATAATAATAATAATAATAATAATAATAATAATAATAATAATAATAATAATAATAATAATAATAATAATAATAATAGCAATAATAATAATAATAATAATAATAATAATAATAATAATAATAATAATAATAATAGCAATAATAATAATAATAATAATAATAATAATTATTATTATTATTATAAAATAAAAATAATAGAAATAATAATAAATTGCAAATATTTTTAGGCGTGGTTTATTATAAAATATATCTTCGATCGTATTTGGAATTCATAAAAAGTAAAACCACAGGTTTTAAAACATAATTTCCTTAATTAATTTAATTGAAGGAATTACTCATCAGATCTTTTCAAAATGATTCAATTTCATGTACATAGTTTACAGGAATCAATCAGCGTAAAATAAATCCAATTTATATTCATTATTATCCATTTAAAAAACAAAAAAAAATTGAAAAAACCGGAAAAAGTCAGGGAATATTGATCGAAATCCTACAAAAATTGTTCTTTTCTAATTGTATTTATTCTTGAAATCCAATTTTACTTCAATATTTCCAAATTAATTCAATTCTAAAAGAGTTACATTTATAATTTTTATGAGTAGATGAACTTGAAAAGATTTTCATTTAAAATTTAGCAAAATTTCAATTTTAAATGAATAATTTTAATTAAAAAATTTAATAACTAAAATTTTTCTGAAATTAGTTAAATTTTTTAATACATATTTCATTGATTTAATTGATTATTAAAAATAACAGATTTATAGAAAAATTTTAGTTAAAAAAAAAAAAAACATTGAAACCAATTGAATTTTGAAGCAAAAATACATAGAAGATATTGCAGAAATTAATTTATTTTTATAAATTTCAATAAAATCCTTTCTTACCAAGATTTTAATTATTTTTTTATATAATTTTTAATAAAATTGTTGCCAAAATTTCAATTATTTTCAAAAAACAAATTTTTAATAGAATTCAGATATTTAAAACAAAATTTTAACAAAATTAGCCTAAAGTATTTAATTATTTTCAAAAATAGTATAATTCATCTTCGCAAAGATTCAATGTTAGAAATTTTACAAAAATTCTTGTCAAAATTTTACAAAAATTCTTGTCAAAATTTAAATTGCTTTTTTAATAATTTCTTCGTAAATAATTGAATTCTTTGGTTAAAATTTCTTTAAAATAGTATAGACATTAAAAATAATTGAATTTTGCCAAAAAATTAATTTTTCTATACCATTTTGAAAAAAAATGAAAAAAATTTTAATTTTTTGAAAATAATCTTAAACCTGGAAAAGTCAGTGAAGTTGAAAATAGAAAAAACTTTTTTATCTCTTAATAATTATAATTATTAAATTATCATTATAATAATTTAATTTAATTTCAGAGAATTTGAAAATGGAAACTAACTTATTTGTTAGTTTATAATTATAATCATGAATTTATTATTATCATAATAATTTAATTATTAATAATAAAAATAATAAAAAAAAATTAAAACAGTTTATTTAAAATCATTGGCAAATTTCAAAAGCAGAGAGTGGGGAAATAAATTTATTATTCTTTACCATTTTTTTTTTTTTTTTTTGAAAAAGTTGAAAAGTAAATTTGAATAAATAGTGATTTAAATTGAAATACAAAATAAAAAGTAAATAAAGCATGTAAAGATGAATGAAATAAAAAATAATGTTTTGACTAAAATATGGATTTATATATGTACACGTTATGCGTTTCATATATTTCAAAAATAAAACCTTTTACACATTTTGAAAGTTATAAAATCCAATTATTTAAATTTCCCACCTGTGCGCCGAAGTTAAATAATGAATAAAAATATTTAAACTTTGAATAATTACCGACTATAAACTGCGAAATTTGTGAAAAAAAGTATTTCTCGCATCTCTCTAAATTTTAATTAGTAGAAAAAATGTTTACTAATTTGAATTAGTGACTGACTTTTTTGCTAAGAAATTAATTTTACTAAAAAATTAATTTTGCTAAAAACTTAATTTTGCTAAAAAATTAATTTTGCTAAAAAATTAATTTTACTAAAAAATACATTTTACTAAAAACTATATTTATTTTTATCTTATGAAGTTAGTAAAAAATTACTTTTTTATTTGAAACACTTACGATGGCATGCAGAGTAATTTCACGTTTCTTATTCTTTTCACAAAAAAACTGACAGTTTTAGGTTAGTTTTTCCCATTGTTGATAAACGCCAATGAAATGTGGTCATTTTCAGAAGCATCTAAATACGGAATCTTCTTTATCGACATTAGGTAGAAAATTAGAAGAAAATAAAAGTTTGAATAAATATTAATTTAAATAGTTCCACGTATATTATTCGGGTAAATAAATATTAATTCCATTGTTAAAAGAAAAACATTTATCAATTAACTCGACTAAGACAAAGATTAAGACAATGTGTAGAAATTGCGGAAAATATATTTTTAGACATTACCGACCGTGCAGTGCAAGTGCTGCTTATAGAAAAGCAAAACAAAGTACATAACCTAAAAGTTGCCTGAAAGTGTCAAATTTTGTTACACGTAATAATAAATAACTGGAAACCTTTATTTTTCCACGATTCTAAAAAGAAATTTTACTTGAAGTGTTTCACTGAGTGTTTTCGCTTAATAGTGTTTCATTTTGAGACACTATATGTACCAACTATAATAATAATTTAATGAAAAAGTAAACTTTTCTAAAAAGTTTTTTTTTCTTTTTCTATTGGAAGCTGGAGCCTGGAGGTAATATTTTTTTCCGAAAAGTGTAAATAATGAGTGATGGGAGGGGACTTTCTTAAAAAGGCGGAATATAGAAAAAAAAGAGATGCGTCAGATGTTGTTTATAGATGATGAAATAGACCTTAATGCTTGGCCCAACTCAATTTGTGCATGTATACAAAACACATATGTACACACATAAATACCCTCCGCATTTTATAGCCAATATAACATTACAGGCATTACGTTCAGGAATAATGCGGCTTTACGGGAAGAGTACCTGTGCGTAAAATGAAAGTGTCATTTGGATCATGCCTTTCGTATAAAATGACATTTTTGTTATCTATTCACACCGATGTAATCTCCCTGATGCGCACAAAATGCTTATATACATTTTACGACAATCAAAATGTCGCTTGGGGAGTTTAAATTACATAATTATATTTTTAAACTAGAAATAAAATGTCTTGCAAAATAAAAATATATTTGCTCTAAAATTCATTTTTACTATATGTATATATAGGTATAAATTTTACAAACAGAGTTAAATTTCTTGACTCGCACATCAAAATTCACATTAACCCCCATTCTGCCGACGGGTTGCGGCTTAAATGGTGTACACGTTTAACACAAGTTTAATGTAATCCTGCGAATAAATTTAAAAATTGTTTTATAATTTTTTATTAATTTTTTTGCATTTGATTTTGAGTTCGGTAAATTTTACTATTATTGTAACACTGTCAATTAAAAAATATCAAGTGGCAAATAATTGATACCAAAAGTTTGGATCAAATAAAAAATTGATCCAGATTTTTGGCATCAATTCAGTGTTGCCACGCTTTTGCTCCATTCAAATTCCCTGACTTTTCCAGGTTTTCCAGGTTAAAAAACGGAATTTTTACAGGTTTTTAAGACAATATTTTTATTTTATTAAATTAAATAACTCCTTGATTTTCAGTCAAAACTTTTACATTTTTTATTCAATTATTCGTTTCTAAAATTTTCAACTAAAATTCATCTTTACATCAACGTTTTTTAAATAATTTTTGAAAAAGTTTTTTTTTCAGACTTATCAAATTAATTTGTTTACAATTCAATTTTATGTGTAATTTCGATTATTAGAAAATTCTTCAGTTAGATAATATATGTATTAAAAAATAAAAATAAATAGAATAATAATAAAATAAAATAAAAAATAAAAAGAAAAAAAAGAAAAAAAAGAAAAATCTTGAAATCCATTAAAGAATTTTATTAAAATTCCTAACAACAATTGAATTTTACAAAGAATTTTATTAAAATTTCTGAAAATTGAATTCTACAAAGAATTTTATAAAAACTCCGGAAAATAATTGAATTTTGCAAAAAATTTTATTACAATTTCTGAAAGTAATTGAATTTTTAAAAAATTTTTAAATAACTCGATTGTTTCGATAAATTTGATTAAAGTAGTTGATAATAGAAATTATTGAAAACAGGAAGGTTTTTTAAAGTAGATGAAATTTTGTCAAGAATTTGATTAAAATTTTTGAAATAAATTGATTTTTTACAAATACATTTGTAATTTTGTCAAAAATTCAATTAAAAATCTTGAAAATAATTGAATTTCATTTAAGAATTTTATTAAAATTCCTAAAAATAATTAAATTTTTTAAAGTGTTTTATTAAAATTCTTGAAAAAAATTGAATTTTGCAAAATCTTATTAAACTTCCTAAAAATAATTGAATTTTGTAAAGCATTTTATTAAAATTACTAGAGAAAATTGAATTTTGCAAAAAATCTTATTAAAAATCTTGAAAATAATTAAATTTCATTGAAGATTTTTATTAAAATACCTAAAAAAAATTGAATTTTTTAAAGTATTTTATTAACATTCTTGAAAATTATTGAATTTTGTAAAGCATTTTATTAAAATTTCTGAAAATTGAATTCTACAAAGAATTTTTTAAATAGTTTGAAAAATAATTGAATTTTGCAAAAAATTTTATTACAATTTCTGAAAGTAATTGAATTTTTAAAAAAATTTTAAATAACTCAATTGTTTTGGTAAATTTCAATAAAGTAGTTGATAATAGAAATTATTGAAAACAGGAAAGTTTTTTAAAGTAGATGAAATTTTGTCAAGAATTTTATTAAAATTTTTGAAATAAATTGATTTTTTACAATTACATTTGTAATTTTGCCAAGAATCCTATTAAAAATCTTGAAAATAATTGAATTCCATTCAAGAATTTTATTAAAATTCCTAAAATTAATTAAATTTTTTAAAGTGTTTTATTAAAATTCTTGAAAAAAATTGAATTTTGCAAAATCTTATTAAACTTCCTAAAAATAATTGAATTTTGTAAAGCATTTTATTAAAATTACTAGAGAAAATTGAATTTTGCAAAAAATCTTATTAAAAATCTTGAAAATAATTAAATTTCATTGAAGATTTTTATTAAAATACCTAAAAAAAATTGAATTTTTTAAAGTATTTTATTAACATTCTTGAAAATTATTGAATTTTGTAAAGCATTTTATTAAAATTTCTGAAAATTGAATTCTACAAAGAATTTTTTAAATAGTTTGAAAAATAATTGAATTTTGCAAAAATTTTTTTTACAATTTCTGAAAGTAATTGAATTTTTAAAAAAATTTTAAATAACTCAATTGTTTTGGTAAATTTTATTAAAGTAGTTGATAATAGAAATAATTGAAAACAGGAAAGTTCTTTAAAATAGATGAAATTTTGGCAAGAATTTTATTAAAATTCCTAAAAATAATTGAATTTTTTAAAGTATTTTATTAAAATTCTTGCAAAAAATTGAATTTTGCAAAATCTTATTAAAAATCTTAAAAAAAATTGAATTTTATTAAACATTCTAAAAATAATTGAATTTTGTAAAGCATTTTATTAAAATTACTGGAGAAAATTGAATTTTGCAAAAAATCTTATTAAAAATCTTGAAAATAATTAAATTTCATTGGAGATTTTTATTAAAATACCTAAAAATAATTGAATTTTTTAAAGTATTTTATTAAAATTCCTAACAATAATTGAATTTTACAAAGCATTTTATTAAAATTTCTGAAAATTGAATTCTACAAAGCATTTTATAAAAACTCCGGAAAATAATTGAATTTTGCAAAAATTTTATTACAATTTCTGAAAGTAATTGAATTTTTAAAAAAATTTTAAATAACTCAATTGTTTTGGTAAATTTCATTTAAGTAGTTGATAATTGAAATTATTGAATAGAGGAAAGTTTTTTAAGGTAGAGAAATTTTGTCAAGAATTTTATTAAAATTTTTGAAATAAATTGATTTTTTACAAATACATTTGTAATTGCTTCAAAATTTAATATTTTTTTAGTGTTTTTGTCTAAAATTCTTCTGTAAATCTATTATTTTGGATAATCAATTAAATATGTATTAAAGAATTTAACTAATTTTAGAAGCAGTTGAATTATTAAAATTTTTCAAAAATCTACGTCCCTGAAGATTTCTAATGAAATTCAGTTAAAATCGAAATTTTCTAAAATTGTAAATTGAAACCTTTTGAAATCGATAACTTATAAAAATTATAAACGCAGTTCGAAAACAAAAAGTAGAATTCAACTTCATTTCTACTTTTCAAAAATGTACTGATTTCGAAAGCAAAAAGTAAAATTCAACATCATAAACATTTTTTCTAATACAAAAATGCCAAGCGAGTATATTAATAGCACATTGAAAATTACAACTTTTAAAAAAGTATAGCAAATAAATTTCCGCACTGACTTAATTGTCAAACTGTGAACGAAACTATTTTTTTACGAGAAGTATATAACCTTACTTTAAAGCAAATTTATTTTTATTTATTTCTAACTCTATGAGCCTTGGGAGGAGGAAAAAAAATTTAAGCTTTTAAAAAGTACACCGTCCAATAATTTATATAATGTGAAACCCTGGAAAATATATGTTATTTCAAAGTTTAACAGCTGGAGGCAGTCGCGTTTACATTCTTTTCTATTTTTACACTTTTCTACATCTCCAATTAAACTTTAATAGCAGGTTAATATTCATCAAGTGAGCAATTTCTGCATATGCAACTAACTTTTTACTCGAATAGTGAAATAAAATATGCAACGTGTAACTGATAGTGCATTCATTATGGCGTTTCACCAAAAACTTTGTGTCCATTTTCGAAAATCTTCTAAAAAGAAATTATTGTAGACTTTTTGGCACAAAAATATGTCGGAATTCCCTAACTTTTCCAGGTTTTTAAGACTACATTTATTATTAATTTATAAAAACTTATTTCTAAAAATTTTATTAAACTTTGCCAAGAGAATTCAATTACTTAAAAATTTGTTGATAAAAGTCAATATAAAAATTTAGTTTTAAATAATTGAATTCTCGTAGAATTTTCTGATAATTGCTTTTTACAATGATTTCAGTTAAAATTTTAGATAAAATTTGATGTTTTTACTTACTTGCATATTTTTAATTAAAGAGTTCACAAATAATTAAAATTTCGAAAAATTGAATATTGTAAAAGAATGGATTTGAAATTTATCAAAGAACTTTTTCGAAAATTATTAAAATTAATTGATTTAAAGACGAAATTTAGTTAAAAATTCTAAAAATAATAATCAGAAATTTTGACAAATTTTTAAAATTAATTAAATTTCTACGAAGAATTTTATTAAAATTATTTTGAAATAATTGAATTGTTACAAAAGAATTTCATTAAAATTTTGAAAATAGTTTAATTCTTTAAAGAATAAAGAAAAGAAAATAAAATTATTAAATTTCTGCAGTAATATCTAATAACTGAAAGAAAATGTATATTAAATTTTGTAAAAGTATTTTACAATTTGTGGAAATGTGCAACAAACCGAAATTTTGATATCAAAAATGCCAAACTTTGAAAAAAATTATGATCGGAATTTAATATAATTATATCAAATATCAAAAAATTTTTATTCAATTTTAACATAACTTTACTAAATTCCACACAAATTTTTTTTAAGTTTAGTACTTTTTATATCAAAATTTCGGTTTATTGTACTTTTTCTCTAAATTGTAAAATACTTTTACAAAATTTTATATACATGTTCATTTAGTGTAGTGTTTTTAACATAAATTCTTCTAATAAATCCATTATTTTAAAAAATAAATTCAATGTATATTAAAAAATTTAACTAATTTCAGAACAATTTTAGTCATTAAAATTTCTTTAAAAATCTAGTTTTTTTTACAATTTTTAATCAAATTTATTTAAAATTGAAAATTTACAAAATTTTAGTTGAAAACCTTTTAAAGTTCATTTAATTATGAAAATCGTAAATGCATCTCTTTGAAAATTGAATTAATTTTGAAATATTTAAGTAAAATTAGATTTCAAGAATAAATACAACTAGAGAAGAACAATTTTTCAGGATTTCGATTAAAATTCCCTGCCTTTTCCAGATTTTTTCAATTTTCATGAAATTCCCTGACATTTCCGCAGGTTTTCTAGGTTTCCAGGTTAAGTGGCAATACTGACTTCTTTTTCTAAAAAAATGGTCAAGGTGTTTAAAATAATGTTTTAACATTTTAAATGAAGACAGAATATTTACAAAAAGACAATTATCAAAACATCTTAAATGAAGATACTGTCAAAAAATTTAAAATCCAATCCTTTTTTAGTCAAAGTGACCCAAAGTTGGATTTAAGTTTTTTTTTAAAAACAAGACAAAAATTTCCCAATGAAACACCCTCGTGGGATTGGTATGCAAAACAAGGACATTTTGCGAACTTCAGCCTTCAATTGTGGTGTTCTTAATAAAATTCTATTTAATTTTACACGTGAAAAACTGCTCGTAAACAGTTCACTTTGTGGAAAAAGAGAGAGAGAGAGAGAGAGAGAGAGAGTGAGGAGAGGAGAGGAGAGGAAAATCCTGGCACTAAATGCAAAAGTGTGCTTATAAAACCAACATTGTAAATGTAGATGGATATATGCGCGTCTGTGTAAGTTTCGATGTTTTGCAACGAGTTTATTCCAGTTATCAATTTCCTGACGAATATCTGCATTTCCGAGCGCATACTCTCTATGTTAAATCCATGCCCGAATGGATTCACAAAAGGTATCGAATAATCTGTAACATATTACATTCCAATGTCGCGTCGCATCGGCAACCCGTTAACATTCGAGATTTTTACCATCCCTCCATTTTCAATCTCAATTGCCATCGTAATTATCAGAATAATCGTTGGCAATTTTTTGCAAAATCAGTTGTGCATTTAATTAATATAAAACTTGTTCATACATTTTTTTTTTGGCAACGCATTTTCTAACTTGTTTCTTATTTCTCCTTTTAATTAATTTCCTGTTTTGTTTGTTTTGATATGAGTGAATTTTCTGAAAGTGACACTTTTAAATTTCAGTTTTTCAATTAATTTTTTTCTTTAATTATATGGTTTTTTCTATTAAAACTACTTAATTTCATACTCAAGAGTAAGATTTTTAGGTTGCGCAAAATTAATTTTTCAAAATATTAAAGTTTTTTTCATTTGAAAAATATTATTGTTGCTCCATTAAATTAATTTTATTTAATTGGCGAGCTTTTCTATTCAAAATTCACGCCAATATCGCGTTCACGAAATGGAAAATAAAATTACACTGATTAAAAATTAATAATTTGTATATTTTAATACCAAATATATTCAATTGGATGAAAATATAAATGTATTTAAAGTATTTGATTTCATGGTAATTTGGGTTAATTTTTTCAAAGCAATGCAGGTAAATACTAAAAACAAAAGAAAAACTAGAATATTTCAAGGAAAAGGCTTCGGAGATGAAAAATAAATTTTCTTTCATATTTGTATACACTAGGGCGCAATTAAAATATGTTTTTTAGTAAAACATACAAATCTCACACCCTCATTTTATATTACCATCGAAATATTCCGTTAAATTTACTTCTACATTCAGTTATTTATCAAAAAGGAAGGCTTCGGAGATGAAAATAATTTTTACTCGGAGAAAAATGTAAATTTCGATTATTTATAACAGCAATAATTTTTCTCCTTTTTGTAGATAAAATATAGGAAAATTTAACGTCAGATTCTCAGCTTTATTTTAATGTGCATTAAAATTTTGTTTAAGATATTTTTAAAGTATAAAATGCGTCAGTAATCATTGTAAAGTAATTTTAACCTAAAACTGAAGACAAAGTTTAAACATTTTTATCAAAAATAAAAGTGAGGTCTACAAATTTTTAAAATGCACATAATGATAGAAAAAACATTGTACTTTCTGACAATATTTTTAAAAAATAAATAATAATAATAATTTAATTTTTAAAAAATTTCTGAGAATTTGAAAAAACCATGAAAATTTAATTTTATTGTAGAAGTCCTATTGGAGACATGTTGAAAGGGCTTCGGAGATGAAAGTAATTTAGTTATTACGTAAATTAAGTTGAATAAAATTATTTAATTTTCTTTTAAAAATGATAAATAAGTGCTAAATTTTCACTATGGAAATTGATAATAATTATTAAAGAGTAGATTTTGTAAAATTAATCGAGACATCAAAAATGTCACTTTCAGAACATTCACCCATATAAGAAACAAAACAAAACCTTATATTATCGTACTTTTAATAGTAACTCTTCACAGTAAATCTACTTGTGACTATAAAAAATAACAATTGACCCTAAATTACATAACAAATATTTTCAGAATTGCCACAAAATATTAATTTTTTTTCTAGTCTTTTCCCTGATTTACAGACAAAATTTTGACTTTTTCATCCCTAACTTTAAGATTCTTAAAGTGTGACGCGATCTGAGGAAAGGGACCTTAGAAGCAAAAAATTATAGGTTATGTTTTCAATTTTCTAAATGAAAATACTAAAAAAGGATCAACTATCAGTATAAATAGTTGATGTTTAAGTCTTCCTTACAACTAAAATATTTAATAAACACTGATTTTAATTTGCAATAAGTAAAAAGAAACTTTCAATCAACAAAAAAATAATATTAACATAACCTTAAAATAATTTGCTTCTAAGGTCCCTTTCTTCAGATTGCGTCACAAGTTGTCATCGATGCTGAGCATCAAAAAATATTTTTCCTTTTTTTTAGTAACAAAATTTTGACTAATTTTACTTCTTTTATTCACCTAAGAAGTAAAAAACTATTTAATGTATTTTTTTAAACTTAAAACATTGGAAAAAATTGAGTAATTCTGATTCACTATAAAGAAGAATCTGAATTTTGAACAATTTTGAATAATTTAAGGATATATTTGAATAAAAATTATAATTTTTTACCGACAATAAATGATTTAAGTAACGTGACCTAGAATTTAATAAATGTTTCTTATTGACAGAAAATTGAAATTTTTATTCAAATTTAACTGTCAATTGTTTTAAATGTTAAAAATTAAATTCTTCGCCTTTTCACCGAAACGAATTTAATTACTTAATTGATTAATTTGTTTAAATTCTTACAAAGATTTTTATTTTTAAGAAAACAATTAAATTCAAGAGAAAAATATTATTACTATTATTTATGAAGATAATTAATTTCTTATGAAGAATTTAAATCAATTTTTATTTAAATAATTGAATTTCTCAGAATGTGTAAAATTTTTTTTTAAAACAATTCAATTCCTTAAATAAATTTTATTAAAGGCTTCAATTCATTGGAAGATTTTTATAAAAATTACTTCAGTAATTGAATTCCTTCGAAGAATTTTTATTTTTTAGGAATATAATTCAATTGTTTTGAAGATTTATGAACATTTTTAACAATAATAATAAATTTTATTCCTCTATGAGGAATATTATACTTTACGAAAGTAATTGAATTTTGTGATAAATTTTTAAACTTTTCAAATTTATTTAGCATTTAATCAAATTTTTAAAAAATTAATTGCTTTCCCAAATAAAAATTTCTTATTTGTAAAAAAATTGAATTTTTTGAATTGTATTGAGGATAATTTAATTTCGGAAACGACTTTCATTATTTTATAAAGATAATTGAAATTTTGACAAGAACATAATTAATTTTGAAAATAATTAATTTTTTGTATTAGAATTTTTATGAAATTTTATGAATGAAAAATTACATTCTTTTGACGAGTTTCTTTAAATGTTTTGAAAATAATGTTGTTTTTAATAATTTTAATTGAAAATTTGGAAAATAATTCAATTATGAAACAAAGAATTTTTTCAATTTTTTAAAAATAATCTTCTGACATTCTTTTGACGAGTTTCTTTAAATGTTTTGAAATAATGTTTTATTTTAATAATTTTAATTGATAATTAATAAAAAAATAATTAAATTAAACTAAGAATTTTTTCAATTTTTTAAAAATGATCTTGTCTGCTTCTAATAATGATTAAAATTTTATTATTCAATTTTATTAAAATATATATTGATAATAATTGAATTTTTTTCAAAGAATTTTATTATTTATAAAAGTAATTGAATTTTTCCAAAAAATGCTATTATTTATGAAAATAATTCAATTCTGGCGAAGAATTTTACACAGTTTTTTTGAAAGTATCAAATTGATACTAAAAAAAAATGATACTACCAAAAATCTAGATTAATTTTTTATTTGATCCACATTTTTGGTATCAATTCGTTGTCATTTGATACTTTTAATTTAACAGGGTATTTAAATTTTTAACAATAATTGACAATAATTAATTATTTACTTAATAAGTAATATTATGAAAATATCATTTTTAGAAGCAAAAAATTGATTTAGAACTTTAAGAGGGGCTTTAAACATTAGAAATAAAATTTAAATAGTAACTATAACCTTCCTAGATAAATAATAATTCAAAATAATAATAATAATTTTCCTTCCTGGAAAAAAGTAAATAAAAGTCTAAGAGAATTCAATTATTTTTAATAAAATGAAAAGAAATTTCAATTATTTCAAAACTGTTCAATTATTTCTTTATAAAAATTCAATTACGCATCTTGAAACAATAGAATTGAAAAATTTAAATAATCATATTTTTCCAAAATTCCAAAAAAAAACTTTGCGAAAATTCAATTGGAAAATTCAATCTGTTTCAAAATTTTTAAGTCTGCATGTATACATAGTACGCTTTTCTAGAGGAACTGCACTAAAAAAAACGATGAGAAATAACATGCGCGAAATAAAAAGTGAGAAAACGTTTGAAAACAAGGGAAATTGTGTTTAACTCAAATTACCAAGTGCTCTTACAATTCCTTTTTTTTCACGTCACAATTAAACAAAAATTAGCTGGCCACACACTCGTGCATCACGATGCCGCCTGTTAAAAAAAAAACAAGAAGAGCGTTTTGGTTTCCGTGTGAGCGAATTTAAAAAGCACAGAAAAATAAAACAAGCCCCTCTCACAGAGCAAAACACGCAATTATTAAAAAAAAAAGTGAGAAAATATGTATATATTTTGCCATATGGACAAAAATTCACTGAAGATTTTTCTTTAATTATCCATATTATATTTTACTCAAAGCTAGCTAATTAAAAGCTAATTTTGCCTTTTAAGGATAAAAACATACAGTATTATAATTGTTTTTTTTCATTTTCAAAGGGCAACTCATTCCAGGAAATATCTAGTAATATAGAATAGAATGATACAGGATGTGTATAATGAGAAAGTAAGAGATGAGGACAAATGAGCAGACATGAATAAGAACTGCTTATTTAGAATTGAATTTAGAACTGAATTCCAGAACAGCTTATTCTTGATTCGATACCGATCTACATCTACTACCTTTATTATTAATTATAGAAACTTATTCGAAAACATCAATAACTTCATTTTTAAATAAATACTTAATCATTATTATTTTTTCATATAAATAATTAGGATTTTCCAACATTCAATTTTTTTATTCATTCTTCAAAGGATTAAATTATTTTCAAAAAATTTTATTTTTTTTTTATTTTTTATCAAAATAATTTGTCAAAATTCAATTATTTTCAATGTCTGCTATTTCAAAATATTTTAACAAAAAAATTCAATTATTAAAAAGGAATATTAATAAAATTCATTCTCGAGAATTGAATTATTTTCAAAAGTATAATATAATTCTTTGCAAAAATCTAATTATTATAAAAAAATTTACAAAAATTCTTGCCAATTTTCAATTACTTTTATAAATAATATTTTTCTTCGACATTTAAACATTTCTGAAAAATTTTAATAAAATTCTTGGCAGAATTGAAATCATTAATAATATATGTATAATTTTCATCAAATTTCTCGAAAAGGGAAATCATTCTTAAATTGAATTATTTAAAAATTTGTTGAGAAAATTCTTTATGGAAAACTAATTTTAAGGAATATTCAAATATTTAATATAATATTTATTTTTAGTCGAAAAATTCAATTATTAAACAAAATTTTTATAATATTCTACAGGAATATTCAATTATTTTTCCAAAAATACAATTTTCATCAAATTTCACAAAAAATGTAATTATTCTTTAGAATTTTATTAAAATTCGTCGAAAGAATTCTATTATTTCAAAAATTTGTTGATAAAATTCTTTACCAGAATCGACTTTTAAGAAAAATTGAATTATACAATAAATTATCTTTTTATTTAAATAATTGAAATCTCTTAGAATTTTGTAATAAAAATTCATTCAAAAATTAATTTCAGTTAAAATTTTAGATAAAATTTGCTGTTTTTATTTCCTTACATAAATTTAATTAAAAAGTTTACAATAAAATTTTGTACAATTGAATATTGTAAACAAAATGAATTTGCAAATTTTCAAAGAACTTTTTTGAAAATTATTAAAATTAATTGATTTAAAGAAGAATTTTAGTTAAAAATTCAAAAAGTAATAATCGTAATGATGAAAATAATGTTTAAAAAAGTTACAGTAAAAAAAGTAGCAATTGGACTTTTTTAAAGAAATTATTTCTACAAAATTGTTTGTTAAAAGTATAAGAAAATTCTAATTTTCAAAAATTTTAATTCAAAACCTTTTAAAGATTTAATTATTATTAAAAATTTGAAAAATAATTGAACTCTCTTAACAAAGTTTAATAAATTTTTAAGGATAATTTCTGCAGAAATTATCATGTTTACATGTTTTTGAGAAATTTGATGAAACGAATTTTTTTAAATATATTTAAAATAATTGAAATTTTGACAAGAATTTTATTAAAATTTTACTAAAAATTTAATTTCGGAGAAAAATTGTATTATTTATAAAGATAATTGAAATTTTGACTAAAATTTTTGTAAATTTTTTAACATAATTTGATTTCTGCGAAGAATTTATTAATTTTTAAAAAAATTGAATTCTTGAGACTATAATTTTATTCGAAATTGGTTTAAAATAATTGAATTCTTTTGTGAAATTTAATTAAAATAGTAATCATTGAACTTTAAAAAAAAATCGTATGGAATTTAGTATAATTATATCAAATATCAAGAATTTTAAATTCAATTTCAATATAACTTTGACAATATTTTGCAAAAAAAAATGAAATTGTCATAAAAAAATTTCATTAAAACTTTTAAAAATAATTTAATTCTTTGAAGAATATAGAAAAAAAATAATTTAATTTCTGCAATAATATCTAATTACTGCAGAAATTCAATTTGTTTTAGTGTTTTTAACTAAAGTTTTTCTATAAATCCATTATTTTAAAAAGTCCGTTAAATATAATATATTGAAAAATTTAACTAATTTCAAAACAATTTTATTTTTTAAAATACAATTAGAAAACAACGATGTTCCAGGATTTCGATCAAAATTCCCTGACTTTTTCAGGTTTTTCGATTTTTATAAAATTCCCTGACACTTCCAGGTTCACCAGGTTTCCAGGTTGCGTGGCAACCCTGCTTTTATTACCCTAGGGCAATAGTGATCACTTTTTTGACCTGCGAACGACTAATAAAGTATCTTTTCTTACCCTAGGGCAATAATGGTCACTTTATTGACCTGCGAACGACTAATAAAGTATCTTTTCTTACCCTAGGGCAATAATGATCACTTTATTGACCTGCGAACGACTAATAAAGTATCTTTTCTTACCCTAGGGCAATAATGGTCACTTTATTGATCTTACACAAGGGCAATAATGATCACTTTATTGACCTGCGAACAACTGATAAAGTATCTTTTATTACCCTAGGGCAATAATGATCACTTTTTTGACCTGCGAACGACTAATAAAGTATCTTTTCTTACCCTAGGGCAATAATGGTCACTTTATTGATCTTACACAAGGGCAATAATGATCACTTTATTGACCTGCGAACAACTGATAAAGTATCTTTTATTACCCTAGGGCAATAATGATCACTTTTTTGACCTGCGAACGACTAATAAAGTATCTTTTCTTACCCTAGGGCAATAATAGTCACTTTATTGACCTGGGAACGACTAATAAAGTATCTTTTCACAACGCCCCTAACGAAAACTACACTTTCTACACCTCTATAGAGAGAGGAAAGTAGCCAATTGCAGACGAGATCGCATTTGTCTACTTTCCTCCCGCTCTGTTGACAAGATTCTTCCCTAGGGAGGAAAGTTGATGTCGTAGCGGGAGGAAAATAAATAGAGACGTTCTGATTGGTTAAATGAATTCCTACCTTTGTGTCCTCTGTAGTAGACAGATTTTACTAAAAACTAACCTCTGTTTTCACCGGCCGTCGTGTTTTGTAGTGAATATTTTTATTTTACAAAGTGCTCAACGTACACCTCCTAAATTATCTGAAGCAGCGCAAAATGCTGTCTCAGAATTATTACCGAAAAAATCCAAAGGCCGATATATAACAGCATACAATGATTTCAACGAATGAAAATTAAGAAATAAAGGTACTTGCTCACCTCCACTGCCTGCCTGCGCAGGCAGTAGATCGTTCACACCTCACTTTTCTCGTTGAAAAAATGGGATAAATTTGAATATCTATTAAAATTCAAATCTTCCCCCATTTTTTCAACGAAAAAAATTGAGGTGGGAACGATCTAGTGCCTGCGCAGGCAGTGGAGGTGTGCGAGTACCTTAACGCTTAAACAATTTCTGAAAATGTCCTTACAATAATATGTGTTTTTTTAACGGGTTGTTGTGAAAAGTATAGTGCGTGCCTCGGAGAGACGTATCTTTCTCGCCTCGGGTGATTGCCGCCCTCGCTTCGCTCGTGCGTCAAACGTCACCCTCGGCGGAAAAGACTGCGTTTCTCCCCTAGGCACGCAATATACTATTTCTTACACTAGAGCAATAATGATCACTTTTTTGAACTGCGAACAACTAAGAAAGTATCTTTTCTTACACTAGGGCAATAATGATCACTTTATTAATCTGCGAACGACTAATAAAGTATCTTTTCTTACCCTAGGGCAATAATAGTCACTTTATTGACCTGGGAACGACTAATAAAGTATCTTTTCTTACACTAGAGCAATAATGATCACTTTTTTGAACTGCGAACAACTAAGAAAGTATCTTTTCTTACACTAGGGCAATAATGATCACTTTATTAACCTGCGAACGACTAATAAAGTACCTTTTCTTACCCTAGGGCAATAATAGTCACTTTATTGACCTGGGAACGACTAATAAAGTATCTTTTCTTACACTAGAGCAATAATGATCACTTTTTGGAACTGCGAACAACTAAAAAAGTATCTTTTCTTACCCTAGGGCAATAATGATCACTTTATTGACCTGCGAACGATTAATAAAGTACCTTTTCTTACCCTAGGGCAAAAATGATCACTTTATTGACCAGGGGTTATAAAAAAGGCCTTAGTACCGCCTGTACAGGGCCAGTAGTGATAAAATTTCCACAACTTGCACCAACATATTCATCAACTCCTGTAGCTGAATTAAAAAATGCCCCTAGAATAAAATTCCCCTCGTCTGATTATTTCCAAAGAAATGACATAGAAAAACTCACGTCTATATGGTCGTCCTTCCTCAGGAGTGGAGCGCTCAGTGTTCTCCGAACCTGGCGTGGC
The DNA here is from genome assembly GCA_032873175.1 of Leptopilina drosophilae. Lineage (NCBI taxonomy): Eukaryota > Metazoa > Arthropoda > Insecta > Hymenoptera > Figitidae > Leptopilina > Leptopilina drosophilae. The sequence goes on from CM065481.1 coordinate 55,153,773, forward strand.
ATTGGCGTCACGGTCCTCCTCCTCGGGTGGCGTTCCTCGACTGGGAGCGATGGAGCCGACAATGGTACTCGTTGCACTTCCGGGAGGCGACCGACTAGTGGACCCGGCGGGACTCTGTGGGGCAAGTTCGGGACCGCCAGGGCCACCCGCGACCGACGTGGGCAACGAGGGCGAGAACATGTTCGAGATGCTCGACAGGGAACTAATACTAGGCAAACCGGAGGACACTGTTGAACTTCCGGTTTCAACTTTGAGACACTTGCCTGGTGGCGCGAAAGCCGACGGTCCCGGCGGAGGCTTGAACGCACTGAACGGCTGAAAATGCTGGAATTGCTGAATGTGTTGGAGATGCAACATCTGTTGGAAACCGTAGCTAAATGGCGATCCCGTTCCGAACGCAAGCGGCAAATCTTTTGCAATCGAGTCAGTAACCTGGAAGAAAAAATTGTTTTCATCAATTATTTTTGTTTAAAAAATTATTTTTGTTTTTTCATTTTCGTATACTTGACTACTTTTTCATTTCCTTTTCTTAAAAACGTATATCCTGTATAGAAAGTACAAAGTCAGGGTTGCCACAAAACATCGATTTTAAAATTCCATGACTTTTCCAGGTTTTCCAGACCATTTTTTAAAAAATTCCAGACCCAAAAATAAAATTGTTTTGGTATGCTTTTAGCTAATTACGACAAAAAATATAATAATTAAAGGAAGTGAATTTATCATTCGGTAATTAAATATTAAATATGAAAGAATCTAATATCTATCTACCGCTATCGGTACTTATGATCTTGCTTAGGAAATTTATTTGAGAAATTGATTCGGATTATTAATAGATTCTTTCATATTTAAAAAATATAATACCCTTCAAGTAAATTGTTAATAAAATAAATTATTAATTTTTAATTTTATTAATAACAAAAATTTTAGTTAAAATTTGTGAGATTATTTGAGATACGCTCCGAAGAAATGTGAGGAGCAAATCTCTTTAAATTTAAAAATTTAGTTTAGTTCAGAATTTTTCACAATTAAACAAGTATTTTGAAACATTTTAAAGACATTTTATATGCTCAAATTTTACAGGGTTTTGCAACGCTTTTCCTTAATAATGAAAAGATGTTAAAACTCTTTTATTCTTCTGATTAGATATTTTTTATTTATTTAAGTTCGCTAAGCTTTCCTAATTTAATTGAATTACGAATTTCTTCAATTGCTCAATTATTCGATAACATCAACAAAACTTCTTTTTTAAATATAAGTATTTAATTATTATTACTTTTTTCAGGGTTTTTTTTACAAAAATCCAAATTTAAAATTCCATACTTTTTTCGATGATTTCCAGTGCGGCTAAAGTTTTGATGAACGTTCAAATGAATGAAATTTTTTTTCATCTTCATTTTTTCAGAAAATTACTATTTAAAAAAGGAAAATAATGAAAATTAAACAACATTTAGTTTAGAACTAATTTGTTTTAATCGAAAAAATAATTTTTATGTTCAGAAATAGAAATTAGAAGAAGTAAAAAAAATATTGTCAGTCATTTGAACGTTCGAAACTTTAGGAACGATTTCCAGGTCAAATTTTTAGGAAATTCAAATGAAATTTTAAATTTAATTTCCACGTCGTGTATAATATATATTATCTTATTTCTAATATAAAAATCTAATAAAAAATTCTTCAATTTAAAATGGCTTTATTAGGAAAATTATTTAAAAAACATTTAAATATTTTGAAACTATTTAAAACTCCCGGCTTTTTTCATGATTTTCCTGATTTCCAAAAACCTTTCAAAAATCTCAAACAATTATTTTTATAAATTTAATCCAATTATAATTTTCTACAATTTTTAAGTAAAATTCTCCTTTGAATAAATTATTTTGTTATTATTTAGTTCTTTGAGAATTTTCAAGTTCATTTGTTTGGAAATTCAATTTTATACCAAATTTCGATTACTTGGCAAATTTTCAATTAACATTAAAAAATAAAAACTTGAAATAATTTAAAAAAAAAAACTTCAATTAAACTTTTTCAAAAAATTTAATTCTGCGAAATTCTTAGAATTTTCAGATTCTTCTCAAAATTTAGATTTTCAAGAATTTTTGTTTGAAACCTTTTCAAAATTCAATTATTTCTATAAATTCACTCTAAAAATACTTTTAATATTCGATTATTAACAGAAACTTTAACTGAAATTTTATTTATTTTCCAATCAATTTTTTTCTTAGAAAATTCTTTGAAAATTTAATTGTTTACATACAAAAAAATAATTTATTGAATAATTGAATTTTTTCTTGAAATTGAATTCTCATGAAGAATTTTATTAAATTTTTACATAATTGCAATCTTTTAGCAAACTTTTCTATACAAAATTTTGAAGAATAATTAAATTTTTCGAAGATTTGGAATAAAATTGTAATAAAAATAAATAAAAACGTAAGATGAGTTTTATTATTTCTGAAAATTATTCAATTTCTAAAAGAAATGTATTATTTATGAAAATAATTTAATTTCTGTGAATTTTTTATTATTTACAAAAGCAATCAAATGATTGAGTAGAAATTTAGCAACATTTTTTGTTAAAATAATTAAATTCTTTTCTGAAATTTTTATTTAGTAGTCAACATTAAAAATTATTCAATAATTGAGGAATATATTTGAAAATAATCGAATTTGGCAGAAGAATTTTATTTTTTATACACACAATTGAAATTTTAACAAAAATCTTAACTGAAATTCATTTTTAAATCAACTATTTTTAAAAATTCTAAAAGAATTCATTACATTATATACAAAAATAAATAATTTATTAAATAATTAAATTTTTTTTAAAACTGAATTGTCATACAGAATATTATTAACAAATTTTTAATTATTTAAAATCTTTAGACGAATTTTAAAAAAATTTAAAGAAAAATTACATTTTTTGTAAAATTTAATTAAAATTGTATTTAAAATAAATAATGAGTTTTATTTTCTATGGAAATAATGGAATTATTGCAGCGAAATTTATGAAATTTGTTTATATAATTGAATCTCTGTAGACTTTTTATTACTTATAAGAATAATAATTAAATGTTTGAATATTTGAAAGTAATTAACATTCTGTCAAAAATATTATTAAAATTTTCGAAAATGATTGAAATTTCACAGAAGAATTTTATTACTGTTCAAAATATTTGAAATTTTGACATAACTTTAAAGAAAAAATTTTAACATAATTAAATTTTTGCGAAGAATTTTATTGATTTCGAAAATAATTTAATTTCTTCAAAAAAATGTTAAATAATCGAATTCTTTAGGAAAATTTTTAAAAATACAGTGGATATTAAAAATCAATTAATTTGAGGAATATTTTTTGAAAATATTTAACATTTTGCCAAGAATTTTATTAAAAATTTCGAAAATAATTGAATTTCAGAGAAGAATTTTATTACTCTTCGAAATGTTTGAAATTTTGAAGAAAATTTAAAAAATTTTTGAAAATCAATAATTGAATTGTTGCGAAGAATTTTATTAAAATAACGGAATTTCTTTTAATTATTATTGCAATTTCTCCAAAATTCAATTTCTTTTATTGTTTTTAACTAAAATTCTTCTCTATATTCATTATTTTTAATAATTAATTAAATATTATGTATTTTGGAAAATTTAACTAATTTCAGAAGAATTTAAATAATCATTATTAGAAAAAATTATTTTGAAGAATTTAACTAATTTTAGTTTATTAGAAGAATTAAAATTATTAAAACTTTTCAAAAATCTAAGTTTTTAAAAATTTCTTATTAAATGTTTAGAAATTTGAAATTTTCCAGGAATTTTCTGAAATTTTCAAAATTGACACACCTTTTGAAGTGGTAAACCCAACTCTTTTAAAATTGAATTAATTTTGACACGCTTCAGAAAAATTATTCATTAAATAATTGCCAAATTATAATTTTATGATAAAGTTGTCGAATAATTAAGGGGAGATTCCACTGATTTTTTTTTTGAATACCGAAATTTTTTTTTTTTAATTTTTGGTTAGTATGATTATCTAAAAATACGGGAAAAATAGTCTGAAGCGATAAGAATAGACTCGCTAGCAGGAGAGTAGGAATAACATCACCTTTTCACCTCGAAAATTCATGTTTTTTCATTAATTACCTAACTGCAATTTGTTTATTTTTAAATTTACATTTTTTCTTTTCGCACCGCTTGAAAGAGTAGTTCTTAAGTAATAAGAAATGTCTACTGTTACGTATCAAAGGTTATGTATATAACTTTAAGTTAAATTTTTGTATATTTGGTCCTTCAAACTTTATACGCGTTTTTCTCGAAACTACACATTTTCAACTTGTTTACACTCTCATTTTTACAATTTTCAACGAAATAACTTGCAATTTGGACAGCATGCTCCTTGAATGTGTAGTTTTCGTGTAAACTAGGATATTTAAGATCCATTAATATTTATAAAAGTTATTAACAATTTAAGTTGCAAAATTATGGTCGAAAAATTAAAAAGTCTGCCATTTGGTTATTTTTCAATAAATTTTTTTTGTTCTAGTTTACACGATAGCCATAATGGTATAGATTAAGAAAATTTTTGACTTTTTTAGTTTAGATTAATTGTCGCCGAGAAAAAATGTAAACAACTTTTAGAGGGGACCACTTTCGGCAGCCATTTTCTAAGACTCCATTAAAAAAATAAATAAATAAAAAATGGTTTTTATTACTGTAACACAAGTATTTTATGGTAAAAAAAGTTTAACTAAGAAATGTTTATTTTACTACCTATAAAAAAATTTTTTAAAAAAACCTTAATTTCTGTGGAATCTCCCCTTAAGTTATTTAAAAAGAAATTATTGTCAGAAATGGAAAAAAATTAATGTTTTCGATTAGAATTTGTGATAATTTCAGTTTTAAGCTTTTCGCTCACGATAATAAGATTTTAAGAGAATAAACCGAATAATTTTGGAAAATAACATGAGGCTGAAGTCCACAACGTTTTTAGAAACGAAAACAAAAAAATAATTGGACGGTACTTATATTTTTGATTGTAAATAACATTATTTTTTGATAATTAAATCCTTATTAACAACTGATTTCTTAAAAATTAAGGCAAATGAAAATTAGAGATGAATTATATATGAAAAAAACTCTTTTTTAATTTTTCGTTTTTAAAAACGTTGCGGACTTCAACTTCGTAAAATAACAATTTTTCATGATTTCGATAAAAATTTCCTGATTTTGTCTCAAGTTTTTTTTCAAGGTTTTTACACGGAAAAAAAAAGTCCATCAATCATTAATAGACTAGTATATTACTTTGAGACGGGACACAAAATCATTGAATGGATAACATACTTGGAGTCACAATATATAAAACTCGTTCACTAAAATTTAGAAAACTGTCTATTAAATTTTCCATGACTATCAAAAGCATTCAAAAAATTCAACTTATTCTTTCAGAATTATCCCTAATTTTAGACACTATTTGGTACAGAATAAACACATTTTTTCGTTGCACAGTTCCGATATTTTATTTACACTCTTAGACGCTTTAGACCAATACATTTTCGCACTTATAATAACTACACGTAGAAACGCACACTTATAACACTTTAAGTTTAGAAGCGAACTGTTCTTATATACCAAATAACAAAATTTTTCACAACTTGTGAGAAATGATTTTGCACTAATAACTACTTTTTAATTAGCGAGAAATATAAAAGAAAATATATTTTCATCGAGGTCAATTTCTAGACGCAATCAAACTGCAAATTATTAGTTAAGTTAAATATTCACATTACACATAATAGTATATAGGGATTTGTATAGCAGACAGCAAAAACACATGGACTATAGAGAAACCGGAAGAAATGCGCATCGGTACACTGCGCAACAATGCGCTGGTGAAGAGCACCGATTTAGACTACGAGTCAACTAACGTTTCACAAACTTTACTAATGATTCGTAAACATTCAAACATCCATTGATATAATAATTCACCATTAAATCTAAAACAATTGATCACATACTGGCATTCTAATCATTCCATGACTCTTTTTTAATACTTCAATGATGTTTTTCAATTGTTAAGTGAAGTTAAGTAACCATCAACGGAAAAAGAGTCCCGTCTCAAAGTAATATACTAATCCATTAATGGTTGATGGACTTTTTTTTTCCGTGTAAAATTTTGCCATTTGCCATTTTATACACACTTTTCGGCAAATCTTTCGAGAGACTTTCATGTATTTTTATACGTAACGAAAGGAAAGTAAATTTCACCTATGCTGTACAATTTTCGTAAAACAAAAGAAAACCAGTATAAAGAAATGATAAAAATTTTTCCTATACATGTGAATAAATTTCTAATGAGTTTGCAACTTACGAGCATAACACCTATAGAGTATAAATTAACTTTCGCAAGCAAATCTTTAATTACGCGTGTTCTTTACGCAATGATTTTAACGACGCAGAAATTATTTAGCCATATCTCGTATATTCGAGTTTAACGACTTAACATCGACATTTAAAGTCATTAATTCAAGATAATGCTCGAGCACATCAGAAAACATGATTTCTTTTTTAAACGGATGAGTATTAAACGCGTGAGTTTAAATCTTATAATAGAGCACCACCATTTCAAAGTAGGACATTTCACAAAGGTTTTAAAACCCTTTCACAGATTTATAGTGGTCAAGTTTATGGCTTTCCTCAGTTTGAACTTTGTTATAACGTTCACGTTTAACTGTTAGTGTCTAAAATTTCCACTTTTTCTTATATAGCTATAAAGGTACATTCAACTCGTTTCAAAATGATTTATGAAACTTAAAATCTTTTACAAAGTCATATCTTCTTTACACTGACTAATTAAATTAACTTTAATACACTTTTCGTAAAGTTTCAAGATTGATTATCTATAAAAAGAAAGAAATTAGGTAATAAAATTAAAAAGTCAGTATATTGAGCGGATTTAATCGATCCAGAATATTAAATTTCAAGAATGCAGGTACTTGAGAAGAATCTAGAGAGAAATTAAAACAAATTTCTCTAGATGATTGTTAATCGTTAAATTAAAAGGTTTCGGAAGGTCAAGATTTGACTAAAAACATTTGTATTTTACAAGAAAAGTATTTTATATCAGCAAAGTTAATAAAAATTCAATTTGTAGAATTTGTAGAAATTTATGTTTGTAAAATAAAAAAAAAACTGCGTTACCTCAGTGTAAACCGACTACTTTTAATTGAACTATATGTTTAAAGCTGCATGTTCGACTTTCACTAAACAACTTCTTTCTCGTGTCAGAATTTAGAGTCATAATTTTCTGCTAATTTAGTATTCTATAAAACAATTCGAGATCTTCCATTTTTTTAAGTAATGGCACAGACACCTTAACGTCAAGCTACGAAACCCAAAAAAAAACGAGTATTTTTAAAAACACATTCTGTGAGAGCTAATTTTTATGTTCTAAAATAGCATTTAGGGAGGAAGAGGAAATCTTCACCTTTGACATAAACCACATTCGTAAAACCATAAATAAAGTTAAATTATGTTAATTAAGTTTAGGGAGCATTCAAAAAATAAGTGACGAAGATTTTAACTCCTTCTGAATCGTGACATCATTTATGAACTTTTCGAAAAATGTGACTCACTCCGAAGAAATAAGAAGCAAATTATTTTAGGAAGCAAGAGAGCGTTACGAAACGATTATTTATTATTATTTTTTTTATTTATAATTATTTTTGATAATTAATTTACGTAAAAATTCACGATCAATGAAAAATATACAATCTACAATCTACAATGTTTTAATGTTTTTAAATTAAAGGTGAATTTTAACAATCATATTAATACTTAAGGGAGAATCTGACAAACAATCGAATCAAAAGTTAGTCCAATGTCATAATTTTATCTTTTAAAAGAGATTTTAAATTCTTTTCGGTAGAAGCCTGAGAAATTTGATTTTTCTATACATTTTAAACAAATTAAAGTAATATTTGAAAACAAATGCTACCCTTTTGTCAATAATAAATTATTTAAGTATATAACATAACCTAAAATTTAACAAATGTTTCTCATTGACAGAAAATTGTATACCTAATTTGTATTCAAATACAACTTTTGTTTTAAATATTCGCAAAATTAAATTCTTCGCCCCTCCACCAAAATGAATTGCAAATATAATTTTTCTCTTTCTTTTAAATTACAAAATTATGACATTGGACTAACTTTTGTTTTCACTGTACGTCAGATTCTTCCATAAATTTCTTAGTTTTGGACTCTCTGACAGAAATTCAGTCTTTAAAGAATAATAATCATTTAACAATTTAAAAAATTGAAAATTTATTATTATTTTATTATAATTTTTTTATTATTTTTTTTTTTATGTTTTTTTATTTTCTGGAAGAATGTTTGTTTATATTTTTTCTCAAAAATTAATATATTTATATTCACTTTTGAGAAAAAATTTTGACAACCTACAAAAATTAAATTGTTCATACAATTTAGTATATCGCTTCTATAGAATTTTTTTAAAAGGATGTTAAAATTTAAAGTATAAATATTTTTTCTTCAAAGAATAATTTTGAAACTTTATTAAATAATTTAATAATTCAATTTTATTAATTAATTTTTTTTTCAAAAACTTTATTTGTTTAAAATAAACAAATTGAAAATTTTCTTTTAAACAAAATAAGCATATTTTCAAAACAGCATTTGTTTAAAAATCTAAACCAAATCTAAATGATCTAGAGAATCATTTTTTTTAAGAAAATCAACCATGTTACAATAAAAACGAATTATTTTCAAAAAATTTAATAGAAAATGGGTTTACCTGAATGGGAATTTTTAAACTTTTTTCTAAAAACACAAACATTTATAAAAATCTACAGTTTACATAAAATTAAAGAAACATTTTTGAACAATTTTTGGAAAATAAAAATTTGTATAACTTTGTTTTACAATAATAATTTTTTTTTTACTTTCTTTATACAAAAGATTCTAAATAATTGAAATTCTGTAAAATTGAATTAAAACTAAATCCTCTTTTCAAGTATTTTATTACAGTTTTCTAAAAATTAAATTTTAAAGAATTTTAATCGAAAATTTGGGAAATAATATTAAATACTCAAAAACTTTAATGAATAGCCTTCAAAAGTAGTGATTTTTTTTATTTTAATCTTCAAAAGTGTAAATTCGTAAATTCGTTTAAAAAAAATGAAAATGAATGAAAAATAGGTTTTCAAAAAAATATTAAAATATGTTGTTTTGAAAAAAGTAATTCTCTGAATAATTTCGGTTCTAATTTTTTAAAGTTCAATTATTTTCAATACTTCCTAAAATTCAAATTCATACACGAAATAATAAAAATAAAATTTTCAGAATTATTTTTATCATTTTTAAGAACATAATCATATATTCAAAATTTTCAATTAAAAATCTTAAAAATTTTTCTTTAAAGTATACGAAAATTCTTCAATTATTTTCGAAAAATTACATTACAATAATTATTTATAAAATAGCTAATTTTTAGAATTGTTTTATCATAATTTTTTAAGATTCAATTATACCTTCGAAAAAAGTAATTATTAAAATTTTTTAAAATTTACTATTTTAGAAATTTTCAAAAATCATTTACAATGGAAATTCTTCAAAAATTTGGATTTTTTAATAGATTTTTTAAAAACTCAATTATTTATTTAGCAAAATTATACATGTTTTAATTAATTTGAATTTAGAAATCAGGGAAATAGAAAATAATATTTTCGTGACAATACTGAAATAATATAAGGATTTTTTTTCTATTTTTAATCGACTAAAGCGATTTTTTTTTGCTCGTTAAATTTCTTAATTTTTTAATAAGTTTCTAAAATAAATAATTGTTATGGTTTTTTCATGTAATTGATTCCATATAGAAAAAAATGCATGTTTAGAAGTAATTAACAAAATGATGCATTTACTAATTAGTTTTATTAAATAAATAAAAAAATTAAACTTTTTTAAAAAGTTAAACTTTTTTAAAAAATTAATATGTAAATTGTTACAAAATATCGTCATACTTTATTCAACAGTAAGACGCTTTTATTTAATTAAAATTATAAAAAGTACGAATATTTTTTTGAAAAACTTTCGACATTAACATATTCACATTTTATTTTTCGTGTTTGTTATAATTAAAATTGTCTAATAATCAATTACTTTGTTGTTACTTTTTTTTCTACTGATTTAAAATGAAACTTTGTTATAATAAAATGATTTTCTGTAAGAAAGGATCACTTTCTAGTTTCTAATAAAAATTAACAATAAATGATGTATTTGTTAACTAAAATTGTTTAAATAATTTAAAAATTTTATTTCATTATTTCTATTTCATAAAGAATATGCGTCTTAAGGTTTTATTCGCCAAGTGCATATAAACTGATAAGGAATTTCCCCAGAAAGCAAGTAAATTATTTCTTTCCTTATTAAAAATGTTCAAATAATTAATTAACAAATCATTTTTTTCAATATCTTAATAAAAGGTATCATAAAATATTCTTTTGCTTCGTAAACATAAGTTTTAGGTTATAAAATATAGCAGTAGTTAAACAATCAAGTTATTTTCAGTCTCTAAATTGTTGTTGACCAATTTGTTGACAAATGACCAATTTTTTTTTCAAATTCACTTCTTATTTATGAATTTTTTTTATAGAACTACTAAAATTTGAGCCGCAAATTAACCGGACATCTGTAGGTTAAGAGATGAAAGTAAAAAAATTATTTTTTCAATGTTTACAGACGAATAGAAAAAAATTAAAGCATTTTTTAAAAATCGGCCTCGAGGCCTACCGCAAACATGTTTTTATTTTGAAGACAACGAATTGTGATAGAAACTACCTAAAGCAGTTTAATTATTAAAGTGTATAATTATTATATAATTATTATATAATTATTATATTATTATTATTAAAGTATAATTATTAAAGTGGTTCACTTTATTATAAATATTAGCGTTCCTCTTTACTAATTTACCTCTATTGAATCCGTAATAGGTAGAGATAGAAATCTTTTACAACGATCAAAAATTTAGCCGAGAGACTTTTGGGACACCTGCGGAAATCGGTTGTAAAATAAAATTCCACAATAAATCTGTAAAAAGTCGTTGTTTTTCTACATTCGGAAGACCCCTTAGTAGATAAAGTACCCAATTTACTTAAAACGAAATTTTTGTTACCCCAAAAAAGGAGATTTGGAAAAAAAAATTATATTTGCAATGGCAGTATTGCCTAGTAACTTTAACCCACATTCTGAACGTCGAGTGTCCCTTTAAACACAGAGAGTGATATTAGGAATATGATATCAAAATATATATACATATACATAGCATATTGTGAATCGCGTTTGATGAATATTATTGACGTTGGTTTGTTCATGACAATCCAAAAGCAGGATATTACGTTTTTATGAAAGGAAATGAATTTAATGATTATCGAATATAATCGCATGGAACAATCAACAACTTATTCAGTATTCATTATTTTACCTTTGAATCGAGGCATTGAGCATTGCTGTTTTGAGTACATTAATAAACAGACAATGGATAGCAAATATTATTGCATAAAGAATCATTGATTTGCTAGATAGTCAAGTAGTTTTCAAATTACTGCAGATGCCTTTATAATAGATTTATTAAGAGTTACATTATATTACACTATTTGTAAATTGTAACTCATCTCAATGACGCATTAGTGTTGTCGCATATCAAGTAAAGCTGCATCATATTTATTGAGAAACGGTATTTTAATTGACAGATAAACTTGACAATTTATTTGTTTTCCTAATTAATATCCAAAGCGTAAATTTTATTTATTTTTCATTTAGTGTGTCGTCAAGGCAAGGGCAAGGCAAATTATCGGATAAAAGTGCGCATAATGTATATAAAAGAGCCGCAACGACATTCGCACATTCTTCATATTATTTCCACCATTCTCGGTTTTAATAAGCTGCACATACTTGAATCTTATATACAAATATAAATAGCATGCGTGAATTCATGCAATATACATTAATCATCGCTTCTCGCAAGCACAAAAAATTATAGGAAGGTAAGCTAAGCGCATGGTGATCAAAATTGATTTGCTCGATTGAATCCAGCCGAAAAGTTATCTTTGACGCACAATTTATTAAGACAAACACTTTGAAAAAGAATATCGGATTTTATTTTTAAAAAATGAAGCTGAAGGTTAGTTACTTACTTAGTTAATCGCTATCAACTATTGTTTCGAAAAAGTTATCAAGAAGAGAATTTAATCAACTTTTAATGAACTTCTACATCCGACTTGATTTTATTAGGATGGTAGGTGTAATAAAACAAACGGATAAATTCGGACAAGTAGTTATTAATATAAAAAGAAAAATTCTCCCACATTACGAAATCAATACAATTTTCTCTTCAGGGAGTCAATAAATAAAAAGTTTTACATTACATGTTGAACTTTAAATATTTAGTTTCTTATTTGTACCAATCAAGTAACACATCATTCACTGAGAAAAAATTTTTTTTTAATTCAAAAATAACAAGTCAACCAAAAAAATATGTTTAAATTAAACATATTTTATAATTGAATTGAACATAATTTTTATTAAATGATTTAAATTAAACCTATTTTATAATTGAATTGAACATAATTTTTATTAAATGATTTAAATTAAACCTATTTTATAATTGAATTGAACATAATTTTTATTAAATGATTTAAATTAAACATATTTTGTAATTGAATTGAACACAATTTTTATGAAATCAAATTTATTATGTATTGAATTAAAATTATTATGTTTAATTGAAAAACAATTTTTGGTCGACTGATGTATACACGGTAAATCGTTAGGTATTAAAATAACACCAAAATGAATTAAAATAACACTAAATTGGGTTATTTTAATCCTTTTTGGTGTTATTTTAATACCCAACGATTCAACGTGTAACAAAGATAATTATGTTTGATTCAAATATATTGTTTTCTCAGTGTTTAAATGACAAAAATTATTTCTTAGTTTTTGCATATAACAAAATCATTTATTTAATTGTTGCATCTGATTTTTAGATACGAAGTGAGTTCCAAAAGATTCTTTTTCCCGAAGAACATTTTTTTCAAAAATTTTCAAAACAAAATGCAATGAAAACAATACTTAGCGAATTTCACTTTTATAATTCAGTTGTCTTTTTTAAACCAGTGTCAAATTGCAAATGAAATAAGTAAATATTTTTGATAAATTTTTTATAATAACTTAACGAAGAATCAGACGGACAGTCAAATCAAAAGTTAGTCCAATGTCATAATTTCGTAATTTAAAAGAGAAACACAAATTAAATTTCAAATTCTGTGGAAAGGCGAAGAACTGAATTTTCAATATTTAAAACAAAAGTTGTATTTGAATAAAAATTAGGTACAATTTTCTGTCAATAAGAAACATTTTTGTTAAATTTTAGGTTATGTTACTTAGGTAATTTATTGTTGACAAAAAATTATAATTTTTATTCGAATATAACTTTAAAAAGGTTCAAAGTGTAGAAAATTAAATTCTTTACGCTTCTACAAAAAGGAATTTAAAATTTAATTCGACTTTTACTTTAAAAAAAGGTATATCATGACATTGAACTAACTTTTGTTCCAATTGTTTGTCGGATTCTTTTTTAATAAATAAAAACAAAAAAACAAAATAGTTTCAAATACATAAACAAACGAACAACATTTTCCAACAATTGACAATGAATGATTATTCATTATAAATTGTAAAAAAAACTGTAGAAATTTTTTTTTAAAAATGAGTAAAATCACCCTTAAAATGAGAAAGGATAAAAATTAATTAAGATAAGGGTTCGTCTTCCTTTTTAACTATACCAAGAAAATGAATTAAATCTTCAGTAAAATTAAATGTTTATGAATTTTTTTAGAGAATTGCAATTATCAGAAAATATTTTCATCCTTTTTGAAATTTTTAATTTCTCTTAAAAAATTAGTAGATTTTTGTGTTAAAAAAAATTGCCAAATGAAAAAATTGATTGTTACTATTTTTAAAGCACTTTTTTTTTAAGAAAACATATTATAAAACATATTTTTATTATTTTTGAAGCTCAATTCGACGGTTGTTACGAAAAAAAACACAGTCAAGATTCAGGATGAAAAAAAACACTTCCAATGAAAATATGACCAAAAATTCTGTTTTCAATTTTAGTTTTCTGCACAAATAAGGAGTTTTTTCGAATTTTCTCTTTGGTGTTGTAATATTTATTTAAAAATTTAATATAATCAAAATAGTTTTTAAAATTAAAAGTTCATTTTTAAATTTAAAAATCGGGAGTGTTAGTTTTTTTGCAAAGAAATTTTAAGTGTGTTTTTTTTCGTAACATCCATCGAATTTTTTTTAGGGAAAATAGCGTTATCGGTTATATTGTACAAATTATTAAAAAAATTATAAAAAAGCGTCAAAAATAGAAAAAATCAATTGAGCTATGAAGTTGAATGCGAAATATAAATTTAACGAACATCATCAGTCGAATTTCATGGTTTATATAATTTAAAAAAAGACAATCAATTTCAAAAATAAAAATTAAAATTTCTGTATTTTTTATGCGTAATTTATATTTGAAACTTTCATAATTCCCTTTTCTAAAAGTTTTTATTTAGCAGATGGTATTTTTTCTAAAATTATATTTAAAAAAAAAAGAATTTAAATCTCACATTCTGTCAAATTCTCAAATTTTTTAAAAACAATTTATGATTTTTTTTTTGCTTTGAATTTTCTAAAATTTTTCATAATAAACCGACCGGAACCATAAACTATAAAAGTTAAGCTCTCTATTTATATATAATATAGCTAAATTTTATCGGATTTTTTTTAAAAATTTTTTTTTAAATTTTATTGGTGGAACGATTTGAACGAAAAACCCATCTAATTAAATTAGTAAAATAGTAATCTTTTAAAAAATTTTTTTTGAGAAAACATTTTTCCAATAAAATGTATGGTACAAATGTACTTTATAAAAATAAAGTTTTTATAATCCTTTGGAAAAAATAACTTTTTGTTGGAACCATGAAGTTGGAACTTAACGAAAATATTAACTATTTAAATTTTAACTATTTTTTTTCTCGAAAATCTGACTCCCTACCTACTGTTGTAAAAAAAAGTAAGTCCAATGTCATAATTTCGTATTTAAAAAAAAGTCTAATGGAATTTTAAATTTCCTTTTGGTAGAAGCGTAAAGAATTTAATTTTCTACACTTTGAACCTTTTTAAAGTTCTATTTGAATTAAAATTATAATTTTTTGTCAATAATAAATAATTTAAGTAACATAACCTAAAATTTAACAATTGTTTCTTATTGACAGAAAATTGTACCTAATTTTTATTCAAATACAACTTTTGTTTTAAATATTGAAAATTAAATTCTTCGCCCTTTCACCAAGACCAATTTAAAAAAACTTTTTGCTTTTCTATTTAAATTACGAAATTATGGTATTGGACTAACTTTTGATTTGACTATCCGTCTGATTCTTTCTTAAATTATTAGAAAAATTTATCCAAAATATTTACTTATTTTACTTTGAATTTGACACTAAATTCTTTTTAAAAATTTTTTTTTCTTTTTTTAATTTTTTTTTCTTTTTTTTTATCAAGTAATCGGTTATTTGACTAAAATATAATTTTTTCCAGTGTTTAATTTTAGTAAAAAAAATTATTTTCGTGCTAGAAAATCAATTCCGAGAAATGTTAGTCATTTGCAATAAATGAAAAGACTCGTAAAGCCTATAAAAAATATTTTCGAGTCACCAAACTGAAAGTCATCAAAAATTGGGTGTAATAACTACTGTGTGTGTGGAAGAAGGCAATAAAGCATAATAGGCGTGTGATAGTAAATATTAAAATTTGAATGAAAATGTTAATAAAAAAATTCTGCATAAGCGAAAAGCATTAAAGGGAGAGAGAGAGACGAGTATTTAGGCTTGAAGCATAGGTCAAGGACTAACTTGTGGATTGAAAGGTCTTTGCAATCTGAGACTCTCGGCGAATCCTCCGGCCTGAGAGAAAACAACCATAGGTGGTGGTAGTTGATTTGGCAAGTACGCTGAATTGTCCATCTAAAACAAACCGCACGAATGCTCTTTCTTTTTTTTTCTTTTTCTTCTCTACTTCCGAACAGGCGTATTCTTTTATGTGTCGGTCTACATTTTTAGCTTTATTTCCGCAATTTCTTTGCAAATCGCTAGGATTTATTTCTTTATTTATTTATTTATGAATTATTTATGTTCCTGAAGTTTCGAACGTTCAAATGAACGACAATATTTTTTTTACTTCTTCTAATTTGTATTTCTTTTTAAAAAAATTATTTTCCAAATTAAAATTGATTAATTCTAAACTAAATATTGTTTAATTTCAATTAATTTTCTTTTCTGGATAGTAATTTTCAAAAACACTGAAGATAAAAAAAATTTTTCGTTCATTTGAACGTTCGAATCCATAGACACATAATTATTTACAAATTAAATTCCGTGACAATTCCAAATTTTCTAGGATTTCTAGGTCAGTGACAACACTGATTATTTTCATCATTATATGATTATTATTTTCTAGAATTTTTAACTAAAATTCTTCTTTAAATCAAATATTTTTAATACTTTTTCATAGAACACTTTGAAAATTATTAAATTCACTTGTTTTCAATTTAAAAAAAATTTTAAATTAAATTAATTTTAAAATTTTTAAATTAAAAATATTTTTTTTACTTTACGAATAATTTCGTCGATTATTCGCGAAAATTCTTTAATATATATGTTAGAAAATAAAATCTTCAAATAATTTAAAAAAAATTGAACTAGACTTTTTTAAAAACAATTAATTCCACAACATTGTTCGCTAAAGGTATGAAAAATTCAAATTTTTAAATATTTTAATTTAAAACCTCTTGAAAATTGAATTATTTCTACAAATCGACGACTTTTATGCTTTTATAATATTCAACTATAATCCAAAATTTTAACTGATATTTATTTTTAAATAAATATTTATTAGAAAATTCTATGAGAATTCAATTAAAAATCTCGTCGAAATTCAAATTATTTTTGTAAATAATACAATTTTTCCCCGAACTCAATTATTTAGAAAAATTGTAATAAAATTCTTGATAAAATTTCAATTATTTTGAATATATTTTTAAAAAATTCGATTCATCAAATTTCTCGAAAACTGAAATTATTTTTGAAAATTTTATTAAAATTTGTTAAGAGAATTCAATTATTATTTAAATTTTTAGAAATAATTAAATTTTCAAAAGGTTTTTAATCAATAAGTCAAATTAATGAAAATTTTTTAATCAAATTCTTTGAAATTTGAATTTATTATACATTTAACGAACAATTCTGTAAAATTAATTTCTTTAAAAAAATTTAGTTGCTACTTTTTTTACTGTAACTTCTTCAAACATTATTTACATTATTACAATTATTATTATTTTTAGAATTTTTAACTAAAATTCTTCTTTAAATCAATTAATTTTAATAATTTTCGAAAAAGTTCTTTGACAATTTTCAAATCCATTTGTTTAAAATACTCAATTTTACGAAATTTTATTTTTTCTTAAATTCTACAATTAAATATATGTAAGGAAATAAAAACTTCCAAAGGATCTAAAATTTCAATTAAAATTTATTTTAAAAATCAATTATTAGAACATTCTACGAGAATTAAATTATTTAAATACAAAGATAATTTATTGAATAATTCAATTTTTCTTAAAATTTAATTCTAATAAAGAATTTTATCAACAAAAATTTTAAATAATAGAATTCTTTCGACGAATTTTGATAAAATTCTAAAGAATAATTACATTTTTTGAGACATTCGATTAAAATTGTACTCAAAATAATTGAAATTCTGCTATGTTTTTTTTTAATTTTTATTTTTTGGAAAAATAATTCAATGTTTGTGCAGAATATTATAAACATTTTTTAATTAATAAATGAATTTTTGCCTATAGAAATAAATATTTTATCAAATAATTGAACGTTTCTTAAAACTGAATTTTCATAAAGAATTTTATCAAGAAATTTTTAAATAATTGAATTCTCTTGACAAATTTTAATAAAATTTTCAGGAATTATTTCATTTTTCGAGAAATTTGCTATAAAAATTGTACATATATTAAAAATAATTAAGATTCTGCCAAGAATTTTATTAAAATTTTTCAGAAATGTTTGAATGTCGCAGAGAAGTGTTATTATTTATAAAAATAATTGAAATTTTGACGCGAATTTTTATAAAATTTTAAAAAAAAATTGAATTCCTGCGAAGAATTATATTACTTTTGAAAATAATTAAATTTATTAGACGAATTTTATTTAAAAATTTTATTTAAAAATTTTGTTTCTTAAACTATTGAATTGTTTTGTGAAATTTTACTGAAATAGCAGACATTGAAAATAATTGAATTTTCACAAATTGTTGAAATTATTAAATTTTTACGAATAAGTTTATTAAAATTATTTTGAAAAAAATAATTTTAAAAAAATTAAATTGTTACAAAGAATTTTGTTAAAATTTTTGAGAATATTTTAATTCTTTGAAGAGAAAATAAAAAATGAATAAAATAAATAATTGAATTTATGAGATGAATTTTACTATTTTTAAAAAGGCTTACATTAGAATATATTAATTTTTTTCAAATGTCAATATTAGGAAAACTAGGCAAATTCAATAATATTTAGAGCCGCTTTGTTGATGATGCAATTTTTTTTTCAAATATTGTACGACTCAAAATATTGAAAATAAATAAGAAATAAATCTAAAATTTAAAACTGTCACATATAAGAATACGCCCTAATTTTAACCGATTAACCAGTTGGTACTTCTGAAAATGATAAACACCTTCAACAGATTTTTTTGACAACAGTTACAGTTCCATACAGTTCCATACAGTTTGGAACTAGAATAAAAATTGCAATACTTTAAAAAATACTAGAAATAAATCTTTATTAAATTTTTAGGAATGTTTCGGTGCTGAATAGAAAAAGACTTATCAAAAATTTATTTTTTTCCAAGCGCAGATCAAATTGTAAAACTTTTAACAAGATGACAATAATTAAAAGCGTTTCCTTTTTTTCTATCAATTTTATAATTCTAATGCTTCAATGATTGTGTCACCAATTCAGTCGTTTTGAGCATCTGATTAATCGGTCCCGTGTTTAAACGATTAATGCGTCATTCCGAATGCATGAAACCGCATTACACACATCATTACATTCAGTTACTCCAAAGTTATACGAAATTTTACAATTCTAATCCTCATTAAAAAGCACTTTGCGCCTAAAAATAATGGAATAATCAACTCATCTATCACGCACGTTATTTATTCTCCACTATTCTACCATTTAATTTTCGATTACAGGTTATAAACAATAAATTCGTACACTGCGTTTTCAAATATTTTGGTTTTAGCAATCAAGTCTTTTGTCACAAAACTTTTTTTTTATAGCAAATTAAAGCACTTTAATAATTTTCTTAAAGTTTATCAGAAACTTTTTACGCCACAAAAACTGAACACCTTCACTCGCAGGCGTAATTTGAAGAAAAACAACGTGCCGCCGGCAAACAACATCGAAACTTGAGGAACTTCTTTTTAATAAAAAATTAGTTTAATTTTATTTGGAATTTTACACTTTTTAAACATTCTGAACATTTTCCTACAAATATTTATTTATAATAATTTTAGAGAAAAATCTAAAATCCGTTCCGACGAATCGTCTTTTACAACCGAAGATAATTATAGTCAAATTTTAAAAACTTAACATCTTTATTATAATTTTTTTAAACGTTAGATTTTTATAACCACCAAAAGTTGTATTTTCGAACAAATTTCCAAAAAAAATTAGATCTTTCGGAGCAAAGAAATTAACTCCAGTCTATATTGGACCCTTTTTCGCCAAAAATTGAAACTTTGAAGCAAAATGTTTTTTAAAAAAAAATACAAAATACAAAATGTTTTTATTAGAGATCACAGTAATTTTTTCATGAAATACTAGGTAGAAAAAAAATTTATTTTAAACCAGGCGATTCAATTTTAAAAAAATGGAATTTTTAAATGAAATCAAATTATTGTACTTTAGCGTATGAAATTTATTTAAAAAATATTTTTTTAAACTATTTCTCACTACAACTTTTTTTAACTAAATTTTTTTTTTCGTTAAACTTTATTAGTTAATTGATATTTTGTTATTTTCTTCCGAAGACTAACTTTCTTAAAGTTTTTACTCCAACACAACATTTTTTTAATTTTTATGTATTTTACATACATACACCCAGAGAAAAATATTATTTAAACCAAATATATTTTATTTGACTTAAATAAACGTATATATTTGTCTCAGAACCAACTAGACTTTTTATTTGTTTTAAATAAAATTTTTATTCGACATAAATAAAAAATATATTTGAGTTAAATAAAATTTTATTAAAACCAAATAAAATTTATTTCAAACAAAAAAAAAGTCTAGTTGGTTCTGAGACAAATATACAATTTCTCTGGGTGTACGAAGTAAATTTCAAAAAAACAAAATTACTACCTAAAATTAATTTGCGACTCGGAAACTTTGAGTAAAAAAATATTGAGTTGGAGTTTCTTCAAAAGTAGCAAAATTTAATATTAAAAATTCTTATTTTCAGAATAATTTTTACACTGAGAAAACAATATTTGAATCAAACATAATTATCTTTTTTATACGCAGTCAACAAAAACTTATCTTTGAATTAAAATTTTCATTCAATACATATATAATAAATTTGATTCAATAAAAATTATGTCTAATTTTAACTGATATTTATTTTTAAATAAATATTTATAAGAAAATTCTGTGAGAATTCAATTATTTCACTTCATGAAAAATAAAAATTTTTTTTAAATTCAATGTTTCATAAAATTGAATTTTCATTAAGAAATTTATTAACAAACTAAATTAACAAATTAATTGATTCCATTTTTTCTTTTTTCTATCAATGTTTTAAGAATAATTTCATTTTTCGAGAAATTTGATTAAAATTGTCCATATATATTAGAAATAATTGGAATTCTGACAAGAATTATAATAAAAGTTTTGAAAGTTCAAAAAATTTTGAATTTCGGAGAAAAATTTTATTAGTTATAAAAATAATTGAAATTTTGATGCGAATTTTTGTAAAATTTTTGATCAAAATTGAATTTCTAAGAAGAATTAGATTACTTTTGAAAATAATTGAATTTCTGAGTCGAATTTTATAAAAAAAAAATTTGTTTCTTAAAAGATTGAATTCTTTTGTGAAATTTTATTGAAATAGCAGAAACTTAAAAATAATTGAATTTCGCCAAATTTTTGAAATTATTAAAGTTTTTGAAAATAATCGAATTCATGAGAAGAATTTTATAAAAATTTCTTTTTAAATAGTTGAATTCTTTTGTGAAATTTTATAAAAATAGCAGAAACTTAAAAATAATATTGAATTTTGACAAGTTTCTGAAATGAATTAAATTTCTACGAACCTATTTTTTTTTTTTTTGGTTGACTACTTATTTTTGAGTTTAAAAAAATTTTTTTCTCAGTGTTCTGCAAAAAGATAATTTTTTTTATAAAAATTAAAAAAAATTTACTTCAAAAATAATAAAATTTACTCTGAAAATAAGAATTTTTAATGCACGGAGAAAAATATAAAGTAACTTCAACTATTTTTTATTTAAAAAATAAAACATATTTCTGGCAAATTTTACTACTTTCGAAGTAAATTTTTGCTCCGTCCAAAAAACGCTTCAAACAATTGTAAAAAATGAGTAAAATTTGCTTTGAACGTAGCAAAATTACTCTAAAAGTATAGTAAAAATTACTAGAAAAGTTTTATTGTAAAAGTAATAAATATTATACATAACATTTTTCTCCGTGTAGCTAATTTGCAATGTTCGTTGAAAATTTGAATAATTTTACTATTAAAGATCTTTATTTCCAGAGCAAAGTTTATAACAAAAATTTTCCAAGTTTAAACACACTCTGAGAAATAATATCACAAAATTTTTCTAAGTTTCAAAAAACTAAAATTTTCCCAAAGTCTGCGAAAAGAGAAAATTTATTTTTCTAGCGTTTCTAAAAAATTTTATACCTTATCAGAAAATGACAAAATTTTATAAGTTTTTCTTAAAAATGAAAAGAGGGGGAAAAGAAAAAAAAATTTATGATTTCGGATATTTTATAGGATTTTATTAATTTAAGGAGATAATATTTATGTTTTTTTACATAAAAATCCAATGTATTTTTATACATTGGAATTTAAAAATTAAGAACCTGCAAAAAAAACAAATAAAACTGCAAAGTTTCAACAAAATTTGGTGGAAAAGGGTCAATGATGATTGTTTATTTTACTTATTGAAAATGTTTAATTTGTATATTTTTAATATTTGGTTTTTAATTTATCTACTTTTATTTATATTTTATTTTTTTTATTCTTTTCTTATTTTTTGTAAACTTGTAAAAATTCCGCAATTCAAAAAGAAATAAAAAATGGAAAGAAAAAGAATGTCATATTAAGTCCTGACTATGAGTGATGAGTTTTTTTTCATATTGTATCAACTGATCCTCATTTGTAATTTATATAAAAAAACCCTTAAGGGCATGTCAAAGTCGATTCGATTTTTCCATTTTTTGCATTAAAATCCCGCACCTACTTTGACAGCACTTGAAAAAATTTATTATTATTGTATCTTTTAAAAATTTTTTTTTGTAAATTTTCATAAAATAATATTACGACGGTAAAGTTCGCAACGTTTATGATCAAACGATTGTAAAAAAAAATTATTTTCCTACCAAAAAGAATAAAAATTTTTGTTCACAACCTTCTTTTTTGTAAATCATTATTTAAAAAATTAAACGTACTATTTTCTGCAGAAAAATTTGCTTAAAAAAATTGTCTTCAGAAATCGAACAAACGTTGTGAACTTCGCCAACGTATAAAATTCTGAAAAAGTTGTCTTTTTGCTTTGAAAATTCAATTTTTTAAAAGTTTTTTTCAACAAAAATCAGTAGTTGTTGGTGGCCTTTTGTAGTTTCAAAAATACTTTTAGGGATATTTAGAAAGAAAAAAGTGCCAGTCGTGTAAAATTTATCTACATTTTTTAAAATATATTTTTTGCATTAAAAAATACATTTTTGTATGAAAAAATACATTCTTGTATTAAAAAACACGTTTTTGTATTCAAAAATACATTTTTTGTATTAAAAATACATTTTTTGTAGTATTAAAAAAAATTACTTCTAATAAAAAGTAGTGCCTTTAGTCAATTGTGTCCACAAAATTCGGCGCCTCCCCTTCATAAAATGCTTACATTGAAATACCAGTGCAAGATCATTTATACTGAATTTTCCGTGTAATATGATTCGTTTACATGATTCATGTAATACAACATGAGTGCAGAATAATTTATTTCCATTTGAAGATGAAAATTACTGTCAAGTATATGCAAAACTATTTTTCAATAGGCAAAATAATATTATAGGTTTTACTCAGAATATTCAAATAGAAATAAATATTTAAAAATATGGATGTAAATTATATTTATTGCAGAAATTATTTACTACTACCTTTAATATATACGAAAAAAAATTATATTGTCCGCTTATCTCGATGGATATTTTTTTTTGCAAGACGTTACATTAAAGATTAGGAAAATATCTTGGACAGAAATTTGAAGTAAGAATCATATTTCCACTTTATAAGAATTCTATGAACGGGATAGGACATTGAAAAATACTTTAAGCACTAAAAGTCTTCACTGTAAGTGGTAATTTTTGCTTCCTTACATCATATCTTATTTTTAAGTATTTTTAAATAATTTTAACCATTTTTAACCATTTTTAACTATTTTGAACTATTCTGAACTATTTTTAAGTATTTTTAACTATTTGAACTCATTTTTAACTATTTTTAATTATTTTTAACTATTTTCAACTATTTTGAACTATTTTTAAGTATTTTTAATTATTTTTAAGTATTTTAAAATATTTTTAACAATTTTTAACCAATTTGAACTATTTTTAACTATTTTTAATTATTTTTAACTATTTTAAACCATTTATAATTATTTTTACCTATTTTGAACTATTTTGAACTATTTTTAAGTATTTTTAATTATTTTTAACCATTTTTAACTATTTTGAACTATTTTGAACTATTTTGAACTATTTTGAACTATTTTTAAGTATTTTTAACTATTTGAACTCATTTTTAACTATTTTTAATTATTTTTAACTATTTTCAACTATTTTGAACTATTTTTAAGTATTTTTAATTATTTTTAAGTATTTTAAAATATTTTTAACAATTTTTAACCAATTTGAACTATTTTTAACTATTTTTAATTATTTTTAACTATTTTAAACCATTTTTAATTATTTTTACCTATTTTGAACTATTTTGAACTATTTTTAAATATTTTTAACTATTTTTAATTATTTTTAACTATTTTAAACCATTTTTAATTATTTTTACCTATTTTGAACTATTTTGAACTATTTTTAAGTATTTTTAACTATTTGAACTCATTTTTAACTATTTTTAATTATTTTTAACTATTTTCAACTATTTTGAACTATTTTTAAGTATTTTTAATTATTTTTAAGTATTTTAAAATATTTTTAACAATTTTTAACCAATTTGAACTATTTTTAAATATTTTTAACTATTTTTAATTATTTTTAACTATTTTAAACCATTTTTAATTATTTTTACCTATTTTGAACTATTTTGAACTATTTTTAAGTATTTTTAACTATTTGAAACCATTTTTAACTATTTTTAATTATTTTTAACTATTTTCAACTATTTTCAACTATTTTTAAGTATTTTTAATTATTTTTAAGTATTTTAAAATATTTTTAACAATTTTTAACCAATTTGAACTATTTTTAAATATTTTAAACTATTTTTAATTATTTTTAACTATTTTAAACCATTTTTAACTATTTTTTAAGTATTTTAAACTATTTGTAATTATTTTTAACTATTTTAAACCATTTTTAACTATTTTTAAATTATTTTTAATTATTTTTTAAGTATTTTTAACTATTTTTAACCATTTTTAACTATTTTTATTATTGTTATTTTTAAAAAACGAAATATTGGAATAAGAAAGAAAAATGAAGTAATTTAGACAAAGATTTAGGTTTATATATGTTTATTCACTTTTACTAATTTTATTTTTATTAACTTTTTAATTACCAGGGTGGCTACATGTTTAAGTTTATCAAATTCCCTGACAATTTACTGCCATTTAAATTATTTTCCCTGACAAAATTCTTTTTATAGGAAAAAATTAACTAAAATAACTAAAAACTGTTATATTTTGTTTTAATGTTTGGAAAAAAGTCGAAAAAGTCGTAATTTTTCAAAACAAGTCGAAAAAAGTCTAAATTCGCTTAATTTCCCTGGCAACAAATTTTTTCCTGTGACATTTTCTTCACTTTACTGATAAAAAAAATTTGTTTTTCTCTGACTTTACTGACAATGTGACCACCCTGATTACACTTATTTTACATATTTTTATTTTATTTTTTGATAAATCAATCATTATTTTTAAAAATTTTCAATTAAAATTCTTCAAAAGTTGATTTTTCAAAATTGTAAAAAAAATTTACTTAAAAACAATGAATTATATTACTAAATTTTAATCATTCCAAAATGATTTTTATAGTAGATAAATTTGAAAAATTTAAATGCCTTTAAAAATTTTGTTTATAAGGATCAATTTCATGTTTTCCAAATTTGAATTAGTTAAAAATAACTTATTTCTTGGCAAAAAGTCACGTCACTGATTTAAATAATATTTTACTAAATAAAATAAAAAAATAAAATAAAAAAATAATATTTTACTAAATAAAATAAAAAAATAATATTTTACTAAATAAAATAAAAAAATAAAATAAAAAAATATTTTACTAAATAAAATAAGAAACTAAAATAAAAAAATAATATTTTACTAAATAAATTAGTTAATAATAACTCATTATTAATTAAAGCTTTTAGTTTTTAAAATAGTTAAAAATTTTATGTTCCTAAAGTTTCGAACGTTCAAATGAACGACAATACTTTTTTAATTCTAATTTGTATTTTATTTACAAAAAAAATTATTTTCTAGATTAAAACAAATTAATTCTAAATTAAATATTGTTTAATTTCAATTAGCCCCGTAAAATTTTTGGTAACTAATTAATTTAGTAAAATTTAACTATTGTTATAGTTACTTATTTGCTAAAAATTAATGAATTTCCACTAATAATAATTATAGTATTTTCTAACAATTATTTATTATTTATTAGTAAATAAAATTAATTAATTATTATTTATTAATAAATCAAATTTATAAATTATTATTTATTATTAAATAAAATTCACAAATTATTATTTATTAATAAATAAAATTCATAAATTATTATTTATTAATTGCTAAAGTAAAAAGTCAGTCACGATTTTATTAATAATTAGTTATTTTCAACTAATTCAGATTTTGAGAGCAAATTCCTTCGGTACCTATATTTTGTAAAATAATTTGGAGAAAGATATTATTTTTACTCTAAAAAACAAAAAAGTGTACGACCGGAATTACTACCCTATGGAAACTTTAAACAAAACTAGAAAAATTAATCCTACATTTATAAATGGCTGCTTTTTTAATGATGTTGAAATAGGCACAAGAAATATTCAAGAAAATGTTTTCTCTTTAAGAAACTGCTGTCAAAAATTACCACTTTGTAAAGAATCACTCACATTTTAAATTGAACACAATTCAATGCATGTCACGAATAGTGTAGGAATGAAAGGCAACACATTTTCAGAATTAAAAGCAAAAACATTTACAAACTGTTCCACGAAAAAGGAAAATATTTTCAATCATTAGTCTATTTTCACATTAATTAAAAAGTGCTGTCATAAAAATTTTTATTTTTGTACACTCGCTAAAATTGTAAATGACGTTTAATGATAATTTCAATAATCACTGTACTTATTTGAGAGTGAGTGAAAATACGGAGAAAAAATCTTTAGTCAAGAAATAAACACGGCGAACGTGAAGAATGTAAACAAGACAACGGCGCGGCGGACCGGTCCACATGTCATCGGTCCTACCAACATGATAACTTTGGAGTACTGACTTTCGAAGGTAATACGGTTTGAAAATCCAGAAAACTCGTTCCTTCTTTGATTTTGTGAAAATAAAAACCTTCAAGCTGACTGTGACGAGGAGTGACAACAACACCAGCAACAACTGTCGGCAGCGCGTGGCCTGTTTGAATTTAAAGGACGCGCGGTCCTTGTACCTAACCTCCAAAAGAAGCAAGGGCTATCTGTCACGGTGGAGACGACACCTCGCGCTGGTTGTCGCGTGACACGATCTACTTTCTTGACAATTCCCATGCGAGCGGGCCCAGCTTCCACAGACAAAACCGCGAAAGCATTGAAAATTCAAAACTGCCGGCACTTTCGCACAGTAGTGACATTTGGTTCGATTCAAACCGGTGTCGACGTGCCGCCGTCGTTATCGAGACCTAACCTCTCTCTCGCAGCGTGTACCTCGACTGGCACTCGGGGTTAACCCTTTGCCCTGCCGTGTACCGGAGAAATCAGGTGAGCGGGGGTGGCGAGTGCGATAGGCTACTTTGAGCTACCTCGTGAACATGCGAATGCAGACTGATTGGAAGGAGGAGTGAGGGTACTTACCCACGTCCTGAACGGTGGTGGTGGCGGCGGCGGCAGCGGCGAGGGAATTTCTCCACCCGGTGGCAGTGTGCGCGACGGCCATGACAGTCGGAGACTGCCGTCTCCGCCAATCGGAGGACGCCTGCGCGAGTGCGCGTCGGCCGTCTGCGCACCACGGTTTTCGCTGCGAACCAGGATTCAATCTCGCTTCGGACTTCTCAGACGAAACATCCTGCTGGAATTATTCTTTTTCCTCTGAATATCTCTCCAAATCCTTCGTCTTCAACGTTCATCTTCTTTCGAGCCAATTACAAGGAACATCCTAAAAACAATTCATCCCCCTTGTAACCACCCAGTGTTCAATCTTTTACACTCTTGCTTTTCCCACTTTTGAATTTGGAACTTTTCCAACGTCAACAAATCATTCAATTTCTCTCCCAAAGTGTCATTTTTCCCTGTTTCCGTTTTTACACATTCTTACTAAAAAAAAAACTAAAATAAATAAAATCAGTTTTATTTTCCCAAAAAAAGTGATTAATTAAAAAATTGTTTTTCAGTTTTAATAAAATACTTGAAAAAAAATTGTTTTCACGAAATTTAAGAAATATTTTACAAAAATAGTTCTTATTCTTCATTTTTTTAAAGAAATGTAAGTAAAATTTTTGGTTTTTTAATTTGCAAATTTAAACATACTTTCCATAAAATATTTTTTTTTAACTTTTTTTTACTAATTGTGAAAAAAGTAAATAAATATATTTTTAAAATATTAAAATTTTTTTGTCAATCTGAATTGCTAAGTGATAAATAATATCAAACTGTTGGTTAAATGTTTAAATTGTTGAAAAAAGAAACAGTAGTTCCCTCTGTAATTTCGAACATTGAGTAGGTCAATAAATTTCCAGCATGGAAAAGCAGAAAAATGAACAGTGGCGCCATCTAGAAAGAAGAATAGGTTTCACAATGAAACTTTTATGTTAAATACCTGCCTTATCTACAATTTTCTTTTTAAATTTTTTTTTCAATATAATTTAAATTTTTTTCAATTATCCTTTTAAAAAAATTATTATATTCAAAACGATTGGATTTATTTTCAAAAATGAAGAAAAATATTTTCGTAAAACTAATAAATTAATTTTTTTTCCAGCTAATGAAAATCTTTGATGAAATTCAATAATAATTTCAAAGTCTGTTACCATTTCAACAAAATTTCCCAAAAGAATTCAAATATTTAAAAAAGTTGTAATAAAATTATTTTCAAATAAAAATAATGAAATTATTACAAAATTAGGTAAAAAAACAGTTTTCATTAAATTTTTTCAAAAAAAAAAATCAATTAATAAGAAAAGGTTTTATTAAATTCTTCTAAGAAATTTAATTATTTTTGAAAATTTTGTTTCCCTTTACATTTTACATTTTTCCCTTTACAGAAATTCAATTATTTTTAAAAAAATTTAAATAGAATTTCTATATAAAAATACTTGAATTTTATTGAATAAAATTTCGATTAAATTCGTGAAATAAAATTTATAAAGATTCAATTATTCAAATACATAATAAAATTCTTCGCTAGATTTCAATTATTTTCATAAATTTTAATAAAATTCTTTATAAAAATTCAATGCAAAAAATAATCGTAATTAAATTTCAGAAAAATTTATGAGTTTTTAATAATTGAAATTTCATGACATTTCGTTAAAAAAAACTCTATTATTAAAAAAAATTTATCAAAATCCATCGAAAATTCAACTATTCTCTTAAAAATTCAATTAATTTAAAATAGCATTTTAAAAAAAAAATTTCGTAAAAATTAATTATTTAACAAAATTATTATACAATTCTTCACAAAAAATTTAATTACCTTCACTTATAATAAGATTTTTCATAGAAATTCAATTCATAACTTTTTTTTTTAATATTCTACAAGCAAGAATTCAATTATTTTCATAAATAATAAAACTGAAATTTAAATTATTTTCATAAATAACAAAACTGATCGAAGATTTTCAATTATTTTTAATTTTATTTTAAATTAATTGAACAAAAAATTCAATTATTTTCAAAAATAAAGTTCTCGACGAGAATTGAATTATTTAAATTGAAATTTTCATGAAATTTACATTTCGAAAAAAATAATTATAGAACACACTGTTTAGAAAATTCTTATGAAAAATTCAATTATTTTCAAAAATAAAAAACTTTCACAGAAATTCAATTCCTTTAAAAACTTATAATAAATTTTTTCGCAAAAATTTAATTATTTTCATAAATAATAAAGTTATTTGCAGAAATTGAATTATTTTTATAAATCATAAAATTCATCTCAAGATTTCAATTATTTTAAAAACAATTTCACATGAATTGCTCAAAAAATGTAATTGTATAAAAAACTGTTCTTTCAAAATTCTTTGGGAGAATAAATTCACTTATTATTTACAAAAAAAATTAGAATTTTTTACAGAAATTCAATTATTTTAAAATATTGTTCCAATGAAATCATTTATTTTCTTTTTAATAAAAAAAATAAGAAAAATAAAAAAAGAAAAAAAATAAGAATAATTGAATTCAATTATTCTTTAAAGTTGTAAGAAAATTTTTTCCAAAAATTCAATTATTTTCAAAAGTAATAAATTATTTGAATCACTCAATTTTTGCCAGGAAATTCAATTATCTTAAGAAATTCTAAAAAAATCGTTCTCATGAATTCAATTATTTTTATTAATATTTTTATGAATAATGAAGAACTTTTTAGAAATTCAATTATTTTAAAAAAATGTAGTAAAATACTACACAGACATTTAATTATTGTCAAAAATTTTAATATAATTTTTTTAAGAATTGTGTAATTTAAAATACTTTTTCCAAATTCAATGTCTTTCAAAATCTATAATACTATATTTTTACAAAATTTCCAATCAGAATTCCATTATTTGAAAATTTTTATGAAAATATTTGAATATTTGCTAAGAAAAATAATTTAAAATTTGTAAATAATTGAATTCTTGTGGAATTTTTATTATTTTTTGAAAATAATTAAATGCTTTCGTTAGAATTGTATTAAGTTTTTTTTTTAAATAATTGTAAATAGAAATGGATAACTATTGAAAATCACTCAAATGAAAAAAGTATTTGAAATTAATTGAATTTTGGAGAAAAATTTTATTATTTATAAAAATCACTAAAATTTGACTAGAATTATATTATTTATAAAAATAATTAAAGTTTGACTAGAATTTAAAAAAAATATTGAACATAATTGAATTTCTGCGAAGAATTTCATTATTTTTGATAAAAATTGAATTTCTGCAATAATGTAATTAAAAATAAGAAATTTTCAAAAATACAAAATTTCTTTATTTTCTATTTTATACACACTGTGAGTATTTATAATAAATCACATTTTTTTCTAATATATATTTTTTCGGGAAAAAAAGCTAATAAAAATTCTCACTCAGTTTTTGAACTTGCAAACGTAAAATCGTCCCTTATAGAG
The DNA here is from genome assembly GCA_032873175.1 of Leptopilina drosophilae. Lineage (NCBI taxonomy): Eukaryota > Metazoa > Arthropoda > Insecta > Hymenoptera > Figitidae > Leptopilina > Leptopilina drosophilae. Next base: position 55,184,977 of record CM065481.1, read on the forward strand.
AAAAATACGTTCGAAAACTCCTTTTGGAATATAAATACGAGTATAAATATTAACACTAGGTGAGCAATAGAAATTTCTCAAATCCTAACGAGGCGTAAACTAAATTTCCATGAGAGTAAGAATTTCTCAACCGAGCCACCTAAAACATGAATATTTTTATTTTTTCCAAAATTTTTATTTTCTTGTAGAGTTTTACGTAAAAAAATCACTATGTAAAAAGATTTTGCAAAAAAGATATGTTTACTCTCGTTATTAACAAAACAAAAATTTTCTTATTTTTTAAAGAAAAATTAATTTCAAAAAAACTTTAAACAAATTTTTTACTCCCGTTATTAACAAAACAAAATTTTTGATACTTTTAAAAAACATTAATTTCAAAGAAATACTTTAAACTAATTTTTCGCCCTCATTATTAACAAAACAAAATTTTTGTTACTTTTAAAAAAAATAAATTTCAAAAAAATACTTTAAACAAATTTTTTACTCTCGTTATTAACAAAACAAAATTTTTGTTACTTTAAAAAAAAATAAATTTCGAAAAATACTTTAAACAAATTTTTTACTCTCATTATTAACAAAACAAAATTTTTGTTACTTTAAGAAAAAAATTAATTTCAAAAAAACTTATTGGCCGATTTTAATGATCCAACCGGCATTATTTTAGTCTTGAATCCAACTTTCAAGTAAAAATTATTTTGTTCAAAGATATTGAATTCTAATAGACGAAAAAATTGTTTATAAAAAACATGTGAAAAACCACTTTCTTCGTGAAATTTTATTTTGGAAAAAATTTTACTTATTCTTTAAATTTTATTGAATAATATTCCGGAGAAAAAAAATGGCACTCATTAAAAAGTGTCTAAAAAAATTATTTTTTGATATTGCCTATGAAATAATTCATATATAATATCAAAAAATAATTTTTTAGCTACTTCTTAATTTTTTCTTCAATTTTCTTAATTTTTTCCGAAATATTATTCAAAAAGGTTTAAAGAATAAGTAGAATTTTTTTCAAATTAAATTTTCATGAAGAAAGTGGTTTTTTCCAAAAAAACAATTTTTTTGTTTATTGTTTTTCAATATCTTTAAAAAAAAATGTTTATTTGAAAGTTGGATTCAAGACCGAAATAATGCCGGTTGAATCTTTAAAATCGGCCAACAAGTTTTTTTGAAATTAATTTTTTTTTAAAAAAGTAACCAAATTTTTGATTTGTTAATAAAAAGAGTAACAAAAATTTTTTTGCAAAATCCTTTTAGATAGTGATTTTTTATGTAAAATGCTACCAGAAAAAGAACATTTAAAAAAAAATTAGTGTAACGGATACAGTGACCGAAACCCACTCAGTGAACGACACGGCAAATTAAAAAAAGCAATAAATATAAAATCAAACATTATTAACGTACATTTGAAAAATATTGATATTATAAAATACAATATTTAGAAGCTATTAAAGTAGCAGCAATATTTAATTTACTTTTATTTTTCACATTTTACTTTCTGTAAAGATAACCTCAAAAAGTGAATTTTGAGGTTATTTTTATAAAACTTGAATTTTTATCCGAAGTAAAACGAAATTAATATTGCTACTATTTTAACAGCTTCAAAAAATTACATTTTATAATATTAACATTTTTTAAATATACATTAATAATGTTTTGTTTTAAGCCCAACGCAGAATAAAAAAGTAACGTGAACGTAAGCATGCGATAGAAAAGGACAAACCTACTTCTGTCCTTTTCTATCTCATGCTTGCGTTCGCTTTCCGTTTTATTCTGCTTAGGCCTTTATATTTGTGACGCGATCTGAAGAAGGGGACCTTAGAAGCAAATCACTTTATGGTTATGTTAGACTTACCTTTTTGTTGATTAAGAGTTACTTTTTACTTTTTGTAAACTAAAATCAGTATTTATTAAATATTTTAATTGTAATGAAGATCTAAACATTACTGATTTATATTGTCAGTTGATTCTCTTTTCGTATTTTTATTTCAAAAATTGCAAACATAACCTACAATTTTTTGCGTCTAAGGTCCCTTTCTTCAGATCGCGTCACATTTATTGCATTTTTTAATTTGGGGAATTAAAAAATCTCAGTAAATGACAATTCACTGAGTGGGTGTCGGTAGCTCTACCTGTTCCCCTATATTCAAGTTTCAGAAATTGTTACTCGCGAATAAACTAATTGTAAACAGGGGCTCTTTCTTCGTGCGTACATTAACTGTACTGCATGAGATTGAAGAGAGCATAGGCGTTTTCCTTCTCCGACTCCTTCTCGACGTGGACGGCGTCGGGCCGATGATCGGACAGGAGAATCGGCTCGACGAGGATGCGCTGTTCGTCGGGCGCGTCCTCCAGGACGATCATTTCCTGGAGTAGCTCCGCAGGATCGGCGTCGTTCGGCTCGTCGGAGTCGCGCCTGCGCGGCAGCTTCGGCCTTTGGGAGTGAATCTTCATGTGGCGCTTGAGGTCGTACTTGCCGATGAAGCGCGCGTCGCACACGTCGCAGCCGAAGGGCTTGCCGCCGCTGTGCACCCAGACGTGCCTGCGCATGGCGGAGCTGAAGGTGAAGGCCTTGCCGCAAATGGTGCAGACGTAGGGCTTCTCGCCGGTGTGCAGGAGGCTGTGATCGCGGAGAGTGGCCTTTTGGTTGAAGCTCTTGCCGCAGACCTCGCAGGTGTGGTTGCGCGGATTGGAGTGCACGGACTTGATGTGGTTGAGGAGGTTGCCCTGCTGCGAGAAGGTGCGGTCGCAGATCGTGCACTTGAAGGGCTTCTCGCCGGTGTGCACGCGCGTGTGGGTCTGCAGGGTGCGGTTGTTGAGGAAGCGCTTGCCGCAGACTCGGCAGGGGAACTTGGGCAGGTGGGTGTTGAGCGGGTCCAAGTGCGAGAGAAGGTGGCGCTTGTAGTTGCCCTTGTGGTTGAAGATGCGCGGACACTGGTCGCACTGGTAGGCGGGCCCGTGCGCGTGCGTCGCCAAGTGCGTCTCCAGCTCCGATTTGATCTTGTAGCGCACGCCGCACTTGGCGCAGCGGTGCCTGGGGAAGTCGGTGTGGCAGGCCAGGTGCCTCTTCAGGTAGCGCTTCATCACGTAGGCCTTCTTGCAGAGGAAGCAGATGTAGGGGTGCGAGCCGCTGTGGATCTTGACGTGCGCTCGCAGCTCCCGCCGACTCTCGCAGTCCTTCTCGCACACGATGCAGAAAAAGGGACCTGAAACGGATTATATATTTTTATATTAGTGTCACATTTAATTTTTACGGTTCACGTTTCTGTATGCAACTTATATGAGTGTCACATTTGATTTTCACGGTTCACGTTTCTATATGCGACGCTCTTCCTACGAAAAATATACCTAAAGAGCAAACAATTTTAGGTTATGTTTAAAATTTAAAAATTGAAAATACACAAAAATAATAAATTCCCCTTAAAAATTATCGATGTTCAAGTCTTCATTACAACCGAAATATGCAATGAAAAGTAGTTTCAAATTTAAATACCTAAAAGGGTACTTTTAACCTAACTAAATATAACACAAACATAACCTGTTTTCATATTTATAAAAATAATTCAATTCGTAAAAAAGAATTATTGTATTATTATTACTGTATTTGTATTATTATTATTATTATATGTATTATTATTACTCGTATTATTATTATTATTAACTATATTAATCTCTGTGGGTTTTCATTCATTCTGTTCGCAGTATGAAGTTAGTTTTTGTATATACTTTTGTTTTTTTTCGTTTTGAAAACACATTTTTCTTGATAAAATAATGTTTGATTTATAAATTTTATAATTATATTTTGTTTATTTGTTTTAAATTATTAGTTTCTTTTGAAATAAAAAGTTGTGAAATTTTTATTTTTTAATTACAATTTTTAACAAATTTTTTCTATTTTAAATTAATAAAAAAAATGTGTAGGAAGAATTTGTGTATTTCATAATTACAATTTTTATTTTTTTCTGTATATAAAGATATTTTATATTTTACTAGCTAAAAAAACGCTCTTGTACTTTCTCATATAATTATTAAAAAACAAAATATTTAATTTTATTTGAAGAATTTCTTTAATAAGATTTAATTTTTTAACCTTCTAAAAATGAATTTATTTTAAGTTTTATCTAGAAATTAATGAAAAAATTTGAATAATTTCCTTTTCTTTATTTAAAATTGAAGGAAAAATAAAGTAATTTGAAGTATTTTACAAAATTTGTAGTATTTTTTTTTAACAAAATCAGAAATATTATTTTTTTAATATGTATTGATTAATAACTTCTTTCATTTTTTATACAAAAAAAGTTTTTAAAATTTTTTTTATTTGTTATAAAAAAAATTTTAATTATTTTACAGAATGTTAAATTGTATTGAGAAAAAGGTAAAAAATTTGAAAAATTTCTTTTCTTAACTTTTCAATCAGGACTTTCAATAAAATTCTGATTTTTTGGAAATAAATAATATAAATAAAATATAAATTATTATAATTTCCATTTAATAATCATAATGTTTGTTATGCTATGTTTGTACTGCGGACTGACTACGATAAAAATTGTATACTATGAAAGTAATTCAATTCTCGAGGAGAATTTCGTTTAAATTTTTTAAAATATATTGTAATTAAATTCTTTTTGCAGAATGTCTTTGAATTTTTTGTCAAAAAATGAAGTTTCTTTAATAATTTTAATTAAACATTTTAAAAATAATTAAAATTTTATGGAGAAGAATTTTATTAAAATTGTATTAAAAATAATTGAATTCTTGCGAAAAATTTTACTATTTATAAAAATAATATAATTTTTACGAATTATTTAGAAAGATTTGTGAAAATTTTAGGAAATATTGGAATTCTTTCGTGAAATTTCATTAAAATTTTTGAAAATATAAACTTAAGCTATTTTTTTTAATTTTGATTATGAAATTATTTAAAAAATTTATGCTTTTTAATAAAAAAATTTGTAATTTGTATAACAGTATCATATTGAATACTACGTTCCGCGCGCTAGCGCGCGTATCGTTTGCTAGTTATTATTATTATTGGATCTCTGTAAAAAAAATTTTATTATTTATGAAAATAATGGAATTATTGCGAAGAAATTTATAAAATATTTGTAAACAATTGAATTCCTGTGAAATTCTTATTATTTACGGAAGTAATGAAATATTTGCGTATAATTTTATGAATTTTTTTTAATACTTGAATTCTTAAGAATTTTATTATTTACAAAAATAGTTGAATTCTTGCGAAGAATTCTATAAGAATCTTTCAAAATAATAAATTTTATTCTAATAATTTTATGAAGATTGTGTTTTAAATAATTGAATTCGTATGAAAATTTCATTAATTATTTTTTCAAGAAATTTATTTAAAATTTTAGTAAAATAATTGATATCTTGCGGTAAATTTTATTATAGTTATGCATTGAATTCTTTTAATGAATTTTATTCAAAGTTTTTAAAATTCATTAAATTCTAGAAAGTTTTATTAGTTATAAAAATAATTGAATTTTTGGGACAAACTTTATTAAATTTGTTTGTAAATAATTAAATTGTTCCGTAAATTTTATTATTTATAAAAATAATTTAGTATTTGAGTAAAATTTTATTAAAATTTTTTGTAAATAATTGAATTCTTTTTGGAAAATTTTATTAAAATAGTAAAAAAATCAAAAATTGAATTCAATTGAGAAAATTTTTTGAAGACAATTGGAATTTTGACGAAAATTTTATAAAATTTTTTTTGAATCATTGAATTTTATTATTTATAAAGATAATTGAAATTTTAACCAAAAATTATAAAAAATGTATTGTAATTAAATTTTTACGAAGTGTTTTATTAATTTAGAACATAATTAAAAATTTTATAAAACTTTTGAGAATAATTCAATAGAAGAATTTTATTATTTATAAAGATAATTGAAATTTTGACTAAAATTAAAAGAAATGTTTTAATCATAATTGAATTTCTACGAAGAATTTTGTTAATTTTTGAAAATAATTGATCTTCTGCAATGATTCGTCAATTTAAACAAAATTTAATAATTTAAAATATTTTTAACTAAAATCCTTCTATAAATTCATTATTTTGTATAATTGAATTGAAATTTGTTCATTTTTGAAAATAGTTAAACTTCTGCAATGATTTTAATTCCTACATATTTTTAATCCAATTTAAATAAAATTACAGGAAAGAATTTAATTATTTTCTAAAATTTTAATCAATCCTTCTAAACAATTCAATTATTTTTTTAAGTAGTAAAATCTTTACAAAAATTCAATTATTTTTTAAAAACAATTTTAATTGAATTCCTCAGATGAATTCAAATATTTAAAAATATTTTCATAAGTTTTATTTATTTCCTAAAATTTTAATAAATTCTTCAAAACAATTCAATTATTTTTATAAATACTACAATTCTTTGAAGAAATTGAATTGTTTTTAATCCAATTCAAATAAAATTACACGAAAGAATTTAATTATTTTCAAAAATTTCCATAAAATTGTATTTCAACAAGAATTTTAAATTCTTGTAAAATAATTCAATTATTGGCAAAATATTTATAAAGAAGAATAAAAAATTTCATTATTTTCAATTACTTGTATAAAATTCTTCATACCAATTTAATTATTTCTTAAAATTTTAATAAATTCTTCAAAACCTTTCAATTATTTTTATAAACAGTAAAATTCTTTACAATAATTCATTTATGTTTATAAATAGTCAAATCCTTTGCATAAGTTTATTTATTGTCAAAACGATTTTAATAGAATTTCTCGAAAGAATTTTAATCTTTAAATAATAACATAAAATTGATTTATTTTATAAAATTTTAATAAATTCTTTGAAACAATTTAATTATTCTGATAAATATAGTAAAATTCTTCGCAAGAATTCAATTAATTTTATAAGTAGTAAAATTCTTTGCAGGAATTCAATTATTTTCAAAACAATTTTAATTAAATTCCTCGGATGAATTTAAATATTTTAAAATATTTTCATAAATTTTATTGATTTCCTAAATTTTTAATAAATTCTTCGAAACAATTCAATTATTTTTATAAATAGTAATAAAATTCTTCGGAAGAATTCAATTATTTTTAATACAATTTTAATAAAATTCTTCTTCATAAAATCCAATTGGTTTCAAACTTTTCAATTAAAATTTTTAAAGAAATTCCATTAATTTAAAAAAAATTCAAAGAAATTCTTTAAAAAAATTTAATGAGGATTTTCAAAAATTGTAATAAAGTTCTTTACGAGAATTTAATAACATTTTTAGAAGGAATTATATTATTTTCAAATTTTTTGATAATTTTCTTTGCAATAATTCGATGATTTGCAAAATATTAATTTCAAAATTGAAAATATTTGAAAAGAAAAATTATTTAAAAATTTAAGATACCAAAAAGCAAATAACAATTTACTTCAAACTGCGAACAGACTACCGGATCACGAACTTTATTAATATAGAAGATTTTAAAAATTTAATTTGTTTCGGTACTTTTAATAATAATTAATTTGAATTCCTGATTTTTCCCTGACTTCCTTGACCAATTCTGCATTTCGATTTATTCAATCCTGAATTAAAAATTTTAAAACTAGGATTGTGTATAAATTATTGTTACAGACCGTTGCTTGGCACGTGATTGTCGACGATGTGAATCAACACCTTCGACAGTTCCTGGTAATTCTGAAGACAGAGACTGCACTGAAATTGCACTTCGTTCCCGTCCCTTATCTCCTTGACCCTCGTTATCGTGTCATTAATACTGCCCAGAATATCGTCTTTGGAACTTATGAAATAATCCGAATCCGAATCGTTGCTCTCCTCTGCTTCCTTTTCCCGGTTGTTATTATCTAGAAGAAGCAGGGCGTTTTCATTCGAATCCGAAACGCAGTCTTTCTCTTCAGTCGCTGAAACGTTCGCATAGAGCACTTCTATCTCCGTGTTTGTCCTACTCGCTTCATTCTCCATTGTACTCTCAATAGTCAACAGTCTTTCCACTGGAGGAATTGCCCTAAACAAATCACTGACCGATTGCACATAATCAATATCTCCACTGCTTGTAGTCTCTGCCAAATTGCTCGCCGCTTGTGCAGTCTGCTTGCTGTTTGTGCTCGCCAAACTGATTTCCGGGTTCGCAAGAACTGCTTGAAAAGCTTCTCTATTTAGCATGAGATTTAAAGCTTCGTTAGGTACGTAAGTTATTGCGTATTGAACATCACCAGAATTGACAATATTTGCAATTGTCTCATCCTTCTCGCTATTCAATAAATCAACGTTTTCAGAATCAATGCAAATTTCTTCAACTACTTCGTTCGTTTCGTCTTTTGATTGTTGCATTTTGTTCTCTAGCAGTTTTTCTTGCACTAAATTTACTATTTTCGGTTTGATAGTTGCTTGTGAAAATTGCAATTTTTCCAATTTATCCTCCTGAACTGGACAAACGTCTTCCTGCAAAATAATTTATGATTTCAAAAAAACCGCATGTTCAGTTTTCAACTTTTTATCTTGTATTTAAAGATAAATATTTTGCAAAGTAAATTTAAAATTTTCAGGGTGTCTACTATTTTTTACTATTTTTTTAACAAAATTCTCGGTTTTTTCCGGCTTTGTCATCTTTTTTCCCCATCAACTTTCAATTTATTTAATTTCAAACCAGGATGTCTACTATTTTCATTCAACAAAATTCCCAGTTATTTCCCGGTTATTGGCCTAATTTTTTCCCTGTTTTCTTTTCTCATAAAATTTAAATTTCAATTTGATTTCGAACATAAATAAATAATAATTTTAATTGAAACATTGGAAATTATTTTTTTCAATTTTTTAAAAATAATCTTGTCTTTTTATAATTATAATTGGAAATTTTCTTTTTCAAGTTTATTACAATTTTATTGGTAATAATTGAGGAGCAAGTTTTCAAAATATGATAAATCCAAATTTTGTCATTTCGAGAAATTGAAACAAATGACAATTCTCACATAACCATTAAAAATAATTTTAATGTAGAAAAAATGTAATAAATTCTTTATTTTAAAATATTTTTCTATTTAAAAAGCTTTGTTTATAATTAAAATTTATTGTAATTAAGGAATTTCAAGGTTTTTGGTAATTTTTTCTTATAAAAAATTAAAAATTATCCAGGTTAGGCAAAAATATATTTTAAATTGAAAATTCTTTGGTAACAAATTTTTTTTCTTAAATTGAACAGTGATCAATCGATTTCTAAGGATTTTAAAATTCTAAATATGTATTTATCTCAATTTTTTTGAAAAATGGATTTATCAACTTTTGAAAAATTGCTCCTCAATTGAATTTCTGCAAAGAATTGTACTATTTACAAACATAATTGAAATCCTTCCCAAGAATGATATTATATTTATGAAAATAATTTAATTCCTGCGAATGATTTATTAGAATTTAAAAACAAAAGGAGTGATAATTAATTATTTACTTAATAAGTAAAAAACATTAAATTTGCTTAAGAAATGATGAATATAATTTATTTGAACATTCAGAAATTTGAAATTATAAAAATTTAAGAGAAGTTCAATAATTATAACTATTGAATAATAATTAATAATAGAATAATATAATTTTTAGAAGCAAAAAATTGATTTAAATTTTAACAGGGACTTTATATTTTAAAAATAAAATTATAATTACGACAACTAACATTATTTTCGAAAAATTTAAAATAAAATTCTTGTAAAGAATTAAATTATTTTAAAAAAATGAAAGAAATTTCAATTATTTCAAAAAGAATTAAAGAATTTCATTAAAAACTTTTTAAAAAATCGCATTTTCAAAGTATTTTAATTTAATAATTGATAAATAATTAAATTTTATAAGGGGTCACAATCTAATGTACTCACATTTCTTAGTGCGAAGATTAATAATTAAAATTTTTATTAATTAATTTTAAAAAAATACACACTTCAAATTTTTTAATAAAATTGAATTTTCGCAGTTTTTTTTTTAAATTTTGAAAAATAAGATTTTTTAATTCTATTATTTCAAAATAATTAAATTTTTATAAACAAATAATTGAAAATTTTTGATGTAATTGAAATTTCTGTACATTCTATTAAAAATAATTTACTTCGTTTAAAGAATTTTATTAAAATTTTTCTAAATAATCAATGGAAGTTAGTCATCGTATAATTATAATTTTAGTTTAAAAAATTTATTCGCAACACATTCAACTATTTTTTTAAATAGTAAAACTTGGACAAAATTGAAATACTTTTAGGAATTTCATTAGGAAATTCATTGGTAAAGTTCAATTATTTCTATAAATAACAAAAATTCATTTATGTTCATCACAAAAATTCAATCATTTTCAAAAATTTTTCATTATTCAATAATTTGTATGTCTACTATTATAATAACATTTCCAAAAAGTATTCAATTATTTAAAAATAATTTTGACAAATTCTACACAATTCTACACAAATATTCAATTATTTTGTAAAAGAATGAAAATTTCATAGGAATTGAATTATTGAAAATAGTTTATCTAAAATTTTTTTTAAAAAATCAATAATTTAAAACATTTTTTATAAAATCCTCGCAATAATTCAATTACTTTCATAAATAATAAAACTCATTGCAGAAATGGAATTATGTTTAATACAATTTTAATCAAATTCGTCGAAAAATGCAATTATTTTTAAAAATTTGATTAAATTTTCTCTAAAGAATTCAATTATTTTCAAAAGTAATAAAATTCTCCGCAGAAATTGTTTGAAATTTTTTTGAAATTCTTCGAAAATTCAATTATCTTTATAAATAATTAAATTGTTCTCTACAATTCAATTATTTTCAAAAAATTTTAATAAAATCCTTCGCAAACATTTAATTATTTTCATAAATATGTAATAACATTCATTGGAAGGATTCAATTACTTTTCTAAATAGTAAAATTCTTTGCAGAAATTCAATTAGTATTGATAAATTTTAATGAAATTGAATTAATCAAATTTTCCATTATAATTATGAACAGACAATATTTTTTTGAAAAAATTCTTTGTTTATAATTCAATTATTTTCCAAATTGTAGATTTATGTTCGAAATGAAATAAATTTGAATTTGATGAGAAAATAAAACCGGGAAAAATTAGGACAAAGCCGGGAAAAACGGGGAATTTAAAGGTTAAACACAATTTATAATCAGTCACTATTGATAGAGTAAATATCGGTAAAATTATTTCCTATTATCTTATTGGCGGTCGTGTTTCATTAACGATTTTAGTTTTTAACACTGTTTTTAAATGGAAATGTGAAAACGAAAAATCTAAATTTGACTATTTTTTTTAGAATAGTAGCTTTTAGTAGCATTCGGCTCAAAAAAGTAGCCAAAAAGTAGCCTCGTATCAAAAAAGTAGCAAATAGTAGCTTTTAGTGGAAGAGTGCGAAGCCTGCAAATGGCTTCAAAAATTTCTATTCGAGATTTTATGAACAATTGAATTTTTTTGACAAGTATTTCTTTTAATTTCTTGAAAATAATGTTTCTTTTTAATAATTTTAATTGAAAATTTGGAAAATAATTGAATTAAACAAAGAATTTTTCAATTTTTTTTACTTCAAATATTACCTTAACGAAATCGCTCGAAACTTGGAACATTTTTCGAAGTTTTTTCTCCGATTCGATAACCTGCTGTTTAAATTTGTAAAAAGCACTCGTACGATGAGCACATTTTGTGCACAGCATTGTTGGAAGGCCATCGTTCTTATCAATCTACAAACAAAACATTGCAATTACTATAAAATTAAGTAACGGAAATTTTTATTTTCCAAACAAGATAACCTAGAACTGTGGAAAATAAATCAAACATATAAATATAGCGATTTTAATATTTTTATTCAAAGGAGTATTAAAATTATTAATCAACAATTTCCAAACTGAATCATTTTGTTAAGGATAAAATTTTTAATATAGAAATTAATATGTCATTGTACTTACGCGAATAGACGTTAACTCGACAAGTTTTTTGAGCAAATTTTTCTTGTTAAAGATTTCATCGTCCATAGAAATGAAAGTTCCGTCAATTTCCATACAAGCTCGACACATTGGAGCTGCACTTACTTCCCAACTCATTTTTTAATAATTTTATGTTTCTCTATTGTTGAAAGAAAATTCATTGGAAATGTCAAGACGAACGAGACGAACGCAGATGAAAACATTCGATCATATGGTTGATTCCTAACCTCAAAAATCGCAACTTTCTTATAGCAAACGCCATGCTCGTTTAAGTTGTACTTTTGATTATTTATACGAAAGAAATAACATAATTTTGCCAAATATAATAAAAGTAAATACTGGCATGACACTAAACATTTGCAAAATTGGAAAATAACATTATTCTAACTTTTGAAAAACGTTCCAAAATAACCGGAAATCACGCTTTGGATATACTTCGAAGTAAATTTGAAAGTGCGGGATCACGCATAATAATAACCTGTACATACTATATATATTTTGTTATTTGTTGTGAAAATTGGAATCAGAATTATCAACTTTGAATACCTACTTCTAATCTTTTTAATTAAAATAAGCGTGTATTTACGTCTATATAATTATGTAAATGGGTTTTGGGGCATAATGTTTTTACATTCATCATTAAAATATTTATTTATTAAGACTATAGTTACAATTTGTTTTTTATTACAAACTTTAGAGTTTATTCACTGAAATAATTAGAAAATAATAGAATTCAATTGGTTAGCTCCTAACCTTATACGTTAAGGAAATAGGTTTCAATATTTCCATCAATAACCTTTTTTACAATTTTGTAATTTATATAAATAATTTACTGCATATTTATTACTAGAAAAGATTAATTTTTATTAATCAAAAAAGTAATTCAGATATTTTATATTTTTGTTGATCGCAAACAAAAGAAATTTTTCGAATAAAAAATACTTTCGAATATTCAACAAATAATTATAGTGCAAGCTTCGTACTCAATTATTAGTTAAATTAAATTATCATTATTAAAGAACAATTGAATTGTTTATTAAATTATTGTTAAAAATGATTAAAAAACAAATTATTGAAAATAAAAAATTTTATTGAAAACGAATTTTAATAAAATATTCTTTGATATAAATAATAATTTCTAGGAACAATTTTGAAGTTAGTTGTCATTTGCTTTTTTGTTTCTTAACTTTTTTTATAATTTTTCTTTTCGAATATTTTTCAATTTTAAGATTCATGTATTGAAAATCATCGAATTATTGTAAAGAAATTTTTCAAAAAATTTGATAATAATAGAATTCCTTCTAAAAATGTTATTAAATTCTCTTGAAGAATTTTTTAAATATTTTTAAAAATCCTAATTAAATTCTCTTGAAGAATTTCTTTGAATTTTTTTAAACTAATGGAGTTTCTTTAAAAATTTTAATTGAAAATTTTGAGAGCAATTTAATTTTAATAAGAATTTTATTACAATTTATAAAAATAATTGAATTATTTCGAAGAATTTATTAAAATTTTAGAAAATAAATTAATTTTTGTTAATATTTGAAGATTAAAATTCTTTCAAGAATTTCTATTAAAATTGTTTTCAAAATAATTAAATTTCTGCAAAGGATTTTTTACTAATTATAAACATAAATTAATTATTGCAAAAAATTTTACTATTTATAAAAATAATTAAAATGTTTCGAAAAATTTATTAAAATTTTAACAAATAATTAAATTGGTATGAAGAATTTTATAGAAATAATTGAAAATAATGAAATTTTTTATTCTTCTTTATTAATATTTTGCCAAGAATTGAATTATTTGTAAAGAATTTAAAAATCTTGTTTAAATTGAATTTTATGGAAATTTATGAAAATAATTAAATTCTTCAGAAAATTTTTCTATTTAATTTTTTGACAATAATATGCAGTAATAATTAATTATTTACTTAAAAAATAAGAATTTAATTTGCTCAAAAAATAAATAAATATCATTTATTTGAACATTCAGAAATCTAAAATTATAAAAATTTAAGAGAAATTCAATAGTTATAATTATTAAATAATAATAATATAATTTTTAGAAACAAAAAATTGATTTAAAACTTTAAAATTAACTTCAAATTTTAAAACTAAAATTATAATTACGGTCACTAACTTTCCTTGATTATTTTCGAAAAATTTAAATAAAATTCTTTAAGACAATTCAATTATTTTTAATAAAATGTAAAGAAATTTAAATTATTTCAAAAATTTTCCATTACTTGTTTATAAAAATTCAATTATCTTGAAATAGTAGAATTGAAAAATTTTAATATTAATTTTCAGAATTTTCAAAAAAACTTTGCATAAATTGAAATTCATTCAAAATTGTTAAGTGTATATCTTTTTTTAAATTAATTAACAAAGAATTTAATTATTATTCTTCGCACTAAGAAACATGAATACATCAAAATTTGATAATAGCAGAATTCCTTCTAAATCTTAATTAAATTCTTTTGAAGAATTTCTTTGAATTCTTTTTAAACAAATGGAGTTTTTTAAAAATTTTAATTAAAAATTTTGAAAGCAATTTAATTTTAAGAAGAAGAACTTTATTAAAATTGTATTTAAAATAATTGAATTCATGCGTAGAATTTTATTACTATTTATAAAAATAATTGAATTGTTCACGATGTTGAAGTCCACAACGTTTATCAACGAGAAAATTATTTACTTAATAAATTAAAAAAAAATAAAGCATCAATATTGCCATAAAAATATTTAGAAAAAATAGATTAATGTTTATGTTATGATAATAATTGTTATATAAATAAATATTAAATTAAAAATAATTTTGGAAAAATTATACAAATTTTTTTCGTTGATCAACGTTGTGGACTTCAACTTCGTAATTGTTCCGAAGAATTTATTAAAATTTTAGAAAATAAATGAATTTTATGTTAATATTTGAAGATTAAAAATCTTTCAAGAAATTCCTTTTAAAATTGTTTTAAACAGAATTGAATTTCTGCAAAGAATTTTACTACTTTTAAAAATAATTGAAATATTTCGAAGAATTTATTTAAATTTTGAGAAATAATTCAATTGGTATGAAAAATTTTATAGAAATAATTGAAAATAATAACATTCTTATTTCTTTTTTATAAATATTTTGACCATAATTGAATTATTTTTAAAGAATTTAAAATTCTTGTTGAAACTGAATTATATGGAAATTTTTGAAAATAATTCAATTCTTTCGTGCAATTTTATTTAAATTGCAATAAAAATAATTCAATTTCTTCAAAGAATTGTAGTATTTATAAAAATAATTGAATTGTTTCGAAAAGTTTATTAAAATCTTAGGAAATAAATAAAATTTTTGAAAATATTCAAAATGATATTTGAATTCATCCGAGGAATTTAATTAAAATTGTGTTGAAAATAATTGATATCCTGCAAAGAATTTTACTATTTATAAAATTAGTTGAATTCTTGCGAAGAATTTTACTCTATTTTATAAAAATGTAGGTAATTTTTTGTAGTTAAAAGAAAACATTGGAACATTAGCGTAATTTGTCTAATTTTTTTCATGAAATAATATTTCAAAAGAATGCTCGCTGAGAATAATTTACTCTCTAATAATTTATCTAATTAATAAAAAATGAACTCTCAAATAGATTAGAGTAGGTTAAGTTAAGGCATTAAGAGAATTGTAAATGATTAAAATTCATTTTGATAGCAGAGAAATCGGCTTTAATAAAATACAAAATACATTACATTAAACTTGAATAGGAACTAAATCTTTTAGAAGAGAATTACTTACAAATAAAATATACAGGTAGATGTCAATCTTAAATTGCTTTTTTTTGCACTTAAAAACTAGAGAAATGAAGGATAACTTGCTACATATTAGACACTTTGGATATGTTCTTTGTATGGAATTATTTATATAAATTTTCTTCCAACTGAAAATTTTGCAATAAAAGACAATTGCAATAAAATGATATTCGTTTTCGGTATTTGTTCCTTACATACAATGTATGTATAATTTATAATTCGTATTCAAGTTATCTATTTCTTTTTTTTTTATCATACACCATGTACACAAATAGTAAACTAATTCTACCATTTTTTTTTATATTTCAGTTTAGTTTCGTTTACGAAACTAAATAACTAATTATTATTCATCTACTTTGTGTCCTTTTTTCTTTTTCTTTTTGCATAAACTATAGAAATATTTTTTTTCCCAGGCAACACACTTGCCAAATTAGTACTTCGTCTCCGTACGTCATTAAAAAGAGTTTACAAAATTATTACAAAGTAACGAGTTGGTCAAGTTTAAAAAGAATTGAATTCTGATCAATTGCACCTGGAGATTTTTAAAGAGAATTTTTTTTTAGTGAAAAATATAAAAATTCCATTGATTCTCTATTGAGTGACAAATATTTTTTTTGTCACGTCTTCATTTTTTGGTAAAGTGTAAAATAACATTTTTTAAATGTTCGTTTCTGTTTTGTGTAAATACGGGGAAAAATTATTTTTACTTTACAATACTTCTCTTTATTCAAATGGAGAATAAAAATATATATATATTCTTGTCTTACTTGTAAAGTTTCATCGAGAATGCAGGGAATCATCCTCAAAATACGGGGAAACGTCTTCTCACCACTGATCATTATTTGTGCTTGGATGTAAATTTCGATTCTTAAATTTCATCCTTTAAATAATTTCTCAGCAAAGCAATAGCATAAATTAGGTGAATTGATGTTTTAAGATTCTTTCGATAGCAGAAGGAAGAAGAGACGAATTCATAATTCTAATCACTAGAACATAAACTCTTTTGATCAATCGATCATAATTTGAATACATAATTTTTTTAATATGTAAACTGAATAATTTTTCTCCCTTCAAATATATATTTTTTTTTTTTGCAGATATTTTTCTTTCGTACAGTCTGCACGGAAAAAATAAGTACATGAAAGATTACTTGACAGTACTTGACTTTTGGATGGGAGAACTTTTCTGTAAATATTTCAAAGACAGTCCTAAAATTTTTCGTTGACTTATGTGAAATAATCACGAGCAGTGCTAGAATATTTAAAACATTCCATTGATTACTTTAAACATTCCAGCACTGTTGTGATAATTTCACGTAAGTCAATGAAAAATTCTAGGACTGTCTATGAAATATTTTCAGAAAGATTGTCTCATCCAAAAATCAAGTACTGTCAAGTAATCTTTCATGTACTTATTTTTTCCGTGTGGACATGAATTTAAAAAATTATTACAAAAATTAAATTAGCATTACCAACTGAAAAACTGTTTACTCTCAACACTTTATTCAGATGTCCTATTGACAAATTATTTCACAGAAAGAAAAATTAATTATTGTTTCTAAAAAACAAGTATATGATTTTTTTCGTATGTGTGTGTTTTTTTTTGGCAGTGTAATCTATAAATACGGAAATACAGATTTTTTTTTTGCATTAATCTCTTTTTGCTCAGGGGGAAAAAGATATCAATGCAAATAATAGCAGAAGATTTTGCAGGTAATCTTATTTAGAATGAAAAGATGGAACTTGAAAAAACAGAATGAAAAGAGAAAAAAAAACAGGAAACTAAAGAAAATACCTGCATTGTTTGATTTAATACTTGAATATTAACTCTGTAAAAATGAATGATAGTAACGTTAATTGAAATTAATTTTTGAGTCTTCGGTGTGCTGTTTCTCGAGCAGATTAACATTGACGAAGAATATCAGATAGGCGGTAGTTTCAGCTGCTGCAAACACTTGACTGCTCGTCATGGGAGAGACGGACATGTCGTTATAGTAGTACCACTGTCCCTCGTGTTCGACGTAACTTGTGTAATGTCCGCAGTCCACATTTTCACCGACGTGCGAAATTATACAGACGGGCTTGTATATTTCATCGGCGTCGAAGCCTTCGATCCTAAAAATTAAAATGGTTTTTCATCTATATTATCTATTATTTTTATTATTTACGGTTTTTTATTTATAAAGACAGAAATATCTTATTTTTTAAAAATAATTATTAACATATTTAGACAATTTTTTATTCATCAAGCAAATTCTTCATAAATTAAACAAAAAAGTTCGAAATAATTTTCTAAATGAGGTTGAAGTCCACAACGTTTTTAAAAACGAAAACAAAAAAATTAATCCTATGGTATTTTTATTTTTGATTCTAAACAATGTTATTTTTTCATTAATGTATCCTTAGTGACAATTAATTTCTTAAAAATTAAGACACATGAAAATTCGAGATGAATTTAATTTGAAAAAAATTCTTTTTTGATTTTTCGTTTTTAAAAACGTTCTGGACTTCAGCTTCGTTTTTCTAATACGTTTAGCAAAAGCTTCAATATTATTTTTATCAATTAAAGTTAGCTCGTTTTTGACAAAGAATTCGAATTCTCATATTAAATATCTCCTACGGAGTTCGATAAAAGTAAAATTATTGATTAGAAAAAATGTCCATATTAATGAATTTATTTATTAAATTGTGTCCTCAAAGTTTGATTTTATGCCTAAAATTTTAACTTCTTTTTTTTTGAACTGAATAAGTTTTATCGATTTTTCAGACTTTGCACTCGATAATTAATTATAAAAACGTAGCAAAAAATAGCTTTTAAACTAAAAAAAAAAATAGTAAAAAAAAGTAGCTATCGAAAAATTAAGTGATAATAAAAAAAACTCGTTTTAGACACTTTGCAACACTGACAAAAATTCCATTCCATATTTTTTATTTTCTTGACTTTTTCCTGATTTTCATAACAAAAAAATTTTTTATCCTGATAATAAATTGAATTTCTGCAACAAATTTTATTATTCATCAAAAAATTAACATATTTATAAAAAATAATCTAATTCTTGCAAAGATCTCTAAATACTCAAATTCTTTCGACTAATTAATTATATGCAAAACTTCAAATTAAAATAATTGAATTACAGAGAAATTTTTATTATTATAAAATATTATTATTTAATTATCAATTCTTAAGGAGATTTTTTAAAAACATTTTTTAAATAATTGAATTCTGTCTGGAAATTTTATCAAGGTGGTCGATATTGAAAATCATTAAATTGCAAAACCTTTTTTAAAAATAATTAAATTTTACAAAGAATTCTATTAAAATTTTTTGACAATAATTGAATTTCTGCGTGGTATTTTATTAAATTTTTTTGAAAACAATTGAATTCCTAAAAAGCATTTTATTCTTCATGAAAATAATTCAATTCTTGCGAACGATTATATTAGAATTCTTATAAATAATTGAATTTTGAAAAAGAAATTTATTATTTTTTAGAAATAATTGAATTCTTCTGATGAATATCGTTGTTTATGAAAATAATTGAATTTTGCAAAAAAAATTATTTAAATGCCTCAAAATAATTAACTTTTCAGAAGTAATTTTGTTACTTATCAACATAATTGAATTCTTTCAAAGAATTATTTATTCGTAAATAATTGAATTCTTAGGAAGAATTTTCTTTAAATTTAAAAGAATAAGTTAAATATTTCAGAAAAATTGAATTAAAATTGTATTTAATGTAAATGATTTCTTTCGAACAATTATATTAAAATATTTTAAAATGAATAAATTCCAATAATTATAAACAATTATAAATAATTGAATTCTTTCAAAGAATTAAAAAAAAATTTTTTTTAAGTCATTGATTTTTTTGAGGAATTGAAATAAAAGTTTTTAAGAATAATTACATTTTTTCAGCAATTTCTGCAAAATTGCATTAAAAATAATTAAATTCCTTTAATCAGTTTTATTATTAATGAAAATAATTGAATTTTGTAAATAATTTTATTAAAATTATTAAAAATAACTGAAATTTCGGAAATAATTTTGTTATTTATCTTTAATAATTGAATTCTTCCCAAGAACTATTTGTATAAATAATTGAATTTTCAGGAAGAAGTTTATAAAAATCTAAAAAAAATATTGAATTATTTCAAGAAAATGTTATCAAAATATTTGAAAATAATTGCATTCTTCTAAAAAATTCGAATATTTTTTTGTAAACAATTGATTTTTTTCTGGGAATTGAAATTAAATTTTTAAGAATAATTACATTTTTTATCATTTCCTGGAAAATTGCATTAAAAATAATTGAAATCCTGCTGTAAATTTTATAATTTATGAAAATAATTGAATAGTTTTTTTAAGAATATGATTGGAATTTTAAAATACCTAAAATTGAATTTCTGAGGAGAATTTTATTAATTATACGAAAATAATTGAATTATTGCAAAAAATTTTATTAAATTAATTTAAAAAGAATTGCATTTCTGCGTAAAATTTTGTTATGTTTGAAAATAATTGAACTCTTCGTAAGAATTTTGTAAATATTCTTTTAGACAATTAATTTTTTCGAAATATAATGAATTCAACACATAATAAATTTGAAAACCGAGCGATAGAATCATTATTATATCATTATAATAAATTTTATCAATTTTTTTAAACAATTGAATTATTCGGGAAAACTTTATTTATTCAAATAATTGATTTTTTCGTTTGATTAATTTAAAATAGTATTAAAAATACTTGAAATTCTTCCATTAGTTTCATTATTTATGAAAATAATTTAATTCTTGCTTAGAATTTTATGAAAAATTTTTTTTTTTAAATCAAAATTCTATGAAAAAAAAATTAATTATTATTGAAAGTATTTGAATTATTGTGAAGAATTGTATAAAAATTTCGGTAAAAAATTGATTTTTTCGAAAATGCGATTTTAAATTAATTGAATTGCTGTGGAAATTTTACTATTTTCTAAAATAATGAAGTTTTGGATGAATTTAATCAATTTTTTGTTTTAAATAATTGAATTCTTTTGCGAAATTTTATGAAAAATACTAGACATTGAAAATAATTGAATTTCGAATATTTTTTGAAAACAATGAAATCGTTTTAAAGAATTTGATTATAATTTTAAAGAGCAGTTTTTTATTTCTAGTATTAACGAATTTAAAGCAGTGGAAATGTTAAAAAAAAAAAGAAATAGGATTTATTGTGAAATCTGAACATAATTTTAGAAATATATTGAATAGGCTCTAAGAAACGAATCAAGGGTGAAAATAAGTTGCTAAAGTGGGATAAAAGATTTTTAGGGACAAACTATAGTAGGAATTTTTGCCATTAAGTTAAATTTTGAATAAATTAATAGATAAATTAATTAAATTAATAGTAATTATTATTATTAATTAATTAAATTAATTAATAAATTAATTTTTAATAAATTCTAAATAGTTAATTAATTAATTTTCCGCTTGGTAAATACTCACATCAGAGAGGGTTTAAGTACAAGTTGTTCCGGAATACTAAGTGCGTTGCTAATTTTCCTGGTGCCGTGTTCGCCAATTCCGTATCGATGAACGTGAACTGTGAGCACTTTAGGATAATTGCTGAAAGCCGTTCGCACATCTTGGAATTTGTGCTTGCAATGATCGCAAGTTACCCTCCTCTCTTCGGTTGTGAAATTCCGAGCGATCGCGTCCTCCACGTTTACGGGCACGTCTTTACTCTCCGGTGGCACTTGAACGAAGACAACCAAATTGTCAACGCGCTTTTGCTTCTGCTCACTGCATCTCTTGCAAGTATACTGATCCACGATTGGAAGCAGAAAGTAGTCGTCCACCGGGTTCTTTATCGACTCGTCCAAATTCTCCTTTGAATCCTCAACGCCGTTCGGTAGCCTTTCAAGTTTATTTGACTTCTGACTCGCACCTGGTTCGGAGAGATTGCTGTTCTCTCTCAATTCCACTAGGGGACGACGCTTACTCGAGTCAGGAGTTGTCTTTGATTTTCTCTGGTCTTGTGGATTTTCCGGCATATTTTCGATCTCCTGTATTTTTGTCTCGCTCGATTCTCTCTTCTCGAAGAACGTTTTAAAATGGTTGAGTAATTTCATCAGAAACTCAGACACATCCTGCTGCCTTTCAGATGGGTAAGAGTCGTCTAGAACGATCAACTCTTCCTTGAATTTCCTGAAGAAAAATTATTTATTAAATATATTTAAACAATTTTTCAAATACATTTAGGGGTTTTTTTCTTTAAAAAAGGTGAAAAGGTGATGATCCCCAAGTTTTGAACGTTCAAATGAACGAAACATTTTTTATTGCAGATATTGTAATAAATTATTAAACTTAAATAGAATTTTTTAAATAAAATTTTACGTTTACAAACTCAGTAATTAATTTTTCTGGTTGTGAAGTAAAATAATTGCAATAAAAATTTAATTTTTGGAAAAAATAAATAAATTTCGTTCATTTGAACGTTCAGAACTTTAGGATCGTAAAAGGTGAATTATTTTCCGGTTATAAGTGGCACAAAAATTATCATAAAAAGCATAAATTAAAACCTACTTGAATTTTTTAATCAACAATTGAAGCTGAAATAATTCAAAACTTAGCTAATCTTAAATTTTCCTTCGATTAAAACTACATTAAGTTAAAATTTGCACAAATTAAATTTAAAATCGATAACTTCAACAATTGAAGATAGAAAAAATGACAGAAACTTTAAAGTTTCTCGTAAAACATAAGTTTAATTTTTAAAAAAATATTCAAGTGAAATTGTATTAATTAGTAGATTTTTACTCATTGAAAATAGTAGATAATTCTAACCTAACTCAGATGTAGAGAAATCAATTATTATTAAAATAAAAAAATTCAATTTTTTATATTATTTGAAACTGTAATTTTTTTTAAAAGTTCTTAAGGCGATTAAATCTAAATTCGTAACAGAATTTTTGAAAAATGTTTAGAAAAAAAACCAAATTTCTGAGGAATTTTAATTACAAATAGAAAAATCATACATGATTTCTGCTGAATTTTAATAAAAAATATAAACTACATTTTTAAAATTTTAATTTACTTTTTTTAAACATAATTGACATTAAAAATTTACAATAAAAAATTCTAAGAATTAATGTCTCTGAAGTTGTCGACTTTTCTCCAAACTCCAACAAATATTTTAGTTTACTCTAAAAATAATTCAAACTCCAAGAAATTTTTCTAATCCATTTTTCTCAATATCTTAAGTTGCAAAATTATTTGGAACTTTAATAGATTTTTTAAAATAAATATTTAATTATTATTATATTTCTACTTTATTACTTTTCACTAATATTAAGATAATAAAAAATTTTTAATTTCACATTCTCTAAAATTCAAAATTGTTATTTAATAATTTTCTAGCAATATTAACTAATATATTCAACAAATAATATAATTATTATATTAATTAATATATTTCAACAAATATTAACTAATATATTTTTAAAATCCACTTGTTTATAAGACAATTTCATGAAATTTTGAATAATTTGAATGTTTTTCAATAAAATATATATTTCTCGGTTTTTTTTCTCAACAACTTAAAATTTATTTGATTTCAAACATAAATAAATCAACGAACAATTCAAAATTTTTTTATTAGAGTTTTTATGAATAATTAAATTGTTTTGACGAGGTTCTTTAAATTTTTTGAAAATAATGTTTTTTTTAATAATTTTAATTGAAATATTGAAAAATAATTGAATTAAACAAAAATTTTTTCCTATTTTTAAAAATAATCTTGTCACTTTATACTAATTGAAAATTTGATTTTTCAATTTTATTAAAATTATATTAACAATTGAATTTCTGGAAAATTTTTTACTATTTATAGAAGTAAGTTATCCTTTCAAACAATGCTATTATTTATGAAAATAATTAAATTTTTTAGAAAATTTTTCTGTTTAATTTTTAACAATAATAAGCAGTAATAATTAATTATTTACTTAAAAATAAGAATTTAATTTGCTCATAAAATAAATAAATATCATTTATTTGAACATTCAGAAATCTAAAACTATAAAAATTTAAGAGAAGTTCAATAGTTATAATTATTAAATAATAATAATACAATTTTTAGAAACAAAAAATTGATTTAAAACTTTAAAATTAACTTCAAATTTTAAAACTAAAATTATAATTACGGTCACTAACTTTCCTTGATTATTTTCGAAAAATTTAAATAGAATTCTTTAAGACAATTCAATTATTTTTAATAAAATGTAAGGAAATTTAAATTATTTCAAAAATTTTCCATTATTTGTTTATAAAAATTCAATTATCTTGAAATAATAGAATTGAAAAATTTTAATATTAATTTTCAGAATTTTCAAAAAAACTTTGCATAAATTGAATTTGATTCAAAATTGTTAAGTGTATATTTTTTTTTAAATTAATTAACGAAGATTTTAATTATTATTCTTCGCACTAAGAAACATAAATACATCAAAATTTGATAATAATAGAATTCCTTCTAAATCCTAATTAAATTCTTTTCAAAAAGTTTTTAGAATTCTTTTTAAACAAATAGTTTTTTTAAAATTTTAATTGAAAATTTTTTAAGCAATTTAATTTCAAGAAGAAGAATTTTATTAAAATTGTTTTTAAAATAATTGAATTCTTGCGAAGAATTTTATTACTATTTACAAAAATAAATAAATTGTTCCGAAGAATGTATTAAAATTTTAGAAAATAAATTAATTTTATGTTAATATTTGAAGATTAAACATCTTTCGAGAAATTCTATTAAAATTGTTTTGAAAATAATTAAATTTCTGCAAAGGATTTTACTATCTATAAACATAAATGAATTATTGCAAAAGAATTTTAATATTTATAATAATAATTAAAATGTTTCAAAAAATTTATTAAAATTTTAACAAATAATTAAATTGGTATGAAGAATTTTATAGAAATAATTGAAAATAATGAAATTTTTTATTCTTCTTTATAAATATTTTGCCAAGAATTGAATTATTTGTAAAGAATTTAAAATTCTTGTTGAAATTGAATTTTATGGAAATTTTTAAAAATAATTGAATTCTTTCGTGTAATTTTATTTAAATTGGATTAAAAATCATTAAATTCCTTCAATGAATTGGAGTATTTTTAAAAATAATTAAATTTGTTTTGAGGAATTTATTAAAATTTTAGGAAATAAATGAAATTTATGAAAATATTTAAAAATATTTGAATTCATCCGAGGAATTAAAAAAAATTGTTTTAAAAATAATTGAATTCCTGCAAAAAATTTTACTATTTATAATATTAATTGAATTCTTGCCAAGAATTTTACTTTATTTCTAAGAACAATTTAATTACTTTGAAGGATTTATTAAAATTTTAGAAAAAACTTGAACTTTTTAGAAGTTTGTTGATTCAATTAAAATTATTTTAAAAATAATTGAATTTTTATAAAGCTTTTACTACTTAAAAAAAAGAATTTGAATCGTTTAGAAGGATTTATTAAAATTTTAGAAAAAACTTGAACTTTTTAGAAGTTTGTTAATTCAATTAAAATTGTTTTAAAAATAATTGAATTTTTGTAAAGCTTTTACTACTTAAAAAAGAATTTGAATCGTTTTGAAGGATTTATTAAAATTTTAGAAAATTATCGATTTCTTTCGTGAAATTTTATTAAAATTTTTAAAATATGATCAGTAATAATTAATTTTCTACTTAATAAGTGAATTTTTGAAATTTTGAGTATGAAATTATTTAAAAAGTATATATTTCAAAATAGAAAATTTTGTAATTTATACACTGAAAAAAAAATTTATTTGATTCAAATAACCGATTATTTGACTATTATCAAGTAAATATTTATTTGATAATAGTCAAATAATCGGTTATTTGAATCAAATAAATTTTTTTTCAGTGTATAACAACAACAAATTGAATAAAACGTTCCGTAACATTTGCTAGTGAATTTATAGTTTTAATCAATTAATTTTGACTATATTTCATTTTTACTTTGATATTAAATACAACTATTTAGCTTCAAGTTCCGCTGGGAGATTAGTAGTGATTATTAATCAACATATCGATTTGTTGAGGAGTTGAGTTTGATACCGTACCTCAGCGTACTGTATATATTGTGCTTCTCGCTCTCCCCCTTTCTCCAAAGGGTTTGCATGTGAATAAGAGTTTTCATCAATGACGTGCATTCCGAGAGATTCAAACGGTCGAGACTGTCGGTGAAAGGCAGAGCAAAAAGTGCGTGAATGGTGGCATTGACCCAGCATCTATTTTCTCCTGGAGGATTGGGGAAACCCATTGTGTAATAGGAATTGTCGAAGTCATTCTCAATGTCCGAGAAGGGGATGGAGGACGAGATACTCTGCATGCAATTGTCAGTGGTGAAGATCTCATCGCTCCACTGATTGTTGTTGTCGATCCTCTCCCTCTCCCTGGAAGTGGACCTTAGAATCGGCAACTTGTCATTGACAGTCACTTTCAAGGGGGTGGAAGTCGATGGCTTCTCCAGGCCCTTGAGAAGGGCCAGGGCACTGTCTATTCTCAGACCCTGTCGCGGCTTTGGATTGTTGTTTGTGTCACATTTACTTGAACTCTTCTTCGGCGAAGTGTTGTCATTGTGGTCAGGTACTTGTTTTTTGGCAGCCTCTATCATGGCTTCCACTTGCTTGCAGTCGGACTTGCGGTTCACCTTCTGGCTGGACTTTGGGGAGATGATGTCGACCTCCTGTGACACCTTGTAGACGGTTCGAGAAATCTCCGCCCCTTGGTTGGTGGCTGCCGCCGCCGCTTTGGAGGACGTCGAGGCGATCGCCTGTGGGGGTTGCTTCTCGCTCTCCTTCTTCTGGTAAATTGTGATCTCAGGTCGATTGAACCCTTGGTAGCAGTCGTTCGCCTCGCTTGGACATGTGGACAATTCGCTGGAGGCGTCGAACGAGTGCCTCACGTTGTTGTCGAGCATTTTCTCTGTTGGTGCCTTGGTTTTGGGGTCCTTGTATCGCAGCGTCACGCTGGAGTTGAGACTCTTTTCGCTGTCTCTGCGTTGTCGTTTGTAACCATTCGCATCGTTCGTCACCACTGTCAGAGTGATTTCTGAACTGAAGCCATAATCACTGGTCAAGTCTCTGATGGGACTTTGTTTACGCTTCAACGATGTGTGATCCGAATTCCAAGAACTCGACGAGTTCCCTGCAATTCAAAATAAATACACATTTGTCATTAAAATCATAGTCAAATTGCTTCAAATTTCTTTCACATTTACCTGACGATAACAATTAAACAATATTGATATCTTTAAAAGCCAACAATTTTTAGTAAAAAAAATGTTTAATTTCAGTAATTATTATTTATTCAATTATTATTATTATTTAATTTATTTATTATTTGATTATTATTTATTAAATAAATGAGGAGCAATTTTTCAAAAGTTGATAAATCCATTTTTAAAAAACTTGAGATAAACTCATATTTTAAATATTAAAATCTTTAAAAATCCATTTAACACTGTTCAGTTTAAGAAAAAAATTTATTAATAAAGAATTTTCAATTTAAAAAATATTTTAGCCTAACCTTGATGATTTTTAACTTTAATTTTTTATTAGAAAAGATTACCAAAACCTTGAAATTCCTTTATAATAATAAATTTTAATTACAAACAAAGCTTTTTAAATAGAAAAATATTTAAAAATAGAGAATTTATTACATTTTTTCTACATTAAAATTAATTTTAATGGTTATGTGAGAATTGTCATTTGTTTAAATTTCTCGAAATGACAAAATTTGGATTTATCAGGTTTTGAAAACTTACTCCTCTAATATAAAGAACTTTTTTCATAATAATAATTATAAACATACTATTTTCATTGGATAAAAATATTTTAATAAATTTATTAAATAGCTAATTGTAAATAAAAACTGGATAAAAATAAACCTAATGAATAAATTCATTTGCAATCAATAAAAATCTCATTATCAATTATTGTTATTACTCCAACCACAATTACTTTCTTCTGTTTCAATTTCATTTAATTAAAAAAAAACTCAAATTAATCCCATAAATACATACATAAAGGTAGTGATTTGTTTAAAAGCAGAACACGAATAAAATTTGCAAATAACTTGTTTCAGAAAATAAACTTTATTTATTAATTCAATTATTAACTAATTTACTCAATAATAATTGTTTTCGATAATAATTTTTTATTACGTTTATTAAAATACAAAATTAAATAAATATTTATTAAAATTAAACTAATTAAATTTAATTAAAAGTAAACTTTAATGAATTTTTCGCAGAAATAAAATTATTTTTAATGAACTTTCATTAAAATTTAAAAAAAAACTAAAATTAAAAAAAATAAAATTAATTAATTATTAGTTAATTAATTAATTTAAATTTAAATTAATTAATTAAAATTTAACAAAGGAATACAATTATTTTAAAAAATTTCATAAAATTCTTCGCAAAAAATCAAGTTGAGTTTCACAACGTTCATCAACGAAAAGAGTTTTGCAACATAAATATTATTAAACGATAACGCAACAATATTGCACCAAAAATTTATAAAATAGGTGGATTTTCGTTTATAGTTTTTAATAATAATAATTGCATGTTTTTCAAAAAAAAATAATATTTGAATAAGTTGAAAATTTGTTTTCGTTGATCAACGTTGTGGACTTCAACTACGTCGCAAAAATTCAATTATACTTTAGGAATTTTTTAATAAATTTTTTACGAGAATTAAAATACTTTAAATACAATTTTTATTAAATTTCAGATAAAATTCAATTTTTCTCAAAAATTGGAAAAAAAATTTTCATCAAGATTTAAATTATTTTCAATACAATAATTTCTCTCGAAGAAACTGAATTCTTTTTAAAACTTTGATAAGATTCTTGGCAAAGATTCAATTATAATTTTAAAAAAACTTTTTGTTGAAATACTTCAAGAGAATTGAAATATTTTAAATACAATTTTAGTGAATTTTCTTTAAAAAAAAAAACAATTATTTTCGAAAAGTCGAATTAAATTTTTTGCAAGATTTCAATTGTTTTCAATACTATGTCTAAAAAAAATAAAATATTTTTAAAATATTTCATTAAAATTCTTCGAAAAATTCAATTACTTTCGAAAATTTTTAATAAACTTCGTATCGAAATTTTCATTATTTACAAAATATTACCAAAGAAATTACATTATTTTATTAAAATAATCGATAAAATTTTTCGCAAAAATATTAATTTTCAAAAAAATTTGACTGTTTATTATTTTTTTATATGACTTGAATTTTTTGTAATACAATTTTAATTAATTTCTCGCAAAAAGTAAATTA
This sequence comes from Leptopilina drosophilae, assembly GCA_032873175.1. Classification (NCBI taxonomy): domain Eukaryota; kingdom Metazoa; phylum Arthropoda; class Insecta; order Hymenoptera; family Figitidae; genus Leptopilina; species Leptopilina drosophilae. The sequence goes on from CM065481.1 coordinate 55,214,108, forward strand.
AACAATTTTTAATTAAATTAGTTTTAAAAAATCCATTAAATTATTCGCAAAAATTTAATTATTTTATTAGGATTAAATACTCCGAAAATTTTAATTGGAACATTCTCGGCTGGAATTCAATTATTTTGAAAAATTTTGATAACATTTTTTATAATCATTTAAATAATTTTAACATTCATTTAATTAAATTTTTCGTTACAAATTATTTATTTTTAAAGATTTCTAAAAACATTTTTCGCAAAAAAATTCAATCAGGTTCGGAAAATTTGTATAAATTTCTTTATAAGAATCCAATTATTTCCGATTTAAAATTACTGGATGAATAAATAATATAAAAAAAGTATTTTTAATTTAATACAATTTGATTTAATTAATTGTCGGTATTTGTTAATCTTCAAAAAGCATAAAATTAGAGTTTCATTAATTTTCGAATTCAAAAACATTAAAAAGAAAAATTATTTAAAAACAAAAATAAGGAAACAAAAAGCATCAAAAGTAACTAACTTCAAACTGCGAATGGATTACCGGATTACAACGATTATTAATATAGAAGAAGATATTTTAATTAAAATATAAGTAATAATTAATTATACGCAAAAAAAATTTATGGTAAGAATGTTATTTTTTGAAAAAAAAAAATAATAAATGACAAATCGAAAATTGAATCAAGTAGAAAATTTGAGTAACAAAGAGAAAGAAACTATCGATCAAATATCACGAGACATTAGCGGTAAATTTATTGCCATATTGTTTTTAGTTGGGCACTTAAAAATCACCTCTAAAACTAAGAAATGCCTGTAAAATGATTATTGAGACATAAATGAAGAATTATAAATTATTTTGCAAGAAATCCTGAATACGTCACTACTGAATGTCATTGACCTTGCGGAAAAATTAGTAGAATTAAGTAATACCGGGAACATAACACTACTTTTATGTATGTATATATATATGTATATAGGTACAATGTATATACGTCTAGAAATCGAAAATATTTGACACCTCGTGTGATACTTTTAGAGAGATAATTGTCCGCTTTTAATATTAAAAAAAATGCAATCAGCTTAGAGGGGTAAAAATTGTTGCCAAGGAAAAATCGTTTTTAGGCGTTTTCCTCAAATAGACAATAATAAATGTGTTAGAAATAGCGGAAATCATGTTAACCTACTTACCCAAACCGGAATGATTCGAGGTGGATTTTGCTGCTTCAGAACAATGTACGGCTGACGATGCTGTAGCAACACTTAACATTTTGCCGGTTATTCAAAATAATCCATAAGTTCAAAATTCAGCACTGCAAACAAGAGTTTTTCACGTATACGGCCGAACGTGTGTTCTAGAAAAAACATTCACGGCACATCGCGAGAACATGGATACAACACAGCCCGCGTCTCCCTCCTTTTCGGCAAATTCGACTTGTTTTCTTTGACGAAACAAACTGTATTGAGGGAGGAATGTAAATCAACAATTACTGGTACACGTTGTTAATACGAGGACAAAGTAACAAGCGTGTATCACTTGGCGCCTAAAAATGTGCACGCCTCCGCCGGAACTTGGCGGGAAACACGAGATTATCTGCGGCCAGCCTTCTTCTGGGGAAGCCATTATCGAAACTCCTCTATATCGATATAACTCGATTGCCGGCAGAGATCGATCCATCGATATCTTCACTATCGACGTTTGAATTAAAAAATTATAAATCAAATTATTATACAAATAAAAAAAGTAATTCTTCCTCTTTAATTATGCAATCTGCGACAATTTTTTTAATCATCCCGAATTTCTTCATTTTTCCCTCTCTCTTTATGAATGAAAAGTAATTTCGAAACAGTAATCGAATTTGCTTATCGCTTTCCCCCACCCCCTGTTCTCTTAATAATTTAATACATTTAATATAGCATAAAAAAATGTATAGTATAGACGACAAATTTATAGGTTATGTTTTATTTCGTGTCTTTCAATATAATAATTTGGTATTTTTTATACAATTTCTTCTATTGTTTCTAATTTCTACACGTCTGAAGTAATTCTCATGATTTTCCTGATATATTCGAATTTATACCTCTTTAGTATTTTTCACATTTATAAAAAAATAATTTTCTATTCAAGAATCACGTGATAAGCACACATATAATTGAGGTCACACCACACTGCGATCTCAGCCTTTTTTTTTATAAACAAAAAAATAATTTTAATTATAAGAAATAAAGGAGAAAACTGTGGTTTTATTTTGGGGGTCTAATATTTAACAAGAATCTGAAGAAAGTAGAAACTTGTTCTTTTTTAGGAATAAGGAAAAATAAGTCATAATGAGGCCGGTTAATAGGCGTACTTTCGATTATAGTGTTCGGAATAAATAATAAATAAATGCTGTTTAAATCGTTTAAATATTAATCATGCGGGGGAAGTTGAGAGGTTTAAGAATACTGTTCTTGATTAAAAATTGTTTTAACCTACATGTAATGCTATAAAAAAATGAGTTCATGAAAAAAGTTGAATTATTTTTTGCAATTGCTTAAAAATATGGAAAAAAATATAATATTTAATTTGGATTTTTTTTTCAAGACAGGGTTCGAACCAGTGACAGTATTTAAAACTACGGACATACGGAGCAAGAAACAAAATTTACGGAACATTTACAAATAAAAATTTAATCAGTCCGAGCCAAATAATAGAACATTTTACTAAAAAGTAAATTAAATTTCTTCATGTTGTGTAATAATTATAAAGAAGATCGAGAGAAAAAATCATTATTTTATAATTATAAGAATATTGTTATAAGAATTGTAAGAATATTGTTATAAGAATTGTAAGAATATTGTTACTGCAACTTCTTAAAAATTATTTTCATTATTTTCTACAATTTTCGACTAAAATTCTTATCAATTATTTTTCATAATTTTCCAAAAAAGTTCTTCTTAGAATTTTTAAATCCATTGGTTGTAATTCAATTTTACGTGAAATATCGATTAATAAATTCTTCAATTCAATATTTATTAGAAAATAAAAACTTCAAATAAATTTTAAAAAATCCATTAAACTTTTTCAAAAAAATTAATTTAAAAATTTAATTATTTATAAAAATTCGCTCTGTATTGCTTTAAATATTCAATCACTATCTAAAACTTGAACGGAAATTTATTCAATTTTTATTAGATTTCAATTGTTTTAAATACAAAAAATGTATTTATTGAATGTTTCTGAAAATTCAATTCTCAAAGAGTTTTATCAACGAATTTCTAAATAATTAAGTTCTTTGGACGAATTTTAGTAAAAATTAAAAAAAAATTAGATTTTTCGAAATATTCAATTAAAATTGTATTGAAAATAATTTAAACTCTGCGATGAGTTTGATTAATTTTAAAAATAATTAAATCCCTGAGAATAATTAATTATTATTTTTAAAAATAATTTCAATAACTGCAATAATTTGTATCTTCTTCAAAGTTGAATTTTTTCTTTAGTGTATTTAACTAAAATATTTCTATAAATCCATTTTTTAAATAATTTTTGAAAAAGTTTTTGAAATTTTGAAATTTATATTTGTTTACAATTCAATTTTACAAAATGTCAATTATTTGGAACTTCTTCAATTAAATATGTTTTATTAAAAATAAAAACTAGAAATAATTTTTAAAAAATCGACAATATTAAACTTTTTCAAAAAATATAATTCGACAGAATTGTTAGTTAAAAATATGAAAAATTCAGATTTTTAAAAATATTTATTTGAAACCTTTTTAAAATTCAATTGTTTCTCAAAAAAATTCAGGCCATAAGAATTTTAATATTCAATAGTTTTTAAATTTTAACTCATATTTATTTTTAAAATAATTTTCATTGTAAAATTCTACAAAATTCAATTATTTAATAACAAAAATAAACAATTTTCGAGAAATTCGATTAAAATTGGCTCAACAAATTAAAAATAATTGAAATTTTGTGATAAGTTTTATTATTCATGAAAATAGTTGTATACCTATAAAGAATTGTATTATTTTTAAAAAAATAATTGAATTATTACTTAGAAATTAATAAATAAATTTTAAATAATTGAGTTCTCGTAAAATTTTTATTATTTCTAAAAATAATTTAAATTTGGAGAAGAATTTAAAATTAACTTTTTTTAAACAATTCTCTTGGAAAATTTTATTAAAATAATTATTAAAAATTATTGAAGTGCAAAAAATTTTTGAAAATTGAAACTTTGTCAAACATTTTACTAAAATTTTTCAAAACAATTAAATTTCTGCAACACATTTGTCACTTCTTTAAAAATTCAATTTTTTAGCGTTTTTGACTAAAATTCTCCTAAAAATCTATTTATTATTTTTAAAAATTAAATAAGTATTAAATAAAATCAATTGATTTCAAAAGAATTATAATTATAATTTACAGAAAAAATAGTTTTACAGAATTTAATTTATTAATTTATTTAATTAAATTAATTAATTAATTAAATTTAATTAATTTAAATTAATTTAATTTAATTTAATTTAATTTAATTTAATTTAATTTAATTCAAGTAGGAAAAATTCAGATCTTCAAAACTTTTAATTTTCAAACTTTAATTATATTTATAAAAATTTATGTTGTAAGGTTTTCAATTATTATCATAAATTTGAATTACAAAATTTAATTAAATTATCGAAAAACTTGTTGATTAGAAAATTAAACGAAAATTCAATTATCTGAATGCAAAAATAAATAATTTATTCAAATGATTGGAATTTTGTTATGAATTTTTATTATTTATATGAAAATAATTGAATTTCTAAAAAGAATTTCATTATTTATGAAAACAATTGAATCGCTGTAAAAATTTGCATTATTTATAAAAATAATAGAATTATTGCGAGGGAAATAAGAAAAGTTTGTAAATATTTGAATTCCTATAAAAATTTTTATTAATTTATAAAAATAACTAAATGTTTTGTGCCGAATTTTACTAATTTTCTTTTTAATTATAATAATTGTCGTCTTTTCGAAATGATTTATTAAAATTGTAAATATTAAAAATCGTTTATCTGAATAAGAAAATTTTCGAAAATAATTGAAATTTTTCCAAGAATTTCATTAAAATTTTTTTCAATAATTGAATTTTTTTCAAAGAATTGTATTAGTTTGGAAACAAATTGAAGTTCGAGTTATTGTTTTGATTTTTTGAAATGAAATTGAATTTCTGCGAAGAATTTTATTACAATTTCGAAAGTAAATAAATTTCTGCAATAATTTGTAACCTTTACAAAAAATTCTCCAAATTATATCCCACAATTTAAGAACTTTTCGTACTTTTCCAATCAAATTACGAACTTTACGGGACGCTTTTTCAAAAAAACCTGACTTTCACGAATTTGAAGTAAATTTACGGATTTTTACGGAATTTACAGACCTTGTTCAAGCCCTGTCATTTCTTTAGTGTCTTTTTTCAATTTTTTGAATAATAAAGTATTTTGGTGTTTAAAAAGGGGATTTAAAAAAATATTCACTCTCGTCTAAAAACATTTAAAAAAAAGGGTCTGATGAAAATATTTTGCTTCAATTTGACAAAAGCAGAGACGCAAAAAGAACATGAATTTAAAGATTTTATTTCTTTTAGAACAATTATTTAAGAAGTTTATTTTGTGATATACATTAATGCACATATGGGTCATTTTCTCTTTCCAGATAAACTGGTTGTAAAAATTATTGATGGTATAATGACTATTCAGTCTTCTTTCAGAATAGTAATAAACCTAAAATATTTTTCAGATTCTTTTCTTTTTTTTCAATAATATATTTTCGTATTCACATGGCGGTGAGGTAAGGCAGTTAAAATTGGATTAAAAATAAACGACTGACAATTATATATATAATTATAATAATTTACGAGACCCTTTTTTATTAAAAAAAAAAACCCTATACGATTCTTCATTATTAATTCTCAGAGGCGTCGTAACGATTCATGGGTGGGAAATTTCATTATCGCCTACATATATTTAACATTTGAGAAAAATCAGACAAGAAATAGTGTGTTGTATATAAAAACAAACAAATATATCTCGCTAATCAAATATGAAAATATTTATTCAATTTGAATCAATATATTTATATTGATATTGTTCAAACTTGAGACAAATGTGCATTACCAGGAGAATCCAAAAGATGTTTAGTTTTTAAATATTGGAAAAAAAAGAACAATTTACTCGATGAACTGGATAGAAACCGGTAAATTTCCATCTAAATACATCACAACGAGGATCAATCGAATTTCCCCTAACAATATTATATCTCAAGGAAAAACAAAACAAGAAGTTTTTTTTTCTAAACCTACACAAAAATACAAAATAATATTAATTTTAACACTTAAAGTATAAATCAATTGTTTTCAAACTTTAAAATAATAACTTGACCATCATATCATCTTCAATTGATGCCTTCAATTTCGACATAATATATTATTTGAAAATTATACAAAATTTCAGGTAACAAGAATAATAGATCATCGTGGTGCAATCGCTTTGGATAGACGCTAAATTTATCGTTTTCAAAATAAAAAAATTCAAATCAACTCAAAGAGTGAGAAAAGTAATGAAAAAGGCACCTTATGTTGATTTTTTTCTTTTTAGGAAATACACTAAATCTTTAGGCAGCTCCTAGCTCGGCACATATAGAATATCGCAAATAATTTTTTGCACATGTACACTCCATTGTTCCCACTTTCAGTTATTTTTTTGTTTTTGCAGATAACAATTTTTTTTCACATATTCTCCATCATCTTTTACTAAACAATCTGCTAAATAATTTTTTTTTTCTTTCTCTCTCATAAAGTCCTAAATCAGCATATAAATACATACATCTCGAACTATGCGTAAATTTAAATTTCTAAATAAAATATACATTCCCATGTATTTTACCCACAAGACACAATAATCGAAAAATAATAATAAAACTAAGGAAAAATAATTTCAATAAAAAAAGAGCGAAAAATTTCGTCGATTTTGAGCAAAAAAAAAAAAAATATTTAAGCAACTCGCTTATTTGGATTGTTACGCATTGTTCGAGAATAATTTTCAACCAACTTATTAAGAATATAAAGTCTGTTAATTTCTTTTCTTTTTACTCGATTATGGTATACCCTTTTAGACTAAAAACGTACTATTTACAAATATATATATATGTATAGTCGAAAAAAAGTAAAGCAAAAGTTTAACAACGTTTACCATTTCACAACTAGAATCAATCATCCCCGACACAAAAAGCGACACGAAACTTGTAATCTGCAATTATAATGTGCTTCGTACTTGGAATTTGCACACACACACGCACACACACGAAATGTGTAGATTTCATCTACTTATAATTATTGATAAACAAGAATTTGCGTCGAACGTAGAAAATTTGATATACGTATAGAAAACGTCTTTTTCAAAGACCCCAGAATCTGCAACGTTGTGGGACACACACACGTTCTGTTTAGAAAAGAAAAAAGTGTTTCCTTTTCTTTTATAGTTTTAATTTTCTCCATTGGTGCAGGTGTACGACGCCCCTTTTTTCTCAACACTGCTGATCGGTGCGACAAGCGTGACAATTTTTTTTTTTTTTTTTTGGACAATATTTCGCACGCAGAATATTTCTCGATTTTTAATTGCACATTATTTTTTTTAGGAGGAACTCTAATCGACGGACGAGACAAATATTCCGTCGAAACCTCCTCGCGGCGCACGAATATCTCATTCAATTTCCCAGTTGGAATATTTACTAAACAGAATTTTCTTAGAAAAGAATTTTTCCACAATTTTTTTTATGATCCCCAAGTTTTGAACGTTCAAATGAACGAAACATTTTTTATTGCAGATATTGTAATAAATTATTAAACTTAAATAGAATTTTTTAAATAAAATTTTACGTTTACAAACTCGGTAATTAATTTTTTTGGTTGTGAAGTAAAATAATTGCAATAAAAATTTAATTTTTGGAAGAAATAAATAAATTTCGTTCGTTTGAACGTTCAGAACTTTAGGATCTTTTTTCCTTTCGATTTTCGAAAGAATTCGATTTAACTCGAATTTTCTATGGAAATTTTCACTCCGTAAACTATAATACGTTTTTTTTAGATCATTTCACGTCTGACAAATAATTTTCCCGGAACATTATTTTGAACACCATCCATGTTATTGTAAAATATTTCGAAACAATAATTGTCGAACAGGAAACATTCTAAAAAAAGGTTTTTTTTTGGAACGAACACAATTCTTAGCCCAGAAGCTTATTTTTCAGGAAAAATTTTACTCAAAAAAATATAAAGTCGACGAATTTTTTTATTTGATTCCTTTTTGAACGAATTTTAAATTGACAAAGTTTTGAATTAATAATCTCTTTATTCGAGAAATTCAAGGAGTTTCTCCTCTAAATTTTTAACTATGCCAAGAAAATGATTTAAATCTTTCACAAATTGTAATTTTTACTATTTTTACTATTTTAACTGTTTGGATTTAGAAATTTTTTTAGTCAAGATGTCATTTTTGTTAATAAAATAAAAATAATAATTCTGTCTTTTACGAAGACCATAAATTTATTTTAAACAAAAACCACATTCAAACTTAAATTTTTATTAATTTTTTTGCGAGAAATTCAATTGTCAGAAAATATTTCAACCGTTTTTGAATTTACTTAAAAATTGAACAATTTATTTTGTAAAAATTTTTGTTTATTTAAAAATTGTTGGTGACTGTTATTTGCTTTTGTTTAAAAAAAATTCCCTAGTGAAAAAATCGATTTTTGCAATTTTCAAAGCAATAAAAAAAACATTGTTTTTAGGCTAAAACTGCTAAAAAATACAATAAACATTTATTTTTGTATTTGAAAATTAATTCCTTTATTTTTTTAAACTAATTTCAAATCATGTTTTTATATTTTTTACTTTTATATCTAAAAATAGTTGAAAAAAAACACGCGCGTTTAAAAAAAGTACCTAACGAACAAATCACTTTAAGGTTATATTTACATCATTTTTACTTTAATTAAATAATTATTTTTGATTTTCTAAATTTAAAACTTGTTTTTCCTGAATATTTCAGATTTAATAAAGACTGGAAAAAAAATAATTTTTATTAATTATTAATTTTCTTTTTGTATTCAAATTAACAAAAATTCTAAATATAACCTTAAATTTTTCGCTATTTAGGTACCTTTCTTCAGAACGCGTCACAAATGAATTTCCAATTTAAAAAATTCAATAAGAATCGAATTTTTTTAGGATTTTTAACCTAAAAACAATGCTTCAAAAATTGTAAAAATTAATTTTCTCACTCGGCCATTTTTTTGTAGATACAAAAACATATTTTCTACAAAGTTACGGATAGATTTTAAAATCCATCAAATTAAAAAAAAACTCAAAAAGTCATAATTTCGTATTTTTAAAAATAAAGAACAAAAAATTTCAAATTCAATTTGGCAAAAAGCCGAAGAATTTAATCTTTAGAATTTTTTTCAATGAGAAACTTTTATCATCTGGTATGTAAACACTAAAAAATATTTTTTTAAATGCAATTTTTTTTACAAAAAAAGAACAAAATTATACAGTCCAGTGCAATAATTTCGTTATTTTTAAAAATGAAGAACAAATTAAATTTCAAATAGATTTTGGCAAAAGGAAAAAAAATTGTAGTCCACTGTAATAATTTGGTATTTTTAGAAATGAAGAACAAATTAAATTTCAAATTCATTTAGGGAAGAGGGCGAAGAATTTAATTTTTAGTGTTTGTGAAACAAATATTGCATTTAAATGAAGTTTTCAATTTTTTTTTAATTGACAAACGATTATTAACGGGACAGTAAACCCTAGAAAATAATTTTTCAAATGCATTTTTTTAAATAAAAAAAATAACTAAATAAATTTTTTTATTTTCGTAATAAAATATTTAACAAAAAAAAAATTTATTTTCTAACGTGTTTTTTGTCTATAAAAATTTTTGAAAAATGTGTTTTAATCAGGATCGAAATCACTAAGTAAATGAACTAAAAAAAAATTTTTTTTTTGTCAAAAAATAACAAAATAGCGGCGTTTTTCTAATTTAGCCGATTTTTAGGACCAAAAACACTTCTAAATCGAAAAATTAAAAAAATTTTAATTCCCTCTAAAATCACGCCCGTCTTTATTTTTTTTTTTCAAAAATCAACAAGAGACAAAAAACAAGTCTGAAAATTTCAAGAAAAAATTGGTTTACAAAAAAGTTGGTTGTGACAACAAATGTGTTAATTTTTTTTAAATTTTTTAGTATTAAAAAAAATTGCATTTAAAAAATTTTGTTAACGGTTCACTGTCAGAAATTAGTAATTTCGCAATTTAACCGAAAAAGACAAATAGAATTTTAAATTTATTTTAATTGAAGGGTTAATATTTTTTACTTTCAACTTTTGTAACAATTAAAAGTTGCGTTTGAATAAAAATTACAATTCTTTGCCAATAAAATTTGTTTTTTTTTTTTTTGTAAAAATGAAGAAAAATATCTTTTCCCCCTCTTTACAAAATTCGTTTCTTATTGAAAGAAAATTGTAATTTTTATTCAAACGCAACTTCGAATTTTTTCAAAATATTAATTAAATTAAATTCTTTACACTTATACGAAGACAGTTTAAAAATCGAAGTGGTTCTTTTTTGAAAATACGAAATTATAGTTTTTTTTAAATTCAAAATTACGGCATTAGATTAACCTTTGTTTTCAACACTTTAAACAATTACAAGTTTCATTTGAACAGAAATCACAATTCTTTGTCAATGAGAAATATTTGTTAAAATGTAGAAATGTTTTTCTTCTCTTTACACCTTGAATCGTTTCTTATTGACAGAAATTGTAATTTTTTAACAAACACAACTTGAAATTGTTGCAAATATTACATTTTTTATGCCAATGCCAAAAGAATTACAAAATTAAAGTGATTTTTTTAAAATTAAGATTGGAACGTCGATCAACTTTTGTTTTCAACATTTTTAAACAATTACAAGTTTCATTTGAATATTAATCACAATTCTTTGTCAATAAGAAATATTTGTTAAAATAAAGAAATATTTCTGTTTTCTCTCTTTACTCAAATCGTTTCTTATTGACAGAAATTGTAATTTTTTAACAAACACAACTTCAAATTGTTCCAAATATTACATTTTTTTATGCTTATGCCAAAGGAATAAAAAATGAAAGTGTTTTTTTTTTAATTAAGATTATAACGTGGATCAACTTTTGTTTTCAACATTTTAAACAATTAAAACTTTCGTTCGAATAAAAATTACAATTCTTTGTCAATAAGAAATATTTGTTAAAATGTAGAAATATTTTTCTTCTCTTTACACCTTGAATCGTTTCTTATTGACAGAAATTGTAATATTTTAACAAACACAACTTGAAATTGTTGCAAATATTACATTTTTTATGCCAATGCCAAAAGAATTACAAAATTAAAGTGATTTTTTTTAAATTAAGATTGGAACGTCGATCAACTTTTGTTTTCAACATTTTTAAACAATTACAAGTTTCATTTGAATATTAATCACAATTCTTTGTCAATAAGAAATATTTGTTAAAATAAAGAAATATTTCTGTTTTCTCTCTTTACTCAAATCGTTTCTTATTGACAGAAATTGTAATTTTTTAACAAACACAACTTCAAATTGTTCCAAATATTACATTTTTTTATGCTTATGCCAAAGGAATAAAAAATGAAAGTGTTTTTTTTTTAATTAAGATTATAACGTGGATCAACTTTTGTTTTCAACATTTTAAACAATTAAAACTTTCGTTCGAATAAAAATTACAATTCTTTGTCAATAAGAAATATTTGTTAAAATGTAGAAATATTTTTCTTCTCTTTACACCTTGAATCGTTTCTTATTGACAGAAATTGTAATATTTTAACAAACACAACTTGAAATTGTTGCAAATATTACATTTTTTATGCCAATGCCAAAAGAATTACAAAATTAAAGTGATTTTTTTTAAATTAAGATTGGAACGTCGATCAACTTTTGTTTTCAACATTTTTAAACAATTACAAGTTTCATTTGAATATTAATCACAATTCTTTGTCAATAAGAAATATTTGTTAAAATAAAGAAATATTTCTGTTTTCTCTCTTTACTCAAATCGTTTCTTATTGACAGAAATTGTAATTTTTTAACAAACACAACTTCAAATTGTTACAAATATTACATTTTTTATGCTTATGCCAAAGGAATAAAAAATGAAAGTGTTTTCTTTAAATTATAACATGGATCAACTTTCGTTTCAAGATTTTAAACAATTAAAAGTTTGGTTCGAATAAAAATTACAACTGTTTGGCAATAAGAAATATTTGTTAAAATAAAGAAATACTTCTGTTTTCTCTCTTTACTCAAATCGTTTCTTATTGACAGAAAATTGTAATTTTTATTCAAACCCAACCTCGAATTTTCTCAAAATATTAATTAAATTAAATTCTTTACGCTTCTACCAAAAGGAATTTAAAGATTAGTGTTTTTTTCAAAGACGAAATTATGACATTTGATGAACTTTCGTTCGAATTTGTTTGACTGATACTAAATAATAATCTAATGATCTATGAGTTCTTTTTCATGACGAAATATTTGATTGAAAATTGAAAAATTCGTTGCAAGGAAACTATCTCCAAAATTCCGTCCAGTAAATCAGGAAAATTTCAATGAGGCTTTCGTGCGCTCCACCTCCTCGCAATAAATAATTGTATAGAAAATCGCTCGTTGCGTTTATAAATAAAGAGTAAAGGTAGAAATCTTTTTGAAAAAATCGAGAAATACCTCGCGCGCGGCAATATAGTGAATGTTTGAAAGAGGGTCACAAGAAAACATCGAGGAATTGACGATCTATCGAAATCTAGAATCGGAAAGGTCAATAATAATAATAATAATAATAATAATAATCGAAATAATAGGACAACAATAGTGACTAATCGATGATAACATAAGGCAATATGTGGAGGATTTGGCCGTCGAAGGTCGGCCTCGCGAGCATTTCGTGCCACTCCCGAAACTCCTGGTCGCTCTTTTCGTTCGCGCGCCTGTACAGACCTAATTTCTCTACATTGACAGCGTCGACGTCGTTGTCGTCGTCGTCGTTGTCATCGTCCTTGTTCCTCACGGTGAGGGAGAGGAACTTGGGCTGATAGTTGCCGTTGAGGCCCTCGACGCAGTCGGCGTGCAGCCTCTCGAGTTCCTCGGCGGTCGCCTGGCGCGGTGGCGGCGGCGGCTCGTCGCCGTTCTCATTCTCGTCCTCGTCGCTCCACACAATGGACTTGACGTCGAGAGGCGGCAGCTTGGCGAGAATGTCCTTGACGGTGAGGTCCTGCTGGGGCCTCGAGTCCTCCTCCTCGTCGTCCTCGTCGTCGTCGTCGTTGTCGTCGTCGTGCGACAGACGCTCGTGCAGGGAAGATTCGCTCAGATTGTTGAGGAGCTTGGAGCTTTGGTACTTTGACTTGGGCGCGTCCTCGCTCCTCTTGAGCTTCTCGGCGCCGGCCGACGTCTCTATACTGTGACTAGGTAACGGGTTCAGGTTGGAGCCCCTTGCCTGGAGGTCGGCCAGCAGCTCCTGGGTGGTCTTGACTTTGGGGTTGCGCGCGATGCTGGCGAGCTTCTCCTTGATGTCATCCTCGATGAGCTTCGGCTTGACGGACTTGCTGCCCTTTTTCCGGCCGCGCTTCTTCTGGATGGGCGCACTCTCGGAGGTGAGGGAGTTCTCCGAGTGCTGGGAGAGCTGCTCGCTGAGAGAGGGGTTAGGCACTTGCGAATTTCCGCTGCTGCACGAGGCGGCGTCACCGTTGAGGCGCTGCCTCTTCGGGTCGGGCTCGCTGTCGGCGCACGAGGGACCAGGCTGCAGGAGACCGTGCGGCGCTGGGACGAGGAGCGAGTCGCCTTTTCGCAGCCGCTTATTCGAACTGTGGGTTCGAGGGACTGCCTCCGTCACGTGGTTCTGATTCTGAACGACTCTGCTCTCGGAGAGGCAGCCGGTGAAGTTGAGCCGGTGATTGTTGGCCGCCGACACTGCTTGCTTGTTGGGAAACACATTCGGCGAACGGGACGTCTCACTGTTCACCGACAACGCTGGACTCAGCACCTGCGAAACACAATTTTCTCACTTTACTGTTTTCAAAAGACACTTTCCAGGCCTCGGGTCGACTTTAACGAACAAAAAAAGTCGCTTTAGTCGATTTAAAATAGAAAAAAGATCTTAAAGATCTGAACGTTCAAATGAACGAAATTTATTAATTTCTTCTAAAAATTAAATTTTTACAGACTCCAAAGTTTTGAACGTTCAAATGAACGAAATTTTTTTTCTTACGAATATTCTTCAATATTATTATCCTTAGATGGCAGTTAAAAAAAATTTAACAGAAATATTAAGAAAATAATTCATTTTTTAATTTGTAAATTAACATTTTCTACCAAAATACAAACATTAATAAAAATAATAAAACGATTCGTTCATTTGAACGTTCAGAACTTTAGGGTCATAATTTTTATTGCAATTATTTTGTGTCACTAACAAAAAAAATTAATTACTGAGTTTGTAAATGTAAAATTTTAGTTTTTAAATTTTTTATGGTTAGTAATTTACTAAAATATCTTTAATAAAAAATATTTCGTTCATTTGAACGTTCAAAACTTTGAGTTAATGAAAAAAGTCGATTATTTAATTACTGGCTCTCACAAAAATTCAAATTAATTAAAACTTTTATAATTTTGCTAAATAAATATTTAAATACACTTCTTACTTCTTTATTCACAGAAAATAAAATTTTAGAAATTTCAACTTTTCAAATTTAATAATTTCTAAAAATTAAAACTTTAACTTTTCTGAAAACTGAATTATATTCTACAAATTTTAACTAAACTCCATCTCCAAATCAATTATCTATATATGAATTTTTAATAATTTTTTGCAATTTCTTCAAAAATTAAATTATTTAATTTAAAAAAAAATCAAATTTTTTACAATAATTTAAACCGTCCATTTTTCTATTTAAAATTATTAATTAAGGTAAAACATTTTCAAAAATTCGAACAAAGAAATTCGTAAAAATTAATTTCTTAAAAATATTTCTAAACAATTTATTGAAAATACAAAAAAGTTTTACAATTAAATTAAAAAATGTCTAAAAAATTAAAATTTGGTCAAATCTTTTCAAAGCTGATTTAAATTTAGTAAAACATTTTAAAAAATAATTCAAAATTTGTCAAAATCTTACGAAAAATTATTGAGCTTTTTAAAAATATAAAAAAATAAATCAAATGTTTCAAAAAATTGTAATTATAAATAAATTATTATTTCTGAAAAATTCTAAAGTAGTAAATTTAAAAAAAAATTCTCTTTACTTTATTCGAAGGTATTTGAATCTTAAAAAATTGTAATAAAACAATTGTAAGAATTAATTTTTTATAAATATTGTAATGTATAATTTTTCAAAAATAATTCAAGAATTTTTTGTATAATTTAAAACAAAATTATTTTCCAGAATTTTAATTGAAAATTTGAAATATATGATTATTTTTTCCAAAATGTTAAAAATAATTTTGAACAATTTTATTTTTATTAATATGTGTATGAATTTTAATTTTCGGAAATATTGAAAATAATTGAATTTAAAAAACATAGAACGTAACAATTCAGAGAATTATTCCTTTCTAAACTATTTTAATGTTATTTTAAAACCTATTTTTCATTAATTTTAATTTTTATCGAATCTACACTTGAACATGATTTATTATAATTTTTGATAATTTAATATTATTTCAAAAATTTTCAATTAAAATTCTTGAAAAGTTAAATTTGAAAAATTGGAATAAAACACTTGAAAAGATGATTTAGTTTAAATTAAATTTTACAGAATTTTAATTATTCAAAATCTTTTTAATTGTAATATTTTGAAACATTTAATTAGAAAACTGATTGAAAAATAAACATTCAAAAGTTTGTCTATAGAAAGTTATACTTTGCAAGGCATAAAAATCGAAATATTGTTTACGCTATAAAAATCAAATGAGTTGCATTTTATACTAAAAATCTGATATTTTGTCTCAAAATTTGGAAGAAATGTCGAAAAAAAGATTTGAGTTTAAAACCTTTTCAAAATTCAATTTATTTATAAGAATTACAATTATTTGTAACTTCTCTAAAATTCATTTTCTTTAAAGACTTTTTAACTAAAATTTTTCTTTAAATTATTAAATTAAAAAAAACTAAGTTCTTTAAAATTTTTTTCCAAATTTATAAAAAATTCAAATTTTCTAAAAATAAAAAAAAATAAAAATTCTGCAAAAAAAGTATCAAAATTTAGAAGAAAAGATTAATTTTGATATATTTAAAATAATTAATCTGACAAAAAAATTTATCAAACTCTTTAAGAATAATTTATTTCATTTTAGAAATGTTATTGAAAATAATTTGAATTTATGCGAAAAGAATTCTGCAAAAGAAAAATATCAACATTTTTTAGAATAATTGAATTAAGATATTTTATTACAATTGTATTGAAAATAATTTAATTCTTACGAAAAATTATTCAAAAATTTTCCATTTACGTAAATATAAAAAATTCAAACAATTTGAATAAATTTTTTTAGAAAAATTAACTTCTCCAGAATTTTTAATTATATAGAATTAGTTAAATTTTAAAACCTTTTGAAATTCAATTGTTTATAAAAATTGTTTAAATTGTAATTCTTCTAAGAGTTAAATGAGTTTTTGAGTAAAATTATATTTATTAATCATTTTTTAATTTAAAGATACTAATAATTTAACAATAGTTCTTTATGAATTAAATTATTTAATAAAATTCAATTGCACATTCTGTGAAGTTCAATAATTATTGTGAGATATAAAAGAAACTTAAGATTTTTCTAATTAAAATTCCTGCAAAATGTGTAAAAATTTTCAATAAAATACTTTTAAATAAAGCCAGATTGTTCAAAATATGTTAATACTTATAAAGTTCGTTATCTATTTTTAAAATATGCGATATTTAAAGATTTTTTTTATTGGAAAGTTACAATAACTCACAATATTGAATAATTTAATGTATAATGTAATATTATTTCTTGTTTGAATATTTTAAGAAATAATTACAAATTAATTGCACTTATTAGTACAGTTTTACTATTACATAATATAGAATGAGTTTTAATCTAAGAACCATGGAAGAAAAAAAATATTAAATTCCAAAAGTAACAAAATTATTTTGAATGCTGGAGTGTAAAATTGAAAAAAATGTAAAATTAAAAAAATCAAAATATTTTCTCACAGTTGCCATTTCTCATTTATAATATTTTAGACTCTTCTATAAAATATTGCGTATTTAAAATGTAAAATAGCGGAAAATTAACATTAAGCACCTAACAGCCATTAATATACTATAAACGTAAACTGCTGCAGGAAATACGGCAATAATTTTATTTAATATCACAAAGTCCTTTGATTTATTATATATGGAAAATTTTAATGCTTGATATAATAACTAAATTAACAAAATAGACGTTGATATTATATGTAAATTAAAATGTTTGTCGATAGAAAAAAAAAATTTTTGGGTAAAAATAATTTACCGCAAATAAATATTTTAAGCATGAATTTTCGATTCGTCTCGAAATAACAATTTTATAAAATATTCAATCTCAGAAATCACAGTGATTTTTTCATGTAAAAGTAAAAAAAAAGTAAAACTACTAAAAATAATTTAAAAGTAAAAATAATTTAATTATTATTATTAAAAAAAGGGTTCTTATTTTTCAAATGAAAGAAATTTTAAATTAAGTATTAAGTACAATTTATTTTGAAATTAATACCTATAATTTGTCAAAAATTTCCAAACAATTTGAATTTTTCTTAAAAACATAGTTATTTGTTACCATATATGCAAAAAATGTCTAAATTTACAAAAGTATTTCTTAAGAATAATTTAACTAATTTTATTAAAACCTTGTCTAGTTTAAAATTTTGATATTTTTCTAATAGTCTTGAATTTTAAATTATAAGCAAATTATTATCTCAATCAAACATTCTTTTTAAAATAAATATATACATAATAATATAAATTTGATTAAAAAAATGTTACAAGGCTGTTACAAAAAGTTAATTTCATTTTTTCCTGACATTTTCTTGCTATATCCAGACAAATTTTTTACTTTTTCTCTGATCCCGCTGTAAAAAATTCAAGAGAAATTTAATTATTTAAAAAAAAGACAATTTTTAGAAGCAAAAATTTAATTAAAAATTTTTAGAGTTTACAATTTTTACTAAAATTTAAAAATTTCAATAAATGTGTTTGAAAATTGAATTATTTTTATTCGTATTTTTAGAAATTTCAATTATTTAAAATTTTCCAGTATTATTTGTTTCTAAAACTTTAATATTTAAAAAATAGGACTGAAATATTTTAACAATCCTAGATTTTTTTTTAATTCCAAATACAAGTTTTTTAAAATAAAATTTTGGAAAATTTTCAATTTGAATCTTTTTAAAATTCAATTATTTATCAATTATTTAAATTTAAATTTTCTGAAAATTCATTTTTTAAAATTAATAATGAAATTTTTTTTAACATAATACATTGTTTTGAATTAATTTATTATTTCGAGTATTATTTTAAAATTCATTGACAAAAAACGTCGATTTTCCAAAATTTTTATATAAAATACTTGAAAAAAATTAACTAGCTTTTCAATTAGATTTTATACAATTTTTTCAATTAATAAAATTTTTTTTAATTACATTTTTCGAAAATTTAATTCGAAAAATTCTTCGAAAATAATTCATTGATTTTTTTTAATTTAAAAACAATTTTGTAATAGTTCTTTAAGATTTAAATTATTTAAAATAAATTTAATTTTACATTCTATGAAGTTTAATAATTATTGTCAAAAATAGAAGAAACTTACGATTTTTGAGATGAAAATTATTTTTAGAGTCTAATTTTCATTTATTTTCATTTTTAAATTTATACTTGAAGATTTTTTCATATTAAATTTTTTAAGAACTCAATTATTTCAAAAATTTTACAATTACAATTCTCAAAAAGTTGATTTTCAACATTTTCTATAAAATACTTGAAAAAAACAACTATTTTTGATTGAATTTTTTAGAATTTCAATTAACAAAATTTTCTTTAAATGCATCTTTGGAAAATTTAAATAAAAAACTTCTTTGAAAATATTTAATTAATTTTTCTTTAATTTAAAATTAATTTGGTGATAGTTCTTAAAGAATTAAATTATTTAAAATCCCCAAGTTTTGAACGTTCAAATGAACAAAAGATTTTTTATTGAAGATATTTTAATAAATTACTTATCATAAAAAAATTTAAATACTAAAATTTTATTTTTACAAACTCAGTAATTAATTTTTTAGGTAGTGAAGCAAAATAATTGCAATAAAAATTTAATTTTTAAAAGAAATAAACAAATGTCGTTCATTTGAACGTTCAGAACTTTAGGATCTTTTCTATATGAAGTTCAAAAACTATTGTCAGAATTACAAGAAACTTAAGATTTTTGAATTGGAAATTATTTTTAGAATCTAATTTTCATTTATTTTCCATTTTTAAATTTATACTTGAAGATTTTTCCACATTAAATTTTTTAAGAACTCAATTATTTTAAAAATTATACAATTAAAATTCTCCGAAAATTTGATTTAGAAACATTAAATTTCATACAATTTCAATAAAAGATTATAATTTTTAATTGTATTTTTCGAAAATGAAGTTAGAAGAATAATGAAATAGTAATTTTTGAAAGATTTATCGATAGTTATTTTTTCGGATTATAAAAATCGAAATAAGTTGCATTTCATACTAAAAAAATGTGATATTTGCAATATTTGCGATAAATGTCTAAAAAAAGTCGTATTTTTTCAATAGAATTCCAAATTAAGTTGCATTTTATACTAAAAAATGTAATATTTACAAAAAATGTCAAAAATAAATCTTATTTTTTCAAATATTCAGGCCTCGGATCGACATTAACGAACAAAAAAAGTCGCTTTAGTCGATTAAAAATAGAAAAAAGTCGAAAAAGTCGATTATTTAAATCAGTGCTGTCACAAAAATTCAAATTAATCAAAACTTGTATAATTTTACTAAATAAATATTCAAAAACTTCTTACTTCTTTATTCACAAGAAATAAAATTTAACAAATTTCAACTTTTCAAATTTAATAATTCCTAAAAATTAAAACTATAACCCTTTTGAAAAATTTAATTACTTTCTACAATTTTCAACTAAACTTCATCTCTAAATCAATTGTCAATATGAATTTTTAATCATTTTTTGCAATTTCTTCAAAAATTAAATTATTTAATTAAAAAAAACAAAACAAATTTTTTATAATAATTTAAACCGTCCATTTTTCTATTTAAAAATATTAATTAAGGTAAAACATTTTCAAAAATTCGAACAAAGAAATTCGTAAAAATTAACTTTTTAAAAATATTTCTAAACAGTTTATTGAAAATACAAAAAATTTTACAATTTTACAATTGTAAAATTTTACAATTTTATTTTACAATTAAATATAATTAAAAAATGTCTAAAAAAATTGAAATTTGGTCAAATATTTTCAAAGCTGATTTAAATTTAGTAAAATATTTTAAAAAATAATTCAAAATTTGTCAAAATCTTACGAAAAATTATTGAGCTTTTTAAAAATATAAAAAAATAAATCAAATGTTTCAAAAAATTGTTATTATAAATAAATTATTGTTTCTGAAAAATTCTAAAGTAGTAAATTTAAAAAAAATTTATTTTCTTTATTCGAAGGTAATTGAATCTTAAATAATTGTAATAAAACAATTGTAAGAATTAATTTTTTCCAAATATTGTGATGTATAATTTTTCAAAAATAATTCAAGAATTTTTGTATAATTTAAAACAAAATTGTAATAATTATAATAATAATATATGATTATTTTCTCCAAAATGTTGAAAATAATTTTGAACAATTTTAATTTTATTATTTTGTGTATGAATTTTAATTTTCGGAAATATTGAAAATAATTGAATTTAAAAAAATTAGAACGTAATAATTCAGAGAATTATTCTTTTCTAAACTATTTTAATATTATTTTTAAAACCTATTTTTCATTAATTTTCATTTTTATCGAATCTACACTTGAAGATTATTTATTATAATTTTTGATAATTTAATATTATTTCAAAAATTTTTAATTAAAATTCTTGAAAAGTTAATTTTTAAAAATTGGAATAAAACACTTGAAAAGATGATTTAGTTTTAATTAAATTTTACAGAATTTTAATTATTCAAAATCTTTTTAATTGTAATATTTTGAAACATTTAATTAGAAAACTGATTGAAAAATAAACATCCAAAAGGTTGTCTATAAGTTATATTTTGCTCGGCATAAAAATCCAAATATGTTGAATTTTATACTAAAAATATTGTATTTTGGCGCAAAATTTGAGAGAAAAGTCGAAAAAGTCGCAAGTTTTTAATAAAAGTCGATAAAATTCGCATTATTTGAAAATAGTCGAAAAAAGTCGAAATAGTCATAATATCCGAGGTTTGAATATTGGAAATAATTACATTTTTTAAAAATAGTTGAGGAAAGTTGCATTTTTTTAAAAATAGTTGAGAAAAGTAAAAAAAAGCCACAATATCCAAGGCCTGAAATATTCAATGTGAATTTAAAACATTAAATGTAACTATAATACAAGATGAAAGACTAGAAAATAGAAACTGTTAAAAGTGGGTTTTTATACATGAAAAGAATTTTTAAAAAGGACGAAAATAACCATAGATATGATAATAGGGGATGAGATAAATTTTGTGTGCCGAAGAAATTCTCAAAAGGGACAAAAGTATAGAAAAAGAAACTCCACATTGCACTTTGTGTTGACTGTTCAGTGAGCATTGCCGAACGTTTCCGACAATAGCCGAGCGCTCTCGTCGTCGACGTCAGCAAGCACTACGCAACCGCCTGGCGACGGGTGGGGACGCAGCCGTGGTAGGGACTCGGGTATAAAAGCAGCGCAGCACCAACGAATTTTGCCATTCGTGGCCATCTGCTCTTATGTTCACAGCTCAGCCCAAGTCCCGGGATCACCAAGGAAGCGCCTTCTACCCGCCGCCAGCCATCCGATTGCCGTTACTGCCATTACTGCCGTTTCCGCCTTCACTTCACGACAAGGGAGAAGACGCCTCTTTTTTGCCGGTTCCCCAACGGCTCTTGTGCGACCCCCTTGCGTAACTGAACAGGTAGTTTTCCGAAAAAGTCGAAACACCAAATTTATGGCGGGCTGTATTTTCCATACCGACCGCCATAAATTTGGTATTTAAATTCCTATTATTGCTTAATTAAGAAAACTGCCCTCTTTTCAAATCTTCGAATATTTACAAATATTCTAAGGCAACCCTTAAAAAAAACTTAAACCTTTTTGTTTCTTACGTCATGCGAGATTACACGGAAAAAAAATCTTCACCTGACACAACTACAAATTTCATTGTATTAGCGAAATTTTTAGTTATTGCAACGAATACTTTTGCTATTTCAGCGAAAATTGTTTGCGATTCAGCTGTTCCAGTTGAAGTTTTTTTTCCGTGTAGATTTCTCTTTTCCTGTGTTTTTCTTAGGGAACACACTCACCCTCAGAGATTGAGGCGTTCTCGACAGAGGACTTTGAGGCTGCAGCCCCCGTAAAGCCGGACTGTGAGGTCTCGCTCCGTTAAGTGCTGGAGGTGCAGGATCTGCAGGCGTGGGTTCGTTTGTCACACAAAATGACCTCCATCGTCGTACCAAATTTTTCGCTCTCTTCGCCAGCTCAACATTTCCTGTTTTCCGTCGAAGTTTGTTGATGAAAAGTCCAATCCTCGTTGCCTAGAATTGTTTTACAATTTTTTATTTTTCAAGTCTCACTTTTTGCAGGATTAAATTAATTTAATTTAATTAATTTATTTTAATTTTTAAATTAATTAATTATCCTCAATAATTAAATTTACTAACTAAATTAATCAAGAAAAAAAATCTTTTTATAAGTAATTTTTTCCCCTAATTTTTAAATTAATTAATTACCCTCAATAATTAAATTTACTAACTATATTAATCAAGAAAAAAAATCTTTTTATAAGTAATTTTTCCCCCTAATTTTTAAATTAATTAATTACCCTCAATAATTAAATTTACTAACTAAATTAATCAAGAAAAAAAATCTTTTTATACGTAATTTATATATATGAGTATATATATTTATTTATATGATATGAGTGAACTTTTAAATAAATTTTAATTCGTATTCCCGCGTGAATCTAAATAATTGCTGAGAAAAAGTTTCAAATCTTTGTCAGGTTTCATTTTTTATTAAAATTATTAATTTAGGAACTTTTTGATAGTCCGATGAAGAAATAAAATGAAATTCCTGTATTTTTTTGTTAGAAAATTCCCGTATTTAAAATATGAGTTTCTGTACAATATTTTATGAAAGATAATATTAAGAAAAAGTAATATAATTTCAAATGTTTATTTCTTTATTGTCAATTTTCATTTAAATTACATTGAAGCAGTATTAATATAATATTTGTAATTCAATTATTTTCAAAATTCGCAATAAAATTCAAATTTAAATAAGAAAATATAAATTTACATTTATATTTAATTATATAATAATAGTAATATTAAAAATAATAATAGTTATAATAATAATACTAATAATAATAATAGTAATATTAAAAATAATAGTCATAATAATAATAGTAATATTAATAATAATAATAATAATAATAATAATAATAATAATAAGAGAATTATAAAATAAAATAGTAATAATAATAATATAAATAAATTACAATTTATTTATATTTTAAATCAGGGTGGTCACAAGATTCAGTTGATCAATAATTTCCTTGACATTATAAAATTATTTCCCCTACAAAATTCTTTTTACAGGAAAATATAAAAGTTAACGAAAAATGAGTAAAATTAATAATTTTTTTGATAATAATTTCTAAAAATTACAATTATTATTACCTTACCTCAATTTAATTATTTTCTACAATATTTTACGTCGGTGAAGTTCGCAACGTTTATTATCAACGATGGAAAGAAAAAAAATTATTTTTCTACCAAAAACAATAAAAATTATTGTTCACAAATATTTTTTTGTAAATTATTATTAAAAAAATAAAACGAATTATTTTTTGTACAAAAATTTATCAAAAATTCCATAAAAAATCATTTTTCATCAGAAATCGTTGACTATAAACGTTGTAAACTTCACCAACGTAATATTTTGAATTAAACATCATCTTTAAATCGCTATTATTTTAACTAATTTTTCTACAGTTCGTCTAGAATAATGCAATTATTTAAATACAAAAACTCAATTTTTTCTAATAATTGTAACTATATCCACGTTTTTTTCTTCAGTTATTAAGATATAATATTTTCAAAAAATTATAATAAAGAAATTCTTAGAAATAATTTTTTTTAAAATAGTTTTTAAATTATTTTTTAAAAATTAATAGTTTTTTCACTATTCACAAAAAATTGCTGTTTGGTATAATTTTTTTTTATAAATAATTGAATTTTTAATAAATATCAATGAAAGAAATCAAATTAAAAAAAAATTTAATTGTAAATAATATGAACTTATGATTTCTCGTAAATTAATAAAATAAAACAAATTAAAATAAAATTAATAGCAAAAAACTCTAAAGAATTATATTTCATTCTTTTCATGATAAAACACTTCTGAGAATTAGTTTTTAAAAACATTATTATATAAAAATAACTGAAACCTATAAAAAAAATTAAAAATAATTAAAATTTAACAAAAATTTAAAAATTGAATTTTTTAAAAGAATTTTTGTATAATTTAAAAAAAACTACTTTATTTTTTGGTGATTTTTAGTTAAAAGTTTTGAACATGATTTTTTTCTTAAAAATGGTAAAAATAATTCTAAAAATTATTATTTTTTCAAGTATTTAAATTTTCGAAAATCTGTAATTAAAAATACCAAAAGTATTGAATTTAAAAAAATTGGAAGCATTTTTCATTTTTAAATTTACATTGAAAGATTTTTCATTATTATTTTCTATAATTCAATTATTTTCCAAATTTGCAGTAAAATTCTTCAAAAGTTAATTTTTTAAAAATTGTAACAAAATACTTGAAAAAATTAATTATTTCTAATTAAATTTTAGAAAATTTAAATTATTCCAAAAATTGTTATCATAGATATATTTGAAAATTTTAATTACCTTAAATAATAATTTTTTCTTTTGTGAGCCCGTTTATATTTCAATAATAATATTAATAATAATAATGATGATAATAAATAATGATTCAAAAATAATTTTCGAAAAATTTGTTTCTAGTTATTTTTTACACTGTAAACATTAAAACACGTTGCATTTTATACTAAAAAATGTCATATTGTTGCAATATTCGAAGAAAAGTCTAAAAACTATTTATTTTTTAAAAAATTTTCTGTCAAAAATTTTTTTATTCTAGGTTTAAAAAATTGACAAGTTTAATAAACTGACAAAAATTTTTTTTTTAGACATTTCTCTGACTTTACTGACATGTGACCACCCTGTGTATAAATATAATGCGTGTGGCTTTAATGGAAAAGATTTAGTTTCGTTTAAAAGTAATTTATTTATAACATAAAAATTATAATTTAACAAAATCAAAAAAAAAAAAAAAATTACGCCTTGAAAAAAAGGAAAAATTGTCAAATACCTCAAGCACTTCTTTGGTGATTGAAATTGTCTCCAGACTTGTGATGACCTCCACAACAAGTGCCATGTTGACGACCTGAACATTAAACGAAAATTTGATAAAAAAAAAAAAATATTCACATGTGCAGATAAAAATTATTGTTCAAACTTGTCACATTGCCGAAGGAAATCAATTAAATTTTCTCTCCATTTACGAGTCATTAAAAGTTGATTGAGAATATTGTAAATTATTATTTAATTGATTTCTTTATAATGTTGGGATTTTCCAAGACAAAAATGGTCATTAAAATGCTTTAGAGAAATTTTTCAAAAGCTTTACAATTCCTTGAGAAAAATAGAAAATGACAAAATTCCACAATCATTATACTTTGTATGTTTACGAAAAGTAATCTTTTCTTTTATACATGTTTCAATGCTAATCGCTTGCAATATTGAACACCAATTTTCAAACAATTACAACAAGTATTCAGAGGAAAAAAGATTTCAAATCTATTTTATATATTTGCAGAAATTTTTATTTACTTCAATGATTTGTTTAATGAAAAAGAATATATGTTTTACAATAATGAAAATGAAATTTATATCAATATCAACTTAATACAGTATATTATTTCTCTTCTTTGTAAATACTATAAATACTTAACTACAATCTGAAAAAGAATTATTGTGACCGTATTTTTAGGGGAATTTTATCCACCGATAAAAGAACGATAAAAAAAATGACTGAACACAAAAAACTTTTTTGCTTCCATTGCCTATATATCTATATCTATATATATATTGTGAGCGATGACAAAACTTGAAAATCATTCTGATGAAAATTTACAAAAAATAATTTTTTCTCTTTTCGACATTATTCTTCATTGACGGATACAATAAAAATGTTGATTCGAAAAACAGTTATGAGCATATTATAATCTACAGTAGAATTCGTTGAAAAATGAGGTTATATGCTTTAAGAGCTCGTGAACGCAACACGTATAAATGACCCCAACACAATCAACAAATCCACGCACGCACACAAGCATCGATGGGCGTACTATTTCCTCAAAAAACACTTAAAATTTATAAAAAAAAACAGGCAAACTGTAATTGAAAATTCTGCTCGAATCACACAATTTTGCAAGAAGGAAAAACGTTCCTCGTCGCGTGGGGGAAAAATTCGTGAAAATTTCCCCCTGAAATATCGAAACTCCTTACCCTTATGACGACAACTCAATGCACGTACATTTTAAACTTTTATTTCCGCTATCAGTTCACTTGAATACATTCTCGACGGAAAGTGTCTAAAAAATATCCCATACAAAATCATTCGATACAAAAATTGAAAGCAACTTCTCCTGCTTCCAAACCAGGATTATCGGCCAGGGGAAACTAAAACTGTAAAATCTGCCCCGATATCTAACACGAGTCCCATTGCCAGTAGAGAGTGTGAATTGAATTCTAGTTTTCGAAGACGATGGCTTTTTAAGAGAAATTCGTTTTCTTGTAAATGTAAATTGTAATTGTGAAATTGTAAAAAGTGGAAAATTCATCTGAGTCATCGTTCTCGGAGCTTTTTTTAAATGTCCAAAAAGAGACCCACCAGCAGGTCGATTTCGTTTCGGTAGGACATTTACTGTTAGCCTGCTTTTTAAATGTTAAAAAAGTGGACGAGGATCAAGATTATTAAGATGAAATATCTTGATCCTTAGCGATGATTCTAGAGCATTTTCTTCCCAAAAAAAAGCAGTTTTGGCTTTAAGGGAATTGGAGAGAAAGAGACAGCCTGACGGTTTGGATCGTCATCGAGGGAGATGGAGAAGTTGTCACACACTAAGCACGTACGCTTGTATTCACTCACACTCTACTGAAGATAGACAGTTTCTCGGCGCGCGCACGCCGAGAATCGGAGAATAGTAGCGGAGGTGCGAGAGTGCCTGAAAGGACGGGTGCCTGTACGGACGGGCGGCTCATTCGCGGAATTAACACTTACATTATACTCCGAGTCAATAGATTGCAACAATTTTTGGGCCAGCTGGTTGCAATATTCCTGCATGGGGGAAATTCCTCTCAATGGGCCCTTGCCCGGAGTTTGGCTAGCTGAAAATTTACTCCACGCGCGAGTATCGATGAATCCGACAACACAGGAGGCCGTAATGGCGACAACTGAACTGTGCTCCGTTCGCATACCCTCCCCGAGTGCCTCCGAGTCTAGTCGCATGCATTGGATTGTCCCTGCCCCACGCTGTTTCGACCCAAGCGCCTCTAGTGAGCAGAACGTGTCAATTTCCCCCACTCTCTCTCGTCCCTTCCTTCCAGCTCTTCACTTTTTTCCCTTTTTTCCCATTTACTTGCCTTTAATTTGCAAAACGACAGCAAAAACTCCCTCTAAATAGATCGTATTACCGTTTTCTCTCCACTACGCCCCTTTTTCAAATGAATCCACCCCTCTTTTATCGAAAACCAACTTTTTATTTTTCAAAAAACAGTATTTAAATTCTCAACCAATAGGATGCCGCACTGCCTCTTGGGGCACAGTATTTATCCACTAACTTTCTTTTACCGAAAAATGTTTTCCAAAAAAACACCCATTAGAACGAGAAATTATTTTTAAAAATTTTCTACCAACATTTTGAAACAAAATATTTTGCTTTATTTTATTTTCGATGAATTTTAGCAGAAAGTGGTGGGGCGATGCGTAGAGTAGAATCTCAATAGCCAATCAGAGTGGAAAGTGACAATGGAGAAAATGAATAATTTTCTTATTTGTCCTAAAGTGTGGTACACACTACGATTGTCGTCATAGAATTTTGAAAGTATCGCTCATCTCCCTTTAGCAATTGCCGATAAATGGAAGCATGAGAGAGGAAGCGATATCACCAGCGATCCCGAGGTAAAAAATGAAGGCCCTTCACGCCAGCAGGCACCAGCAGGTGCCCAATGAAGGGGAGAAAAAATATTTTTCAGAAATAAGAAAATTTTATTTGAGAACAAAGTTCAGGATATATATAAGAAAATAATTTCGGCATTTTGCAGTGACTGATGGAAATTAAAACCAAATAGATTAAAAAACAGAATTTATTCTTTCCCTAGATTACGTATTTCATCAAACGAAAGTATAAAGAACTTCTCAACTATTAATTACATGTGAATAAATTCTATTTCAGCAATTTTCTCAAAGTTAGTTAAGAATTTAAGTATGCACATAGTCATTAAGATTTCCAAAAACCCTTACGTAATACTATTTGTACAATCACTTCAAGGTTGTTCATTTTCAATTATTGGAAAAAGAATAATCAGAAAATTTATCTAAAAATATTGCCATAAAAAGTTAAAAACTCGTATCTATGGAAATACACGTTTAAAACTGAATAATTACTAAAAAGCTTAAAAAGTTAACAATTATAACAATTTTACAATTTTACAAAGTTACAAAAGAACAGAATATGGAAAAAGAAAAGTAAAAAAGGCTTTTAATGTAAAGAGTTCCTTTCATTGGCTGTTGTATTCCGAGAAAATCAGTCCACCAATGAAATAGGGAGAAAAAATCACGAGTATTTTCGATGAATTGAACTTTATGCAGTGAAAAGTGAGGTTAGATTGATTTTATTTGGTTAATAGAGATAAAAAAAACTTTTTTATTCAACAATTTTATAATTTTGCAATTTTTGCAATTTCCTCTTTATTTTAATCTTATGTGTTGTTTTAGTTTTTACTAAATACTCGCATCTTATGTCAGTGATTTTTCTCTATTAAATAAATTTTGCACCTTTCGATGGATTGGATTTCATTTTTATTGACGAGTTATTCATGTAATTAATAATTAACTAGTGACCTGATAAGAGTAGCGAACCAAGTGACCGAAACGAAATACTACAAAAATCGTCTACATCATTTTTTTGTTTATTTCATCATCGCTTCCAAAAAAGTTGATGTATTTTTTGTCATTGTTCCACGCATCACAGACCATGGACTGAATTTAGAAATGAAAAAAAAATCAAAAGTGTCATTAATTTTTCATAATATTACATTAGTATTCACTAATAATGAGTATGTTTTGTGTTTGAATAAATGTGCACTAAAATTTCTTTGTAACGAACAAAAAAAAATTGCTGCCAAGTTTTGTAATTAATTAATTAAAATCTTTTCATAAATATGAGTAAAAAAAGTGTTCTAACTAAAGTCAATTGGAGTATTTTGAAATTTTCTGTAAAGTAACATTTCTATAAATATTCTACAGAGCAGTTTAATAATTACGCAAAATTTGTCAACAAAGTTTCCTATGCGGAGGCAAAAAATTTGAAATTATTATCTAAATCCTATATTATACGTAATAACAAATTAAAATAATTTTTTACGTATAAATAATGATAATAATAAAATAAATTTCAAGGTTTTTATAGCACTAAATACCTATATTGATTAGATTCTATAAATTACATGAAAAATAAATATAAAAATATACGAATTAAGGTCTAAGTACAATGCAAACACAAAGCATGAGTTAGAAAAAAACAACGATATGTTCGTGTCCTTTTCTGTCTTATGCTATGTTAAGAAAATTATGAATTATGAAATCACGAATTCTAATACAAAACCTTCAATTTTTTCTGTATTTCAAAATTACTTGAATTTAAAAGAGTTGCCAAATTTTCATGAAAAGACTCATCGCAGAATTTAATTTTTAATTAAATTTTCAATTAATAGGTAAAAAATAATAAATAATAAACTTTTTACACGAATACATTTGGACAAATGGTTATTTAATATAAAATTCACTCCAAAGTTTCGAAATCAACACGATTTCCTCTTCAGGGAGTCTATGAAATAATACAGAAAAAGAAAAATACAAAACAAAAAAACCCGAAGAC
Organism: Leptopilina drosophilae; assembly: GCA_032873175.1. NCBI lineage: Eukaryota > Metazoa > Arthropoda > Insecta > Hymenoptera > Figitidae > Leptopilina > Leptopilina drosophilae. Next base: position 55,244,692 of record CM065481.1, read on the forward strand.
ATTAAATAATAATTTAGAAAAAACATTGAATAAATAAAATTAATACAAAAACACGAAGACATTAAATAATAATTTATAAAAAACATTAAATAAATTGAATAATAGTTAAAATAAAAATGAAATAGAACAAAATAAAAAAAATAAATAAATCAAAATAATATAAGATACAAGAACAGAGACAGCATTGGTACAAAATTAGAATAAATAAAATAAATTGAGCTATAAAGAAAATAAAAATAAAAATATCTCACCAATAAATAAAATATTTTACATTACATGTCGAAGAAATTAAAAGTTCTTAATCCAAAATTGGAATGTGTCATTTGGAGTTAGTAACTGAAAATTGTAAATTTTTTTATCATAAAATCCCTTATTATAAAACCTTTAGAATAAAAATTTTAATTTTGATAAAAATAAATATCTTTTTGAATAAAGACAGTTAATTTTGTGAAAATAGAAAATTAAGTTAATTAATAAATAAATTTAAAAATAAATATAAATAAAAATTAAAACAAGGGAATAGTTGAAATATAAATCAGTAATTATAGTCATAGAAATAAAAACAGAAATAAAAATAAATTATAGAAAAATAAAAATACAATAAAAACAAAATATGAAAAACATACCAACACGGAAACGTAATCCATGGTCAAAAACAATTTTATAAACGATAAAAACGACACAAAAAATAATAAATAAATAAATTTATTATTTTTTGCTGAAATGGAAATTATGTAAACAAGAGTTCTTGTAAATAAAAATTCATTGTAAAAGAAAGTATCATTAATGAAAATTGTGTTAAATAATCATTCTCATAAATAAACATTCGAGCATTTATAATTTTGTTAATGTTAATTAACAACCAATTCGGGTTAATTTAAAAACGATTAAACAAAAATTCGAAGAAAGAAATTCTGCTAGAAGAAAATTCTAATAAATGAAATTCAATCATTTAAAAATTCTAACTAATGATTTCTGGAGCTTAATCATGAATTTGAATAAATTTACAACACACAAATCTATCAGAAATTGACGTTTATTTTTCTAGTAGCTCACAAAACAATTAACATAAGAAGCTACTAAGTTCACAACAAATGAAATTAACAAACCTATAGTCAAAACAGTATCTTTGCATTTTTAATAATAACAATATCTACTTAAAGAAATCGAAGTACTGAATAAGTTTAAAACTGAGATTTTAAGTTCCTATGCGGCTATGTTTAATATTCACTTGCTCCATTGAGAAAGCAATCAGGAACGTGTGGTAAAAATATAAGTTATTAATTTACTTACCATTGCAGGTTGTAATAATTAAAAATAATACTTTTACATTGATCTGTAAATTGAGTGACACTAGAAATTCATTTCAACTTTTTGTACATAATTTTCAATTACTAAAATATATATATATACATTTAATTTATACAGAAAAGCTTTCTCCGCAACCACAAGTTCCTTTAATATTTGGATTATTGAATACAAATTCAGAACTCAATTTATCTTCTACAAAGTCCATTTCAGTGCCTAGAAGTGAAAGTTGAGCTTTTCTATCAATAATCACTCGGACACCGTCCTGAATCACTTCTTCGTCAAGTTTGCTTTTTTCCGTTGCGTAATCTAATGTGTAACTAAGTCCATTGCAACCGCGTTGCTTGACTCCAACCTTGAGACCAATCTGTGAAAATAATTGTTTATTATCAATAAGACTTGGACGAAAATTGAAAAATATGTTAATTAGATCATACTTACACAGTCCGTTCTTTCTTTTAAAAGTGTCTTAATTTTCTTTACTGCATTGGCTGTCTGTAAAAATCGAAAAATTCATTCAATTAAATGTAAACAATTCGAAATAATAGAATACAATTGAAGTAGAGTTTTGCAAATTAATTAATTTCAGACGCCTCTTGTTGATAAAATGCTTATCCAACTTAAAAAAAAATATATTCTATAACTAACTCTGTCAGGGAATTTTATAAAAATTGACAAAACCTGGAAAAGTCAGGGAAGTTTGATCGAAATCCTGGAAAATTTATCTTTGGAATCTAATTTTACTTAAATATTTCAAAATTAATTCAATTTTAAAAGAGTTGAAATTACAATTTTTATAAGTAGATGAACTTGAAAATATTTTTATTAAAAATTTTGTAAAACTTCAATTTTAAATGAATTTCATAAAAAAATTTAAAAACGTAGATTTTTAAAAAACCTTAATAACTAAAATTCTTCTAAAATTATTAAAAAATTTTAATAAATATTTACTTGATTATTTAAAAATCCCGGATTTATAGAAGAATTTTAGTTAAAACGCACAATAGTAAAATTGAATTTTAAAGCAAATATATATTATTGAAGAAATTCAATTATTTTTTTATCTTTTATTATTTATTCTTCAAAGAATTAAATTATTTTCAAAATTTTAAAAGAAATTCTTTTGTGACAATTTAATTTTTTCAAAATAATTAAGATCCTAAAGTTATGAACGTTCAAATGAACGAAATTTATTTATTTCTTCCAAAAATTAAATTTTTATTGCAATTATTTTACTTCAAAACCAAAAAAATTAATTACTGAGTTTGTAAACGTAAAATTTTATTTAAAAAATTTTTTTAAGTTTAATAATTTATTACAATATCTGCAATAAAAAATGTTTCGTTCATTTGAACGTTCAAAACGTGGGGATCATAAATAATTTTAATAAAACTCTTCGAGAAGTTTAATAGATTTCAAAAATTTTTTTAAATTCAATTATTTTCAGTGTTTGCTATTTGAATAAAATTTCACGAAATAATTCAATTATTTAAATCGAAACCTTAATAAAATTAATAAAATTAAAATAAATAAATAAAAAATTAGTCTGCAGAATTCAATTATTTTCAAACGTAATATAAGTTCTTCGCAAAAATTTACAAAAATTCTTGTCAAACTTTAAATTTTCTTTATAAATAATAACATTTTTTCCGAAATTCAATTATTTTCTCAAATATTAATAATATTCTTGGCAGAATTTCAATTATTTTTAATATACAAAATTTTCATCGAATTTCTCGAAGAATGAAATTATTGTTAGTTTTTTTTTAAATTTGTCTCTTGACAATAAATAATAATAATAAACATAATAATTAAATTCTGATAAAATTTGTTATAAAATTTTAATGTTAAAAAACATTTAATTATTTAATAAATTATTTATTTTCATAGTTAAATAATTGATTTCTTGTAGAATTTTTAATAAATATTGATTTAAAAATGAATTTCAGTAAGAATTTTGGATTGTAATTTAATATCATATGTTAAAAAATATTTATTTAATTGAAAATTCTACGAGATTTCGTTTATTTTACTCTAAAAATAAACATTTTATTAAATAATTAAACTTTTTTTAAAATTGAAATTTCATGAAGAATCAACAAATTTTTAAATAATAATTGAATTCTGCTAAAACATTTTAATATAATTTTTCTAAGTAATTGCATTTTTCGAGAAATTTGATAAAAATTTTGTATATGAAAAACTATTGAAATTCTGATAAGAATTTTCTTAAAATTTTTGGAAATAATTAAATTTCGAACAAAAAATTTATTATTTATAAAGATTATTTAAATTTTGACGAGAAGTTTTGACAATTTTCTTACTGCAAAAACCGAAAAAGTTGCATTTCATGTTAAAAATGTGGAATTTTGTTGCAATATTTCGTAGAAAAGTCGAAAAAGTTGCAATTTTGAAAAATTATTCGAAGAAGGACGAAAAAGTAGCAATTTTTAAAAATAATTAAAAAAAGACGAAAAAGTAATCAATAAAATTTTAGAATTATTAAAATTAGAATAATTTCTAAAAATTATCTTTACATCTAATTTTGTAATTTTTTATTTATTTTATTCGAATATAATTATAACTTAATATGAATTACTTGATAAAATATTTTTTTTATTGAAAAAATCCGATAAATAAGAATTAGAAAAAAAGTTAATTCAATGTCATAATTTAGTATTTTATATATGAAAAAGATAAATTAAATTTTAAATTTCATTTCGTTGAAGCGAAAAGAATTTAATTTTCAATATTCAAAACAATTTAAAGTTGGATTTAAATAAACAAATACAATTTTCTTTCGATAAGAAACGATGCAACTTTGCATGATGCATGCATAACATAACCTAAAATTTAACAAACGTTTCTTGACAAAAAGTTGTAATTTTCATTCGAATGCAACTTTTAATTGATGAAAATAGTTAAGATTGTATTCTTTTGCCCTTGTAGCAAAAGGAATTTAAAATTTAATTTGTCTTTTTTTAAAAATACGAAATTGACATCACACTAATTTTTGTTTTGACGTTCGTACGATTTTTTTTTAAAAGTAGAAAAAAATAATAAAAATGAATAAGAAAGAATTATATTAAAAATAATTTATATTAAACCACTTTTCATTAGCATTATATTATTTTGATCATCGAATAGGAATCACATTGCAAAAACAACGAACTAGCTAAATATTGCACTGAATTACGATTTAAAATTAAATTTCGATTAGCACTTTATCAACAAAATGCGTAGATTTGTCAATGATTTTTTTGTAAATTTTCTAAAATTACATTTTTTCTCCCAATTAATAGTAGTGAAATAATCTTTAGAAGTATTGACATTAGTATAGTATTAATAATAAAAAAAGTTGAAACCTACCAGAACTAGAGCAGCCCGAGTGGGAAGTATTTTTCTCCCTTTGACAGCTCTGACTGTGGCACTAGCTGCTATTCGCGAAGCCATCTTCTTGAAAAACTTTTCTTTTCTTATTCTGAGATGAACTCTTCAATGTCATTCTAGTGCCGAATTTGTTGCGTAATTTCTCATCTTTCTAAAAAGAAAACAACATTTACAAGTTGGTTCACTCGCGAGTAACAATAACATAACAGCGCACTCAGGCGCAATGAATACTCTGCGACTATATTATGTGCGTACTCTATACATATTATCAGTGCAGACAATTCATAAACAATTACGTAAAGCAAGGGAAATTTACATTTAAATTAAAATTTCAATAGTTAAAGAATCTCTTATATGTGTGGAAACGATTTCTCAATTCTCAAGCTTATGTGTTTTTAGCGATATAAATAAAACAATAATAACATAACCTCATTTTTTTAGTGTTACGATCACTTTGCAATATTCAGATGTTGACGCAGTTGTTAAACAAACGCAACCGAAAAAAGATTTCGTTTTTGAGAAATTCTTGTTCCGAAAATATTATTTAGGAATATTTTAAATAATTACATGAATCATTTTAATAAAAAACTGTACTACCGTTTGTCGGACGGATAACGTAGAATATCTACCTTACCTTTTATCTAACAAATAATAGAGAGATATTTTTTCTTTCGTGAAAACAAAGAAGATTAATTATTTTTCTAAATGTTGGAAATTGGTGAATTGTGTAAAAGTTTTGAAAATAATAATTAAAACCCTTTTTTCATGTCAATTCATTCTGAAATATTGCTGTATATTTTTGAAGAAATTAACTTTTTCTTAGAGAGCAATAAACCACATTGAAGGCAATATAATAAATATCGTCTTTTTCGATTTTAAAAACGGTGCGAACACAATCTCTTACTGGATGTAAAATAACTTTAGTGGCGTTTGAAAAAAATGTAATTATTCTAAGAAACGAAGATAAAATATGGTTGGGTCTAAAGGACCCATGAGTGGAAATAAGCAAGGGTTAAAAGTTAAATGGCAATAGATTTAAAAAATCTATTGTTAAAGAAATGCGTGTGTATCGAATTGCTCATTGTGGCCAAGTTTGTGACGCGCGGCAGAAAGAAATTATATTCTCTTGTGGGTTAATGATGATTTTTTAAACAAAAATTTTATGACTGAAAATTTATTAAATTTTATCAATCGAAATTTATAATTAAAAATTTTTGAATCTATGTCATTGCATAACTCCAAATATCTAAAATTTAATCCAAAAAAACTTTATTTTAAAGGTTTTAAAGGAATTTTAAGCAAAATCTCAATTGAGAATATTATTTTTATCAATAAAAATTAGAAGTACAACATGATTTCTGGGAAAAAATTCTAATATTTTTGTAAATAATTGCTTTTTTCGAGGAATTGAAATTAAATTTTTAATCGAATAATTACATTGTTGGAGCAATTTTTGTAAAATTTTATTGAAAATAATTGATATTCTGCGCGTTGAATTTTATTATTTATGAAAATAATTAAACAGTTACTGAGAAGTTTATTATTTATGAAAATAATTGAACAGTTGCTGAGAATTTTATTAAAATTTCCAAATATAATTGAATTTTTCAGAGAAATTTTATTATTTTTATGAAAATAATTGCCAACAATTTTATTAAATATTACTTTAAAACAATTGAATTTCTTCGAAAAAGTTTGTTATTTTTGAAAATAATCGAATTTTTCATAATAATTTTATAAACATTTTGTTTTAAATAATTCTTTTTTCAGAATAAAATAAATATTCTAAAAATTTTGTATTAATTATTTGAATTCTTGTGGAAAACTTCCTTTGTGAAAATAATGGAATTTTTCGATTAATTATAACTCAAAATAGTATTAAAAATAATTGAAATTCTTCGATGAGTTTTATAATTTATAAAAATAGTTGCCAAAAAATTTTATTAAATTATTTAAAAAGAATCGAATTTCGGCGAAAAAGTTTGTTATTTTCTAACAACAAACTATTAATATTAAATTATTTTCTAAATAATTTAATTCTTCATTAAAATTTTATTAAAATTGTTTTAAATAATTCAATTTTTCGAAATACGAAAAATATTCTAAAAATTTTGAATAATTTAATTGAATTCTTGTGGAAAAACTTCTTTGTGAAAATAATTGAATTTTTCGATTAATTATAACTCGAAATAGTATTAAAAATAATTGAAATTCTTCGATGAGTTTTATTATTTATGAAAATAATTGAATTCTAATTTTTGCTAAGAATTTTATCTTAATTTTTTTTAAATTGAATTTCGATGAAAAATATTATTATTAGTGAATGTAAATAATTAAAAATTGAAGGAAAGTCGAAAAAGTCTTTTATTTAATGTCAAAAAAATTCAGATTATTCAAAACTTTGATAATTTTGCTGAATAAATATTTAAATACTTCTTATTTCTTAATTCACAGGAAATAAAGTTTAAAAAATTTCAATTTCTAAAACTTAATAATTTCTTAAAATTAAAACTATAACCCTTCAACAAATTCAATTATTTTCTACAATTTGTAACTAAACTTCCTCTCTAATTCAATTATCTTTATAAATTTTTAATCATTTTTTTGCAATTTCTTCGAAAATTTAATTATTTAAATAAAAAAAATTTTAGTTTTGTATAATAATTTAAACAATCTATTTTTCTTTCCGTAGATATTAAATTAAGGTAAAAAATTTTCAAAAATTTTAATAAAGATATTCCTAAAATTCGCTTTCTAAAAATATATTTCTAAATAAGTTTTTAAAATTCACAATGTTTTAAAATTGAATATAATTTAAAAAAAGTTCAAAAAATTGAAATTTTGTTAAATCTTTCAAAAACTAATTTAAATTAAGTAAAACCTTTGAAAAATATTTCAAAATTTGACAAAATTTTTTTTAAATAGTTCAGTTTTTTAAAAATAATTAATCAAATTCTTCCAAGAATTTTAATTACATGAATAAATGGATTCTGAAAGATTCGAAAATAGTAAATTTTAAACAATTTTAATCTACTTTGTTCGAAGGTATTTGAATCTTAAGAAATTATAATAAAACAATTCAGAGAATTAGTTTTTTTTTAAATATTGTAATGTAATTTTTCAAAAAGAATTAAAGAATTTTTGTATAATTTAAAAAAAAAATTTTTGTAGAATTTTGATTAAACATTTTGAATATATTAGTATTTCCTCCAAAATGTTAAAAATAATTCTGTTAAATTTTGATTTTCTTATTTTGTGTATGAATTTGAATTTTCGGAAATATTGAAAATATTGAAAATCATAGAATTTTAAAAAATTAGAACGTAATAATTCAGAAAATTACTACCGATTTTCAAAACTATTAAAAAAAATTTTTTTTAAATCTATTTTTCAATAATTTTCATTTTTATTGAATTTACATTTGAAGATTATTCATTAAAATTTTTGGGAATTGAATATTATTTCCAAAATTTTCAATTAAAATTCTTTGAAAGTTAATTTTCAAAAATTCTGTTTATACTTGAAAAGATGATTTAGTTTGAATTAAATTTTACAGAATTTCAATTATTCAAAATCTTTTTAATTTTAATATTTTAAACATTTAATTATAAAACTTATTGAAAAATAAAATTTCCAAATATTTGTCTGTATAGTTATGCTTTTCACGCTATAAAAATTGAAATAAGTTGCAATTTGTACTAAAAATATGGTATATTGTCGCAAAATTTGGAAGAAAAGTTGAAAAACTCGCAATCTCTTAATAAAAGTCGATAAAATTCGCATTATTTGAAAATAGTTTTAAAAAGTCGAAAAAGTCATAATATCCGAGGCCTGTATTTATAAAAATAATTGAATTTTGAGACGAATGTTTTCTATTTTTTTTTTTTAAATAATTGAATTCTTTTCCGAAAATTAAAAAGGAAATATTGAGAGGATTTTTTCTCCGAACATGAAATGACTTTTTTTAGGATTTCGACCCTCTGTATTATCAATATTATTCTATAAATAAAGAAAACAATTTATACATGCATGAGAAATACATTTCTGAGTATTGTATATGTATGTACATATTTAATTTTTCGTCAAAAAAAATAAAATTTATAAAAACGGTTTGAACTCGCATAAAAGAACTGCTAAAGTTATTTTCAAATCTTAGTAATTAAAGCAAAAAAAAAGTAGTAAGAATTGTTTTTTATTTGAAAACCTTAAAGTATTTATTGAATTTATGTATATTTATAAGTAGTATTACAAGTATCTTTGCTTTTGTAAGACAGAAATGAAATTCTTGTTGAAACACAAAACCAATATTGGAACAGTAATGAATGTTAATATCGTTTGTTTTTTTTAAATTAAAAAAAGAAAACATTATTTTAAAAAAGAATGACATTTTTTTCTCGATTAAACATGTCTATATGCACACAAAAATTCTAAATATATGTTCTCCAGCTTATTAGTTCGACACTTCGTTTTATATTATAACGATAATTGTCAAATATGCGTATGTTTTTCCTGAAAATTTTGTTCTATTATTATAATAATAATTATTTATTATTATCATTATTATTATTATTAATATTACTTTTATTATTCTTATTAATATTAAAACTGTCACGAAAAATCCCAAAGCCTTTGCACAATTTTCTTCAGAACAAAAAAAAAAAAAACAAAAAGGAATTGATTGAAAAAGCTTATTTAAATATTTCTCAGTTAAAATTCAACAAATTCGAAATGAATAATGATGACGATCAAGATTTTGTGATTAAGAATGAAAACTGAATTTTGTGCAATTGTTTTAAAAAATATATTTTTGATGAAAAAAAAACGCCTTGCTAAATAAAATTTCTCTCAACTTTATATATATATATATGCACTTTCATTTATTTCTTTGTTAATCACGAAACGCGTAACATTATTCATTTGTCAAGGATTAACTCTATACATAATTGAAGTTCTTAAATATTTTGAAAATCGAAAAATCATTAGGCTTTCTATAGCTTAACGCCGAACACATTTCTTCGCTATCGATTAATAAATACAAATTAGATATAGTTGAATGCATTTATCGCTGTACACAAGCATGAGAAACTTGTTAATTGTTCTTCATGTATTATAAAACAATTTTTTAGTCGTTGGATGTGTTTTGGACATTCGCTGATGAAAACTTTGGAAATTTTGCAATATTCTTCATTTTTTTTTTCTTTCTTTTTTTTACAATTTCAAGAGCTTCCAGAGATCTTAAAAGTGTATTTATTATTTAGTATATAAATATAATTAATTTGCATTGGAAAAATCAATGAAAACACAAGACGTATATACATATATACAAATACATTATAAACGCACGCCAAACAAAGAAGAGCGTGGGCGTGCTGCACGCTGAAGCTCACACATACGCACACATCACTCATAAAATGTGCCTATATCTTCTTGTGTTCTCATTGAATTTCTCCAAGCAAAAAATAACTTGAAATTGCTTTGAGAATAGTTTTTTCTTCTTTTTTTTCTTCTTTTTTTCCTTTAGAAATAACATTCCCCGATTAAAAAGAAAAATGAATTCTTGTCATAGTTAATAAGAAAATTTCATTACAATTAGAGAATTAAAAAAGCGTTTCCATTCTTACCAGAGGCAAAGTGAATTTTCCTTGCGCTTAAAACGTTTTTAGTTTTCTTTTCCATTCTTCTTTTTTCTTCTTCAAAATCTTCTCCTTTTTTCAAGAACAACACTAACAAATATTCTTTATGGTAAAATTTGCGCGTCGTCAAAAGGTGTCTAGTTTATGTCTTCAACAAATAGATCTTTTTTGTTTTTGTTTGTTTGCTTTTATTCTTTACCGAAATTGAAAGATACTCGGACAACTAATGAGTCAAAAACGTCAAGCGCACCTTTCTAAAATTAACAACGAAGTCATACCCGTTCTGTACCAGATTCCTAATTCTATAGCAATTTATCGTCTCTTTCTTTCAATCGTCAAGATTTTGCGAGAGTAGAAAATTGGCAGCAAGGTTCTCGTTCTTTTCACAAGCAAAGTACGCTTGGACGACAAGGTGCTCGGGGAAGCCGAGGGCTTTTAGTCTCTCGATTGCTTCCTTGTCTTGAGGAGTCACTTGAATTACGGCTGGACCTGTTCCTGTTCCTCCACTTCCGGACAGGGGATTCACCGTACCACCGGTTGCTGAAACTGGAGCTGTTCCTGCTGGCGTTCCTCCACTTGCACCTACTAAATAATTTCAAATATTTTATTACATAATAACTGGGAAAATTTTACGTGATATTCAATTTATTATAATGCAAACTACAAATTCTTTTTTATTTAAAATTTTAATTTTTCGATAAATTCATAATCAAAATTTAACAACTTCACTTATTCAGTAAATATTTAATTGTTTATATTTTCCAAAAATTCTGAAATAACTCTTCGCAAGAATTATAATAATAATAATAATAATAATAATTTTGTTATTATTTCTACACAAATAATAACATTCTTTGAAAGAATTCTATTATTTTCATAAATAGTCAAATTCTTCACAGAAATTAAATTATTTTGAATACAATTTTAATAAAATTTTACAAAAGAATTCAATTGAGGAGCAAGTTTTCAAAATCTGATAAATCCAAATTTTATCATATCGAGAAATTTAAACAAATGCCAATTCTCACATAACCATTAAAAATAATTTTAATGTAGAAAAAATGTAATAAATTCTTTATTTTTAAATATTTTTCTATTTAAAAAGCTTTGTTTGTAATTAAAATTTATTGTAATAAAGGAATTTCAAGGTTTTGGTAATTTTTTCTTATAAAAAATTAAAAATTATCCAGCTTAAGCAAAAATATATTTTAAATTGAAAATTCTTTGGTAACAAATTTTTTTTTCCTTAATTGAAGAGTGATCAATCGATTTCTAAGGATTTTAAAATTCTAAATATGTGCTTATCTTAATTTTTTTGAAAAATGGATTTATCAACTTTTGAAAAATTTCTCCTCAATTATTTTCTGAAATTTTCATAAAACCATTGAAACAATTTAATTATTTGGTAAAGTTTTTGTAACATTCAGTTCTTTTCAAAACAATTCTAAATGTGATTTAATCTCTAAAAATCAATTATTTCTAAATTTATCTGTAAAATTTGTTTTAAAAATTCAATTATTTTCCAAATTTTTAAGAAAATACTCGTCAAATAATAAATTATCTTCTTTAAAAATCAAAAAATGACAATAAAAATTCTATTAAATATAAATTTGTCAATAATATTTCACTGAAAGATTTAGTAAAATTTTTTCCAATTTTTATAAAATTTTTCCAAAAAAATTCATTTATTTTCCAAACTTGCAATAAATTTTTGTAAACAATTCGATTATTTTTAAAAATAGTAAAATTCTTCGTAAGAATGAAATTTACAAATATTGTTGGGAATATTAATTAAATTCAATTATTTTCAAAAATTTCTGATAAAAATCTTCGGAAAAACTGAATTATTTTTTAAAATTGTAAAATTCTTCGCAGAAATTAAATTATTTTGAATACAATTTTAATAAAAGTTCACAAAAGAATTCAATTATTTTATGAAAATTGCTGAAATCCATTGAAACAATTCAATTATTTAGTAAAGTTTTTGTAACATTCAATTCTTTTCAAAACAATTCTAAAAGTGATTTAATCTCTAAAAAATCATTTATTTCTAAGTTTATCTGTAAAATTTGTTTTAAAAATTCAATTATTTTCCAAATTTTTAAGAAAACACTTGTAAAGTAATAAATTATTTTCTTTAAAAAATCAAAATATGACAATTTGTTTATAAAAATTGTATTATATAAATTTTTCAATAATATTTCACTGAAAGATTCAGTAAAATTTTTTCCAATTTTTATGAAATTTTTCCAAAAAAAACTCATTTATTTTCCAAACTTGTAATAAATTCTTGTAAACAATTCGACTATTTTTAAAAATAGTAAATTTCTTCGTAAGAAAGTTGAAATTTACAAATATTGTTGCGAATATTAATTAAATTCAATTATTTTCGAAAATTCGGATAAAGTTCTTTGGAAAAACTGAATTATTTTTTTAAATAGTAAAATTTATTGCAGGAATTCAATTATTTTTAATAGTATTTTAATAAAATTTCTCAACAGAATACATTTATTATTTTAAAATATTTAATAAAAGTTTTCGATTGAATACAATTATTATATTGAAAACTTTTTAAAAATTCTTTTAAAACATTCAATTATTATATTGAAAACTTTTTAAAAATTCTTTCAAAACATTCATTTATTTTGAAAAATTATGTTAAAATTGTTGAAAAGAATTTAATTATTTTTATAGATTACAAGATTCTTCCCAAAGAATTTTAATGATTTTTATGACATTCAATTAGGTATAAAATTGAAAAAATTAAAAATAGGTAACAATTATTTAAAAAGTTGGAAAACAAAAAAAGCAAATTTTTTCCGGAGATAACTTAATATTTTAATGAAATAAGAACATTTTCCAATCGAAATTTTGTCAAAAATCTTAATAAACAATCGAAATTCAAGAATTTTAATGAATTTACTAAAAAAATGTTTTCTTATATATTATTATTGGTAAAAAATTATAATTTTCATTCAAATATAACTTTGAAATGTTGAAAATGAAAAAAATTAAATTTCTCACACTTCTGCTAAAAGGGATTTAAAATTTAATTTGACTTTTTAAAAAAACGAAATTATGACCTGGGACTAAGTTTTGTTCCGATTATTTGTCAGATTCTTCCTTAAAATTGAAAATGTATTTAAAATACAGTATGAAAAAGTGTCAAATTTGAATCATAAAATAAAAAAAACTGATCTGAAATGACTTGCGAATTTCTTGTAAACAAGTCGATTTATCACGTGAAAACGTGTACCAGAAGCTTTGCCAAAAATTTTTTCTTTTTTCGTAACAAAAGTTTGGGCTGATTCGCTACAACTTTCAGTAAAAATTCAAAATAGAACACAGTTTTAAAATTCAGAAACATAAGAAACTAAACTATATTTAAAAAGTTTTCATTACATTTTTTGAACTATTAACATGAAACAATTGATCGACTTTTAAAAACTTGTCCGACATTTTGAAATTTGAAAAACTGACAATGGATTCGAAATCAGCGACTTCAGAAATCCTTGATTAGTGATTTTAGTAAATTTAGCGCATAGAACTAAATTTATTGATTGAGAATTTTTAAATTTTCCAAAAGTTTTTCTAGATTTCCATTATTTAAATACAAAAATTCAATTTTTTATAACAATAATTGTAACCCTTCGTAGTTTTTCCTTAAATTATTAAGGTATTTAAAAAAATTATAAAAGAAATTCTTACAATTATTTTTTTAAAAATATTTTTAAATAGTTTTTAAAGGATAATAGTTTTTCATTTTAAAAAATTCCCAAAACAATTAAAACTTGTTAAAATATTTTTAAATTTAATTGAATTTTTGAAACATATAAATAAAAATGGTCAAATAATTGAAGAATTTTAATTTTACAAACAGGACTATGTGATTTTTTTCCCAAATTTTAATAAGTACGAAAAGTAAATTTTAATAACTTTTTATTTACTTTGTTTGCAGATAACTGAATTTTAAAATGTTTTTATTTTTCTATCTATGTAATTGAATTTTTGAAAACATGTAATTGGAAAAAGTGAAAACATTGAATTTTAAAAAATTAACAGCTTATTTTCATTATTTTTTATTTTTAAATTTACCTTTAAAGCTTTTTCATTAAAATTTTTGATAATATTTCAATTAATTTCAAAGTTTTCAATCAAATTTCTTTAAAAACTTGAAATAAATTAATTATTTTCAATTAAATTTTACAAAATTTCAACTATAATTAATTTCGAAATTTACAATTAAAATTCTTTAAAAATTTGAAATAAATTAATTATTTTCAATTAAATTTTACAAAATTTCAACTATAATTAATTTCGAAATTTACAATTAAAATTCTTTAAAAATTTGAAATAAATTAATTATTTTCAATTAAATTTTACAAAATTTCAACTATAATTAATTTCAAAATTTACAATTAAAATTCTTTAAAAATTTGAAACAAATTAATTATTTTTAAAAAAGTTTTACAAAATTTCAACTATTCAAAAAGAATAATTTTACTATAGATACATTTGAAAAATTTAATTATCTTAATAAATGATTCAAATACAATTTTTGAAAGATTTTTTAATAGTTATTTTCCGCATTATAAAAATCAAAGTAAATATCACTTCTTTTTTTTACTAAAAATTGTTGTATTTTGTTGCTACGTTTGGAAGTTGAAAAAAGTCTAAATTTTCCCAATTTTTCTGAAATATGAGTAAATAAATAAAAAACACAAATCAGAAATTTGGATAAATTGAAATTCAGATCAACTAAATTTGAACTTATATGACTTTCAACTTCCAAAAATTAAAAATGTTTAACTAATTAAATAAGAGTCGAATCGATGAAAATTGTAGTAAATTAAAATTAAAAACAAATAAAAATAAAGATTAAGAACAAAATAAAACAAAAGATTTATTAACAAATAAATAAATTGATTACAAATTTTTGGAAAATAAATTTTTGAAAATTTCTACAAAGCAGGTGCAATAGATGAAAATTAACGAAATTGGTATGAGAAAATCGACAAAAAAGGTGGCAAAAGCTTTAAATATTACAATTTTTGACCTTATCTGCACTGGAAATATTTTATATTATATAAATATTTATTTATTTATTTATTTTATTTATTTTATATTTGATTCAAATAACCGATTATTTGACTATTATCAAATAAATATTTACTTGAATCAAATAAATTGTATTTGAATAAAATATTTCAGTATTTGAAGCAAATACTATTTAATTGATTCAAATAAAAATTATTTGATTCAAGTAAATATTTATTTGATAATAGTCAAATAATCGGTTATTTGAATCAAATAAATTTTTGTTTAGTGTGGTATATCTTTACGAGTAAATTTTAATAAATTTACTAAGAGCCGAAATGAATTACTAATTTTTTGTATCGAAAAATAGTTTAATACTATAAACAAGTTCGTTATAGATAAACGTGAATAAACTTGATAACTTAATAAATATTAATCTTAACAAGTGCGAGTTAAACTAGCACATATCCGATTGTTTTTAAATATAGTTTAAATTTTTATATTTTTGAATTTGGAATTCTGAAAATTTTTATTCTGAATTTTTTTAATGAAAATGACCTAATTGAAGGTCCACCGAACCAATCCATTGCCGTCTTGTGAAAAAAAGAAACTAAGACGTTTTTCTTTTCACCGTTCTACATATCTTCTAAAAATAAAAAAATAAAAAAATTATTCAACTTGGAGGATTTTAAAAAGAAAAGTGAACTTACCAGGTTCGTTAAGCATGCGCACGAAGGCTTCCTGATTTTGCGAAATGAGTTGCAACAGGGCAGGATTGGTTTGACCGATTTGCTGTAGGACAGCATTTAATAATTGTGGATTTTGTTGAATGACCTGACGCATCTGTTGGAACTGTGGTTGTGAACGAAGGAACGCGAGAGGATCTTGACCCTGGTCCTGGGGAGCATCTTGGGCTTCTCCACCTTGGTCTTCGGCCGCGTCGTCCAACAGCTGATAGGGAATTCCTGTCAAGAGATACTCGACGGCTCTGTCTGGATTATTGAAACTTGCCCGCAACGCTTGCTCAACTTGCTCCCGAGCGTATCTGCAAATCGACGCATTAATAGCATTCGATCGGAGGAGATTAATTACTTGAGAGGGAATTAAAAAAAAAAAAAAATACTCACCCCATGTCCATTATGTTGGTTACCATTAAATTGTACTGCTCGCCCATGAGGAGCGCACCTTCCGCCTGACCTTCCGGACCTGTTATTGTAATGGTTGGCTGTGCCGCATCCTGTTGCTGTTGTTGCGTTGCAGCGGTTGCAGCTGGCTGTGGTGTTGCAGTGGCTTGTGGTGTTGTGGGTGCAGGATTCGAACTAGGTTGCGTTGCTATGCTACATCCAAAAAGTTTCTTTTATTATTATTATTATTATTATTACTATTATTATTATTATTATTATTATTATTATTATTGAAAATTATAATTCAATCACAAAAAAAAGACAATTTTTCTTAAAGCAAATTAGTTTTAGTTTTCCACGGGAATTAAAATATTTTAATTGCATTCAATGTACAGTCTTTTTGAAATTTAACTATTTCTTAAAAATTACAACTGTAATTGTTCAAAAATTAAATCATTTTTTGTATCAAATTTTAAATATAATGTTATTCAAAATTTTAATCTTTTTACTTCGAAATAAACAATTTAAATGTTATTAGTTTTACAGTTTGAAGTTAGTTGTTTGCTTTTTAGTTTCTTAACTTTTTTATATAATTTTTCTTTTCAAATATTTTCAATTTTAAAACTAATCTATTGAAAATCATCGAATTATTGCAAAGAAATTTATGAAAAAATTTAATAACAATAGAATTTCTTCTAAAAATGTTATTAAATTCTCGTGAAGAATTTTATTAAAAATTTTTAAAATTCCTAATTCAATTCTTTTAAAGAATTTCTTTGAATTTTTTTTTAAACTATTGGAGTTTCTTTAAAAATTTTAATTGAAAATTTTGAAAGCAATTAGATTTTGTGAAGAAGAAATTTAATTAAACTTGAATTCAAAATAATTGATTTCTTCCGAAGAATTTTATTAAAATTGTATTAAAAATAATCGAAACGTTTCGAAAAATTTATTAAAATTTTAGAAAATAAATTAAAGAATTTAAAATTCTTTTTGAAATAGATTTTTATGGGAATTTTTGAAAATAATAAAATTCATTCGTGTAATTTTATTAAAATTGTATTAAAAATAATTGAATTCTTCCGAAGAATTTTACATAAATAATTAAAAATAATGAATTTTTTTTCTTTTCTATAAATATTTTGACAATAATTTGAATTATTTTTAAAGAATTTAAAATTCTTTTTGAAATAGATTTTTATGGAAATTTTTGAAAATAATAAAATTCATTCGTGTAATTTTATTAAAAATAATTGAATTGTTCCGAAGAATTTATTAAAATTTTAGAAAATAAATAATTTTATGTTAATATTTGAAGATTAAATTCCTTTTGAGAAATTCTATTAAAATTGTTCTGAAAATAATTGAATTTCTCCAAAGGATTTTACTATTTATAAACATAAATGAATTATTACAAAGAATTGTACTATTTTTAAAAATAATTGAAATGTTTCGAAGAATTTTATAAAAATAATTGTAAATAATGAATTAATTTTTCATTTTTATAAATATTTTGACAATAATTGCATTATTTTTAAAGAATTTAAAAATCTTGTTGAAATAGAATTTTATGGAAATTTTTGAAAATAATTAAATTCTTTGGTGTAATTTTATTTAAATTGGATTAAAACTAATTTAATTTCTTCAAAGAATTGTTATATTCATAAAAATAATTGAATTGTTTCAATGAATTTATTAAAATTATTAAAAATAAATAAAATTTATGGAAATATTTAAAATAATATTTGAATGCATCCGAGGAAATTAATTAAAATATTTTTAAAAATAATTGATATCCTGCAAAGAATTTTATTATTTATAAAATTAATAAATTAAATTATTGCGAAGAATTTTACTATATTTATAAGAATAATTAACTTATTTCGAAGAATTTATTAAAATTTTAGAAAAAAATTTAATTTTTTCGAAGTGGGTTAAGAATATTTTTAAAAATCTCTTCCGAGGAATTCAATTGAAATAGTTTTAAAAATAATCGAATTGTTTCTTAAAATTTTTAAAATATGAACTATAATGATTAATTTTGTACTTAAAAAGTGAATTTTTTAAATTTTGACTGTGAAATGATTTTAATTTTTACAAAGAATTTTATTAAAATATTTAAAAATAATAATTAAATTCTAATGAACAAAAATTAATTTTTTTTAAATGATTGAATTCTTTTAAAAAGTTTTAATAAAAATTTTAAAAATATTTTCATTTTTTGTGAAATTTATATAAACTTGAATAAAAAATAATTGAAAACCTGCAATGAGGAGTACTCGCAATGAGTTTTATTAAATGTAAAAATAATAATTATTATAAAAAATAATTGAATTTTCTACAGGAATAGTAAAAAAATAAAATTTAAATATTAAATTATTAAATTTAATTAAAATTTTAAATGATTAAATTCCTAAGAAGAATTTTATTACTAATATAGAAGTAATTAAATTTTAGAGGAAAAAGATATTAAATTTTTTAAAAATAATTGAATACTTACGTAAATTTTACAATTGATTAAATTAATTGAAAGTTTCCGTAGAAATTTATAAAAATTTGTTTTAAATAATTGAATTCCAAAGAAGTTTTTAAATTAGATTTTATTAAAATATTTGCAAATAATTGTAACGCTAAGAAGAATTTTGATTAATTTTTTTTAATGTAATAATCAAATGGTTTCAAATAATTAAATTAAAAATGTATTGAACCTAAATATTAAATTCTAATGAGTATAAAAAAATTTTTTTTATTCTTTTAAAGAATTTTTATAAAATTCCAAAAATATGTAATTGCACTGTTTGAGAAATTTATTTAAAAATAAATTAAATTGAAATCGTGCCATAAATTTTATTATTTTATGTAAATAAATGAAAAGTTCCTTATTAAAATTTCTTAAAATCTTGAATTTCTGAGAAAAATTTTATTATACTAATAATAATAATAATTTAATTCTGTTGTAAAACTTATTCAATTTTTTTTAAGTAAATAAATTCTTGTCTCAATTTTATTATTGATGAAAAAAAAAAATCATTACAATTTTTGAAAATAATTATCAAATTCTAAAAAACAAATTTTACCAAAATGTTTGAAAGAATTGAATACTTTTGAAGAGTTTTAGTAAATTTTTTAACAATCATTGCTTTTTTCGAGAAATTCATCTAAAACTATATTAAAAATAATTGAAATCCTGCGATGAGTTTTGATATTTATAGAAATAATTGAATTCTTGCAAACCATTTTATTAGAATTTTAAAAAATAATTTAATTACCAAGAAGAAATTTATTCTTTTTCAAAATAATTGAATTCTTATGACGAATATTGTTATTTTAGAAAACAATTTAATTTTGCAAAGAATTTCAGTAAAATTTCGAAAAATAATTGAATTTTAAGGAATAATTTTATTATTTATCGACATAATTGAATTCTTACGAAGAATTTTTTTATTTGTAAGTAATTTAAATTCTCAGAAAGAATTTTATTAAAATTATCACAAATAATTGAATTCTTGAGAAAAATTTTATTATTTATGAAAATAAGTGAATGTTTGCAAAGAATTTCATATCAATTTATCATAAATAATTAAATTCTTGCAGGAAATATTTTATTTAAGTAAATATTGAGAATAATTGAATTTCGAAAATTTCAGAAAATAATTGATTCGTTTGACAGAATTTTATGGACATTTTTCTGAATTATTTCTTAGAGTTTTATGAAAATTTATAAGAATAATCCTTTATTTCAACTATCAGCAAATTTAAAGTACTGCAAATTCTCAAACAAGTAAAGAAGTAACTTTTAGTGCGACATAAAAAAATATCCAAATAGTATAAAATTTTGAAAAAAAGTTATAAATAGTAGATTATAGGAGACGAATAGAAGACCTGAAAATACGTAAATACTACCTTGGTGTTGATTGTTCTTTGCTGCTATCTCCGTCAGCTTTCACCTCTTCGCTCGTACTCGGACTAACTCCGACTTTTGGTTTTGAAACCATAACAACAATAAATTTCTTCTCATCGATATTATATTCTGTCAAAGGTTGCTCATCCGTTAATATTTTTCCTGAAAAATATTTTTTTCTCTCTTAAGAACAAAGATATTTATAACGCATTCAAGAATAATGACTCATGAGATTTTGAAAGTATTCAATTACACACAAATAAATAAATACGATTATTTTCCGTATTTTCGTAATTGGTGTTTCTAAAATTTTCCAAATATCATCGGAGAATTTATTCTACTCGTACATTAATTTAAAAGAAAAAATATATTGTAAATAAATCCTAACCTATTTCACCATAAAATGGAAAATAGTAGATTAGTTCAAAAATTGTCGAATTTTGGGAGGAATGTCAAGTTGCGTGGTAAAGAAAGCGTGGTGAAGGGATTATTTTCAAATAGTAGGTGAAACAAAAGTGTAATCGTTAATTTTCAATCGAGAAGTGAGGTTATGTAAAGGAATGAAACTTTACTTACCGGCGTATATCAACTTTTGATGTTGAGCGGGAAGTCCTTTTTGAGCTTCTATTTTGTCTTTAAGTTCCTTTACCTAGAAATAATAAACAAAATGATGAAAATAAAAATTTTTCTTTAAAACAAAAATTTTCTTTCCGGTACTTATGTGTTTTTTTTCACTCACCGTTTTTGAGGGCTCAATCTCAACGGTAAAGGTTTGTTGCTGAAGGTTTTTTAAAGTTATTATCATTTTGCTAACACTCTTTAATTACCGCTACCTAGTTGAACGCCTGTTTGCGTTGCACAAATGGAGAATAAGATGTTATTTTTGCAGAAAAGATGAGTCGGCACAGCTTTGAGTTCCTCAGTGTGCGACCCGAAAACATATGTCATTGTACATACCTCACTCATACAACATCTCGATCCAGTGGAAAGTGAAAAACACTCGAGAAAAAGCACAACTTTCCAAATCCACCAATGACATTTCACTAAATGCTCAATTCTTTTGGAACTTTTTACAGGCACAAATTTCTCATTGGTTGAGAAGGCGCGAGTCTGTCTCCTGATTTGCTAACAATTCCAAGTGGTGAAAACTGAAAATAGGTTAAGATTTCAACTATTTTTTCTATCTTTTCTATATACACTTTTGAAAAAATCCCTACTTTTTCGAAAAATTGGTTTAAAAAACCTGATTTTGAAAATTGTCGGTTAAATAATTAAAAAAATGTATTAAGAATACCCTGTTAACTGTTAAATTTAAATTGTTAAACAAAATTCATACATATGAACAGTGCCTAAAATCCAGACGGCTGCAATTTGGAAATTTGTGTATATTTTTTCCTCATTTTTTTTTTGTGTTTGCAGCAAGTTTGCCGTGGTTTGTGAACCGTCAGTTAAGTTTTGCCCTCGGTATTGATAGTGCGTGCTATTTTGACGTTTCGTGCGGCTTTAATTTATATTTATTTCATGTCATTTAAGTTGTTTATATTATTATTGTTGTGATTGATTTTTTTTTTCAAGTTTTGCAGCTGATTAGATTGTAAAATAAAAAGAGGAAATATGCCTGTCTTCCACACGAAAACAATAGAGAGTATTCTCGATCCTGTTGCACAGCAGGTAAATATTCAAAAATAAATACACGATTTACCTGTTTTATCAGTACAGGTGCATATTCCATACCCACATGTAAATTTTGACATTTTCCCGAATTATAACTCTTTTTTACATTATTGTAAGAGTGACAATTGCTTAATTAGCGTATGGAATGTTCCTCATTTATTTTTCTTTCTTTTTTAAAACCAAGAATTGCTTGCACTGCATTTTTTCTGTAAATAACTTAATTACGAAAGTGAATAGTGTTGAGAATTAATATCGCAGGGGGAAAATTAAAATCGTTAGTTCGTTAATTTCTTACGTTGAAAATTGAGCTAAGAATATTTTTTAACTTTTTATTTGACTAGTGACTAATTGTGACTAATTGTTTCGAATACAACTTTTTTTTAGTTTAGAATAGTATTTTTCGACTTCTCTACATAGGGAAGTGGAACATAAACATTTTGAATTACGATATTACGAAATTTAAATCCGACTGCCAGGAAACTAATAATTGTTTAACGGTTTGCAATAGTTCGTGTTTTATTATCTGTTGAAACTTGAATGTCCCGAGAATATATCACCCGAAGTGAGTGAAATAAATGGATCTTTTTTTTACAAAATTGATTTGAAAATCTCGACTTGGAAGTTTTTACACACGTGATTATAAATAGGCGTGATGTCATTCATTAAGAAGTGAAAAGAAAGAAGCAATTTAGTAAGGAGGAATATTTGCTTTTGAATAATATATACTCCGTGAATGAAATGACAAGAAAGTTGCTTACATCCAAAAATGGTCATTAAAAATTTTGATGTCTCGGGTGACACGAATAAAAAACAGGTTGAACGAAATTGACAATAATGCTATAAATCCGCAGATTTAGTTTAGATTTAGTTTTAGGATTTTGAAAGCAATTTCATAAGGTTTGTAGGGAATAAATTTGTTGATGGGTACTAAAAATACGTGTGGTAAAAATAAAGGTACAGCCAATGGCTGATTACACAATATAGAGCTACTTCTGAGCTATGAGGTGTTCCCTTTCTCCCAACTAACGCAACTTTAAACTGTGAATAGGCTTTCCTCCAGTGCCCACCTGCATTATGTTATATGAAAATCATTCAAGTCTTATGCCCATACAAGGAGACTAATGTATATTTTAAATTGTCACTGAATTTTGCAACATTCTTAAAAACAGCGACAAAGTTTATTTCGCGAAACACTTCTTACTGATAGCAACTTCTCAAAACTCGTGCAACTTACAATCTTATTTCTATTTGTCTTCAGTCTTTCTGAATGTTGTTTCTACGAATTCAACATTTTCACTTTCTAAACTTTACCATTTTCAAAATCACTCTTGACTATTTTATGATTTTAGTAAATTTTCAATTTTTTAAATGTTTTATGACAAAAATTTTATTGTTTTTCAAAAACAAATTCTCATCTTCACTGAAAAAAATAATAAATATCGGGGTAAAATTTTAATTGTTTGGTACCAAGTGAAAATTACAAACAAAAAAAAATAAAAATTAATTAATTAATTAAATTTAAAATTTAAAAAAAAATTTAAATTTAAGCAATAAAATTTATATTCTCGTTAATTGTTCATTTTTTCGATTTTATTATGTTGAGGAATCAAAATGACAATTTTTATTGTTTAAAAAAACTCAAAACTTTTATTCTTACTATTTTTGAACTATTTTTTTTTATTAGATATACTTTTAAAAATTAACAGAATATTTTTGCAGAAATTCTGACAAATTTTGAAGAAACTTGTTAAAAAGTTGTAAATTTTTGTAGAAATTTTTTGGGTTTTAATATTTTTATGTTTGTAGAATAAAATACCTGTTGAATACTTTTTCAGAAAAAATTCTGTCATTGTTAAATTTTGTTAAATTTTATTCTAATTTTGAACATATTATTAACAATCGTAGTAATTTTTCTTAAAAAAATACTTTAGACAAATAAACATCTGGAATATTCTGTATTATAAAAATCAGGAAAGAAATTGGTTTTAAATTATTCTCTTTTTCTAACAATAATTGAACAAAATTGACTTAAATACAATGCTTCAATACAATTCCATTATTTTTAATAAAATTTTAATTAAATTTGTCAAAAAAATTTCAGATCTTATAAAATACTAACAAATAAATCAATTTATAAATTTTGTTTGCAAAAATGTTGCAACAAAACTTATTCTCTAAATTTGAATTAGTAAAAATTTGAACTAATTAGAACAAAGGTGATTAGAAATTTCTAACGATTAATTTTTAAATAATAAATGAAATGAATAAAAAAATTCTGTTTTTTTAGAAAATAAATTTTTTAAAAACCGTATTTTGCATTGACATCAATTCGTTTATCTACAATAGTTATATATTTATATGTTTGTTATATTTTTTATATTTTAAGAATGTTAAATTAATATTAATAATAGTATTAATTAATTTTTGATGATTTTTAAAAAAGATTCAAATTAAAGAAAAAGTTTAATTAACTATTTTTAGAAAAGTTTAATTGTAAAAAATTTTAATTAAAAATTCTGAATAAGTTAGTTTTTTAAAACATAATTTTTATTCCTCTTTTTTTAAAAATTGGTTTTATTTTTTAATACATATTAAATTAAAAAACTTTTAAATAATTCGAAATTTCATGAAATTGGCTTGGTTTTAGAAATATTTTAGTTAAAATTTCTAGAAAATTTAATTAAATTAAAATCTTATAAATATATTTCAAGAAATTAAAGTAGCAATTCTTATAAAAACTATATATTCAATTTTAAAGGATTTGAATTTTTTAATTTCTTAAAATCTTAAAACCTGTGGAAAAATAATAGTTAACAAAATATTTATTTTACGAAATTTTAAGAGTTATTCTTTATGATCGGGAAAAATTTAATTCATGACCAGGAAGTGATAGTGAATTTTTTTATGAAAATAAGTGTCCACCCTGAAAAATAAAAGAAATATTAGTTCTAATTATTGCTTTTATTTCTTGGAAATGTTAAAAAAAAATGTTTAAATTCATACGATTGATTGTTCAGAATAATGGAAACAGTGTTTGCAAGTTATCAATGAAGAGTAATAAAGATAATGAAAGATGTTGAGTTTAAAAATAATCAGCAGATTTAAGTAAATCTCAAAATTGACCTCTTTCAGAGGTGACAATTTTTTGTTGACATTTTTTTTAGAATTTATAACCATATGAAAAAAAATGATCTCCATGTTTTGAAAGTTCAAATGAATGAAATATTTTTTGTTGCAGATATTTTAATAAATTACTAATCAAAAAAAAAAATTTTTAACTAAAATTGTACGTTTACAAACTCAGTAATTAATTTTTCAATAGTGAAGTAAAATAATTGCAATAATAAAACTTTAATTTTTACAAGAAGTAAATAAAATAATATCGTTCATTTGAACGAGTTCGAAGTTTTCATTTGTTTTATACCATTTTGTATATTTACAAATGAATAAAAAAGTTATGAAATAAAATAAAATAGTTATGAATAAAAAAGAGCGTATAAAAATAGCAATAAAGTGAAATAGAAATTATAAAACATCAATTTTTACGGCGCCAAATTTAGATTTAGAATAAAGGGTTTGTTCCTAATGAAATGAAAATTTGTTTTAAAGTCAAATATAGATGTTTTTTTCAGTGTAAAAAAAATATTTACAAAGTAAAATAAGAATATTTATGTAGGTAGCACTTTCAAACTGATTTGGTCAAGAAATTAATGTTTTTTTTCAATAAATGAAAAGCTAGAGAAAGTATAATTGAACTTTATTAATTCGGCTCAAAATACTCAATTTTTTGTCCCCTAGGCGATTTAAAATTTAAAAAAAGAATCAAGCTTATTTTGTTTTTGAGATATTTAGGCTAATGTATAGTGTTAGCAGGGGTGGTGAAACATGTGTGGATAGTATGTAATTTATTCTTTCATATATGGATTTCCTCATATATACGAAAATTGAAATTAGACGAAATTTCTTTTGCTTTTCTTACATTATTATTAATAATAATAAAAGAACTCATTGGCCTTTAATATAAAAACCATAACAAAAACTAGGTTTACTTGCAAAAAAAAGTCGTTTTCGCTTATTCTTAACATCATTGTTTGTCCTCATTCGGATGTAATTTAAAAACACCATTTCTTCACTCCTGTTTCAGAGCCAAACAATGAAATCTAATATTAAATAAATAAGGAAGGAAACCAATGACATTTTGACTCATGAAAATTTAGGTTGTTAATAAATATCAACCATAACTTTTTCAGTCAAAACAATTGAGGGTCCCAATCAAAGAACCGGTTATAATTTTTTTAAACTTAAAATCATTGCCCTGTAAAACAAAATTTAAACTGTTTTTAATTCCGATTTTTTGAGAAACATTTTGGTACAATACATACAAATAGAAAATGTTTTCAAGAAATTGAAATTTTAAATCCTTTTTTTATTCAGAGGTCGAGAATTTTGAGTCTCAAAAACTTATAACCGGTTCTTTGATTGGGACCCTCAATTGTTTCTTTATAAGATACAAATAGAGAAAATTTTTTAATTTCTCATATATTTGGAACGATTAAAGATAAACGAGTTTTTTTTTAATAATATATGTCACGCTCCAAAGTAAGGTACGTAAGAATAAAAAAATTTAAGGTTATGTTCTTAATTTTTCGAGTAAATAGGTACTTCCCTTCAATAGCTACCAATCTACCAGCGCAGACAGATGGCCTCAATTAAGGCGGAAAATTTAAATTCCATAAAGTAATACTTTCTTTTTTAAAGAAAATTATTTTTAATTTAGTTATTAATTTTATGATAAATAATAATAATAATTTTTAATATTTTTTATCCACTTTTAATAATAATTTTCTTTAAAAAAGTAATTACTACTTTATTGGAATTTAAATTTTCCGCCTTAATTGAGGCCGTTTGCCTGCGCAGGCAGCTGTCGAAGGAAGCTGTGTGCTGTGTCAGTACCTTAAAAAAATACCAGAAAGAAAATCGAACACGACCCTAACCTATAATTAGTTTGCTTCTTACCTTTCTTCGAAGCGCGTCATATATAGAAAATAATTAAATCAGTGATAATTTATCTCAAAAATTGAAATTAAATAGCAATTGATTTAATTCCAGGTATCGAGGCTTGTAATTTTACACGAAGAAGCCGAAGATGGAAACGCGATGCCAGATTTGTCGAGGCCGGTTCAGGCGGTTAGCATGGCTGTGGCGAATCTCGTGAAAGTAAGTATCACCATACTTTAAAATTCATTATCCATTATTTACATTGTTTTATTTTTTAAAGGTTGGAAAGGAAACTATAAATTCGTCCGATGATGCCTTACTGAAGCAGGACATGCCTAGTTCCCTCCACAGGGTCGAAGGAGCTTCCCGTCTTCTAGAGGAAGCTTCAGTGATGCTCAAGGCAGACCCATATTCTGGTCCTGCAAGGTGGAGTTCCTTTTTTAAATCTAAAATTTACAAAAATATATTCTCCCCCATCCCACTATATCTAAATTTTATTTATTTTTTTAATTCACTCTTTGCCTTTTATTATTAATTAATTATTCTTTCGTTAAATACTTTTTAAATTTACAGTCGTTCAATTTACAAATTAACTGAATATGAATCCTATACTCAATATACTGCGCATTCAAGGTATGAGGGCCGTTAATTTTCCAAAAGAGTTCAATTTCAATTATTATTTAAAACTGTTTAACGCTTTCTTACGAAGTCTAAGCGAATAAGTGGGAAAAATTTGTCTTTGCTTTTTTAAAAAAGCTGGAATTAATGTTCAAACTTTGTGACTAGTATTGTCAAGAAGCATTAAAAATTTTATAAAATTCCGTTTCGAATTGTTGTGGAAAAATGTTAATTATTCCTTACGATCCTGTATGTAATCGAAACTTGAAGCATTAATTTCAGTTTTTAAAAATCAAAGAGATTTTTGCACTTATTCAGCTTTTTTCAAAAGGTTTTTTTTAATCTTTAACAATCATTTAATATTGTTTATTTTTTACGCTTTTAAATACGAATGCTTCAAATGTGCGGATAATTTTGGACAAAAATGAAAAAGCATGTTTTTCATCACGAAACTTAATTCAAACAATTACAGGCCTCGGATAGTATCACTTTTTTATAATAATTATCTAACTCAGATGAGGAAAATAAAGAACAAAAAGTTACCGAACAAAAGACAAAGAGAAGGTTGGGGTTTTATAGATATTTTTTAATGATACTGAAACAATTTATCAAGAAGTAGAAGAAAGTGATGATGAAGAAGTAGAATTAAGTGAAGAAGAAAAAGAAATAATGAATAAAACTGAACAAGATTTTGATGAATTCATGCGTGATTTGAGAGTTAAGGTTAAAAGAGTGAAAAGAGGTTTAGGCAAACTCGCGTCTTAAGAAGAAGAAAATTTTAATAAATGCACCACTGATAGAGCTAAAATTAGAAGAAAAATGGAACAAAATGAAAGAGAAATTGAACAATTGAGAATTAAATTGAGTGAAAAAATTGACAAGTGTAGAAGTTAGCAAACGACAATGTGAAAAATTGAAATTAAATGTTGAGAAAACACGGGAAAAAATTGTCGAAACAGACAGTAAATTAAGTACGAAAGAGAATAGGATAGCAGTATTAATAGATAACGAACTTAAGGTAAAAAAAATTGTAGAAAGTCAAGAATTGTTTGAACAAATAATAATTAGATTAAGAACAAGAAATAATAAGTAAAAATTCGTGGATTAGAGAGTATCCATTACCAAAGTATTCCGGAAGTATTTAAGAATGTCCAATGGCATTTTTGAGATAATTACAAGATTATATAACATTTAACGATATATTAAATTCGGAAATTAAATACGTTATTCAAGCATATTTGGGTAGAATAGCTAAAGAATGGTAGAGATTAGTCAAAGAAGATGATATTTTTGGTAATTTTAAAGATAAATTAGTGAATAGATTTTAAAATAAAAGTACCTGATTTAAGATTATTTCAAACGAATTCGGTTCTTACAAACTAAATTGGAATTTTTCAAGGTCAGTTCACGCGATTAAAGTAATAATTAAAGCCAAAAACTTGATTTCAACATCTTCAAAAAATAGAATTGTTTTGAAAATTGCGAGACATTTTGATGATATTCAAATTGCGCCTTTGTAATTAGAAGAGTAAAAGATTAAATGATATTATCACATCTATTAGAAAAATTTGATTTATTAGATTTATTAAAAGGATTTGAAAAGAGTAGGTCTATTAAATTCTCAATGAAATTTTTCAAAAACGAATTTTAAATTTTGAAGTCAATTCATCCAGTAGTTCAGACAATTTATAACAATTAACAAAATAATTTTCAAAATCGGAATAAACAAAATTCTAAGCAGCAGAATCCAAATCGTTATAGAAAAAAATCGAATTATAAAAATCAAAATCGGTATCAAGGAAATAATTTAAATCAAAACAGAAATAATAATAATAAAAATAATAAACAAGAAAAAAGAAATTAAAATTTCCAGAATAAAAATGACGGTGATAACAATTCTGATAAAAATAGATTTTCGGTTGATAATTGCAAGTCGCGATCAAATAATTCTCAGAACAACTTGAGTCAACGTCAATATTGTAAAAATGGTTTTGTTAAAAATTCGAGATGCGTACAACAAAATATAAAGCGAGAGGATGAAGATATAAATCCGAACAATGAAAATTACCAAAAAGCCAAAATTATTATTGAAAAAAATATTTAAAAATGTTTTAACATAATTTTAAAAAGTCATTTTTAAAACTTTTGTATTGTAATTATTTTTAAAATCAATTATTTTCAATATTTTTAATAGCAAACTTTAGAAAATCTAAATATATAACGAAGAATAATAATTGTATTGATATTTTTCAAAAAGTTTAATTTCCATATTTTTTATTAACATTTTAGAAAATATAGATTTTTTAAATTCAGACTCTTCTAAAAGTTGATTAGTATTTAAAATTTTTCAAAAAAATCTTTTACAAAATTCAATATTACTTTCGTAAAATTAAATTTAACTATTTTCCAAAAAGTAACAATTTTATATACTTTTCATTAAAATTTTGAAAAAATTATCCGATTTTACCATTTGTAATTAAAATTCTCCAAAATGAAAAATGATGTTTACTAAAATTTTAATAATTTTAGTAATTCTTTTTAATAAATTATTTTAAAAAAGAAAAAGGTTTGCTCAAAAAAATGTCTTTAAAAATACAATTATATTAAAAAACAATTTTCAAAAGTAATAAAATTTATTAAATTCTTTTAAATATAAAATTTTTATCAGTGCAATTTAACAAAATTTGGAATTTCTTAAATTTTTAAAATTATTTTCGAGAATTCAAGTAACATAAAAAAAATTTTAATTCCAATTTTTCAAAAACTTATATTTTAAAATTTTCGCGTTAAATTATTCAAAAATTCAATAATTTGAAAATTTCTCTGAATATAACGCTTCGAATATTCAATTATTTTTCAAAATTTTAATGGAAATTATTTTTTGAATCAATTCATTCCAAAAAGTTCTACGTGAATTTAATTATTTAGAAAAAATAATTAGTTATTTGTAAAAAAGGCAAATGTAACGGATATTTTTAAATTTAAAAAAGTGAAAGAAAATTCATAAACTATCTAAAATTCTCAATTATTTCACTTTTGTAATACTTTGGATAAAATCTTCATTATCATAATTACTTGATTGCATTCGTTACAAATTAAAGAAATTTTCTTTTAAATACTTAAACTAACTTTAAAAAGTTTGTAATGTAATTTTTAAAATACTAATTGTGTTTAATATTTTTGATTACATATTTCTAAAAATTTACTCTTATAACTTAAAAAAATATGCTGCGTTACAGTTTCAATTATTATTAAAAAAATTTAATTTTTTCTAATAATTAAATTCTTCAAGAACTTTAGGAAAATTGTTAAAAATACAGTTACAATTGTAAATGTTAGAAATAATTAAATTTCAGAGGATTTGAAATTGAAATCAGTAATAATTTAATTCTTGTGGAAAAATAAATAATTAATATTTAAATATTGATATGTATTTAACAACATTTTTGGAGCTTTGAATAATTAGAATCTAATTATTTAAAGCTCCAAAAATTCTGAATTTAAATTCATTTTTTTAAATTCTAAATCTGATTTAAAAATCAGTGATAGATCAGGAAAATAGAAGGTGAAACTTTTTTAGCAACGCACTAAATAAAGTACACGACTATGTTTTGAACATTTAACAAACTAATGCGACTTTTTTGCGTCTTAGAGTCGATCCGAGGCCTACAATTAAATTAAGTGTCTAAAAAAATTTGTCTTTCTTATATGTAACCATAAATTTTACCGTTTTCGTTTTAAAATACTTTGAGTGCAGTTTATTAAATTTAAAGTATTTAAAGCATTCAAACCTTGTTGTGTTCTTTTCAATTAATTAAAAAGTGACTATCAAATGTTTTTTGTTCGGTTTTCACAATTTTTCGATCATTGGTAATAATTTTCACTTTAATAATAATTATTTAATTAATAATCAATCATTCATTTATACTTATTTCTAAAATAATAAGTAGAAACATAAATATTTGACGCGTGTCGATTTCAAATTTTTAATTAATCAAGTTAATACAATTAAAAAAATGAGAGGAATTTAATTTAGTGACATACAGAGTAAAAAGGAATGTTTATTAATAGAAATGTTGATGACTTTCAGAAAAAAATTAATTGAAGGTTCACGTGGCATACTGCAGGGAACAAGTTCACTTTTATTGTGCTTCGATGAGAGCGAAGTTCGCAAAATAATTCGCGAGTGCAAACGAGTTTTGGATTATTTGGCAGTAGCAGAAGTCATTGAGACAATGGAGGATCTGGTGCACTTTTTAAAGAATCTCAGTCCATGCCTTAGCAAAGTATCTAGAGAAGTAAGCGCTCGTGAGAAGGAATTAACGCATCAGGTTCATCGGGAGATTTTAGTCAGGTGTCTCGATCAGGTCAAGACACTAGCTCCAATTCTCATTTGTTCGATGAAAATTTTCATTCACATTATCTCTCACGGTGGGAAAGGAGCGGAGGAGGCAGCTGAAAATCGTAACTACCTGTCGGGACGAATGTCCGACGAGCTCAATGAAATTATTCGCGTTCTCCAGTTGACGACCTATGACGAAGAGGAGTGGGACGCTGATCACTTGACGGTATTCATTTTCTTTCTTTGAAATTATACTTAAAATCAAAAACAATTAAAGTTTTTATGATCAATAATAACTAAAGTCCAATTCTAATACGAGTTTCTCAATTATTAGGTACTGAAGAAAGCTCAAAGTGCCATAGAGTCCAGAATAAGGGAAGCTTTCGATTGGCTTGACAATGGCGACGCTCTACGTGGTGGAGTGGGCGAGAAGAGCATTCGCCAGATAATCGACCAAACGCAGCGATTGGCTGATCGCTACCTCCCACCCTCGCAGGCCGAGCCATTGGCCAAGTTAGCGTCCGAAATCACTACAATGACCAATGCTCTGTGCGAACTTCGTCAGCAAGGAAAAGGTTATTATTACCATACTATCGATGATTATTTATTAAAGTGGTTTTATAAATCCGCCACCCACACTATTTTTCCAGGGAAATGAAACAAATGTTTAAACAAAATATTCATAAAAACTAAACTTTTTTTCGGTATATATTTTGAAAGATAGCGAATGTTTGAGAAGCATAAGACCTTACAGAAATAATTTGTCCAGTATTTTATTTAATAGATATGTGACGCGATCTGAAGAAAGGAATCTTAGAAGCAAAAAATTAGAAGTTGTTTGCAATTTTTCAAATGAAAATACAAAAAAAGAATCAACTAACAATGCAAATCGTTAATATTTAAGTCCTCATTAAAACGAAAATATTTAATAAAAACTGCTTTTAATTTACTATAAGTAAAAAGAAACTTTAAAACCAGAAAAAGCAACGCTACACAATCTTTAAGTGATTTGCTTCTAAGGTCCCTTTCTTCAGATCGCGTTACATATTTCTAAAAAATTGTAATTTTCAATGCTTCACAAAAATTTGAATAACTTCGAATATAATAAACATTATTTTATTATTCAAGTTTTATTCAAATTTACTTTGTTATTCAAATTTTTGTAAAACATTGAAAATGACAATTTTTTGTAAGACTTTGTTATTTTCTACGGGTTAAATTGACCTAAAAACAGCATTTCTTCAATTTCTTGAGAAATATTTCAGTGTAGCCACAAGTCAAAGAAGTAAGGGAATTTTATTAAATAAGTACTGAAAAAATTGAAATATTCAGAATTTATAAGAAATTTCTGAATTTTTGTGTTTTTTTAGTAAAGTATTTTTTTGAAAAATTTTAATTTCAATTCTGTTAAAATTGATTTCAGTTTAACAAAATTTTTACGCAAATCTTTAAAAGAAATTAACTCTCATAATAAATATCAAATTTTTTACCAAAAATTTAATTATTTTCGAAAATTTTTCTAAAATTCTCGTCAACATTGTAATTATCATTATATTATCATTGTAATTATCATTAATAGCAAAAATTCAACAATTTTCAGAATCTTTAATAAAATTTATTAAAAAATTCAATTATTTTCATAAAATAACAATATTTTTCACAAGAATTCAAAAATTATTTTCAAAACTAATAAAATTAAATTACCTTAACAAATTTTTTGATAAAATTCAACATGGACATTCAATTATTTTTCAAAAAAAATAAAAAATTCAGAGGAATTTAATTATGTAAAATAGAATTTGCATGGATTTGTTCTAAGGAATCAAATTTGTTAAAATTTAGCTTTAAATTCTTCGCAATAATTCGATTATTATTTTCATAATTTAAAAAATTCTATTGAGCGTTTTAATTATTTTCCTAAATAATGAAATTTTTCGGAGAAAGTCAATTGTTTCCATAAATAACAATATTTATCACAAAAATTTAATTATTTTCAAAAATTATAGTAAAATTCTTATCAAAATTTCAATTATTTCAAAATTCATGCCAAACTTTCAATTATTTTCAATTATTTCAGTTATTATTTTAAAATTCATGTCAAAATTTCAATTATTATTTCAAAGTTCATGTCAAAATTTTAATTATTTCAAAATTCAGGTCAAAATTTCAATTATTTCAAAGTTTATGCCAAAATTTCAATTATTTCAAAATTCAGGTCAAAATTTCAATTATTTTCAATTATTTCAGTTATTCTTTAAAATTCATGTCAAAATTTTAATTATTTCAAAATTCATGTCGAAATTTCAATTATTTCAAAGTTCATGTCGAAATTTCAATTATTTCAAAATTCAGGTCAAAATTTCAATTATTTCAATTATTTTCTTATTTACATAATTCAATGATTTTCAATATTGTACTGTTTTAATAAAATTTCCCAACATAATTAAATTATTTAAAAACCATTTTGACAAAATTCTACACGAATGTTCAATTACTTTCGAAAATAATGAAACTCAACTCAGAATTTCAATTGTTTTTTTTAATACAATTTTAATCGAACTCCTTGAAAAAATTAATTTTTGAAAAGTTTTATTAAAATTCGTCGAAAGAATTTAATTATTTAAAAATTTATTGAATGTCAAATTTTTTATGAGAAGTTAGTTTTAAGAAATATTGAATTATTCAAGAAACAATTAACTTTTGTATTTAAATCATTGAATTTTCAAAGAATTTTCTAATAAAAGTTGATTTAAAATTGAATTTCACATAAAATTTTTAGTTAAAATTTAAACTTTAGCAACTTTGCTAATATTTGCAATTTTTAATAATAATTAAATTTCTTAAATTTCAAATTAAAATATTTGAAAATCTGAATTTTTCATATTTTTAATTAAAAATTCCATGAAACTAATTTCTGTAAAAATTATTTTATGCTTTCATTTTTTAAATTACATTTAATTGAAGAATTCTGAATAATAGAAAATTTAGTGAAATTGAATTGTAAAGAAATGAATTTGAAAATTCTTAAATAAGTAGATGTTTTTTTTTAATAAATTATGCAAAATTTGATTTAAAGAAGAATTTTAGTTATAAAATCTGAAAAACAATAATTGAATTGAAACAAGGAAAAAATTGTGAAGAAATTACGAACCTCAAAAACTATTTTTTTTAATGTTTTATAATTTTTTTTATCACTTTCTCAAAAAATTGAAAAATTGATGTGTCAATTTATCCCCTAAGAAAATAATAGGGGGTAAAAAATAAAATAGAAGATGATTTTTTGTTACTTCTATTTTAAAAGTAATTTCTTATTATCATTACTAAGAAAACCAAGCTCTAGAAATTTTGCCAAATGATTTGTTGGAGTAACAAAGTAATAAATTAATTGATTTAGCTAGACTTTGAGTAAAATTCGATAAGTTGAACTGATTAATAATTAAATTGAATTCTTTAATTCTTAAACGTAACATGCTGACAATTTTTTGAAACAATTTTATATTTGGTCAAGAAATTGAAAAAATAATAGTCTTAGAGACCTAGAAAAGTGACGGAATAATAGTCTTAGAGACCTAGAAAAGTGACGGAATAATAGTCTTAGAGAACTAGAAAAGTGACGGAATTTTGAAATGATTTTTAATTTCAGGCAACACTCCGCAAGCTGAGGCATTGGCCCGAAGCATCAAGGAGAAGCTGAATCTGCTCCGCTCGAACGTGGCTTCGGCTCTCGTGGCGGCCGACAAGTCGGGAACCGTCCAGGCAGCTCACACGGTCGCCGGTCGTCTCGAGCAGGCCAACAAGTGGCTCCTGAATCCTCAGCACGACGACAAGGGTCTCGGTCGCAAGGCCATCGCCCTCATCGTCCACGAGGGAAAGAAGGTACTCACCAAAAGATTTGCAAACTTTTTCTCCTAATTTTGAGCTCTGTACTCTTCTTTATTGCTCTCCAAACGGATAGAATCATCAATTTGTGGCTGTAAGTTCTGTGAGAGACGTTAAATGGAATCAATATTGCTTTCGATTCACCATCTCATTTACAATCTCACCTCACCTGGCAGGCCTCGGATATTACGACTTTTTCGACTATTTTCCACAATATTCAAATAATCCCACTTTTATTAAATTCGATTTTTATTACAAAAGTGCGACTATTTCGACTTTTCTTTTTAAATTTTGAGACAAAATAACACTTTTTGGTATAAAATGCAACTTATTTCGATTTTTACAGCGTGAAAAGCGTATGACAAATTTTTGAAAATTTATTTTTTAATAATTTTTCCAATTAAATTATAAAATTTACAATTAAAAAAGGTTTTTAATAATTGAAATTCTATAAAATTTAATAAGAGCTAAATTATCTTTTTAAGTATTTTATTACAATTTTTAAAAATTAACTTTTAAAGAATTTAAATTGAATACTTTTGAAATAATATTAAATTCTTGAAAATTTTAATGAATAATAATCTTCAAGTGTAAATTCAATAAAAATGAAAATTAATAGAAAATAGGTTTTAAAAATAATATGCAAATAGTTTGGAAAAAAGTATAAATTTCTGCATTTTTTAAAATTTAATTATTTTCAATATTTTCAATATTCATTTTTTTTTTTTAATATTTCCGAAAATTCAAATTTATATAGACAAAATAATAAAATTAAAACTTTTATGAATTATTTTTAACATTTTGGAAAAAAATAATCATATTGGAAATTTTTAATTAAAATACTTCACAAAATTATTTTCTTTTTATATTATACAAAAATTCTTCAATTATTTTCCAAAAAATGCATTACAATATTTATAAAAATACTAATTTTTAAAATTGTTTTAATATAATTTGTTAAAATTATTCTTTGGAAGAATTACATTATTTTCATAAATAGTAAAATACTTCGCAGAAATTAAATTATTTTATATACAATTTTAATAAAATTTCACGAAATATTTCAATTATTCTCTGAAATTTGCATAATTCCATTGAAACAATTCAATTACTTAGTAAAGTCTTTTTAAATATTCAATTACCATTCAATTATCAATAATTCTAAAAGTGATTTAATTTCAAAAATTTAATTACTTCTAAGCTTGACCTGTAAAATTAATTTTATAAATTAAATCATTTTCCAAATTTTTAAGAAAATTCTTGTAAAATATTATATTATTTTGTTTAAAAATTAAAAAATGACACAATTTCTTTATAAAAATGTTATTATGTCAATTTTTTAATGTAAATTTCACTGAAGGATTCAGTAAAAGTTTTTCCAATTTTTAATCAAATTTTTCTAAAAAATTCATTTACTTTCCAAACTTCTAAAAAATTTTTGAAAACAATTCAATTTTTTTTAAATAGTACAATTGTTCTGAAGAGTCAAATTATTTCTGTAAGTAATACAATTTTTCACAGGAATTCAATTATAATCAAAACAATTTTAATAAACTTGAACAAGAAAAGTATTTAATTATATTTTTTAACAAAAGCGATTATTTTAAAAACTTGAAAAAAAAAATCTTTATAAAATTCCATTAATTTTTTTAATTTTCAATTATTTCATTAAAAAAAAATTCAAGAACATTCTTTATTAGAATTTAATCAGGATTTTGAAATTTTTTAATAAAATTCTTCTTAAGAATTTAGTTATTTTCATTGATCATCAAATTCTTCGGAACAATTTAATTATTTTCATTAATAATAAAATTCTTCGTACAAATTTAGTTATTTTCATCAATAATAAAATTCTTCAAAGGAGTACAATTATTTTTAATTTAATTGTGTTATATATTTCTCGAAAGAATACAATTATTTTAAAAAATATTCATTAAATTCAAATGTTTTACAAAATTCTGATAAAATTCCTCGGAAAAAAGTGTATTATTTTTTTAAATAGTAAAATTCATCTCAGGAATTCAATTATTTTGAATGGTATTTCAATAAAATTTCACAATAGAATTCAATTACTTTCAAAAATATTTACTAACGGTTTTCGATTGATTACAATTATTTTGAAAATTTTTTAAAAATTCTTTCAAAAAAGTTGGGAAACAAAAATCAAACAATAACTAATTTTAAACTGCGAACAGATTAATCGAACTTAAAATTCTTAATTTTAAAAATTTTTAATTGAAATAATTTATTTAAATATTTAAATTATTATTGTAAAAAATGGAATTTTTTTGATTTAAATAATTGCATTTTCGAAAAAATTGCAAAAAATTATGTAGATAATTGATTTAGAGACGAAGTTTACTCAAAAATTTTAAAAAATAATTAAATTTTCGAAGGATTAATAGTTTTAATTTTTTAGAAATTATCAAATTTCAGAAGTTGAAATTAAAAAATTTTTATTTCCTGTGAATAAAAAAATATGAAGTATTCAAATGTTTGTTTTGCAAAATTATACAAGTTTTGATTAATTTGGATTTAGAAATCAGTGGAAAATGAGGGAAATACAAACTAAAAGTTTTGTAACAACACTGAATTAAATAAACGATTTTTTTTCTATTCTTAAGCGATTAAAGGGACTTTTTTTGCTCGGTAAAGTCGATTCGAGGCCTGACCTAGGGGTCGACTACTCTAACATTTGTTTTTAAATTGATGAAAAAGTGTCGAATAGTTGAAAACTAAATTCAAAATCTTATTTTTTAACGCACAATTATAACACTCGCACTCGAAATGTAAAATTATTTTCAATTTGCCAAGTTAAACTGTTTTGAAAATATCGCGCAAATTGGGAAACTTTGTTATTTATGCGTAATGACCGAAATTTATTTCTCCACGCAATGTAATTGAGACTTTGAGAGTCGTCAGCCCCTCGAATCTCATTTTAGTGACTCAAGCCGCAGTTTGTTTACATGAATCTTCACGTTGGGTCACAAATAACTTCAAAATGAAAAAATAACATTTAAATTCTATTTTGGTTTCTTTAGATTAGTTTTGAGGGTGACTCGCGATGATTTTGAGAAAAGTAAGCACGATTGTCGTGGCGTAATGTAACGTCCTCGTGTGGAGGCCGTTAGGAACTACGGACGGAAGCTTAAGTCTCTATTTAATCGTTTTGGTCCGTTTTTAGGGCACAAAATTCTAAAATGAAGTTATTTGGGACCCAGCGTGACTGCTGATTCAATCAATGAAGTAATAAATTTTTTTTCAAATTCAGGTGGCCGACGGATTGCCAGGAATTCACAAAGCCGAAATCCTTCAACTCTGTGACGAGGTGGAGAGTCTGTCGCGTCAACTGGAAGACCTCTGCCATCGTGGACAGGGCTCGAGTCCACAAGCGCAGGAAATCGCTCGGCAATTGTCGCACAAACTCCACGAGCTGAAGAACAAAATTCAACAGGCGGTTGTGTCGCGCGTGGTTGAGGACTTTATCGACATCACAACGCCCCTGAAGCAATTCACAGAGGCCGTCCTGGCGCCCGAAGGAACTCCGAATCGCGAGCTGAACTTCAACGACAAGACCCTTGCACTGCAGACGTTCTCGAATAGGGCCGCGAAGACGGCGAAAATGGTGGCAGCTGGTGGCAGTGGCGGAAACAAAAAGTTGGCAGAGGCTCTCAATGCCAGCGCTTCGCAAATCGAGTCCCTGACTCCGCAGCTAGTGAACGCTGGACGCATTCGAATGACCTACCCCGAGAGCAAGGCAGCTGACGAGCACTTCGAGAACCTGAGGCAGCAGTACGCGGACACCATTCAGAGAGTGAGGGCGCTCTGCGACGAGGCGACAGACAGTGGCGACTTCATCAGGGCGTCCGAGGAGCAGATGCAGAAACATTCCTTCCTCTGCGAGGACGCGATTGCGAAGAATAATCCTCAGAAGATGGTGGATAATACCTCGGCCAACGCGAGGTTGGCGAATAGAGTCATTTTGGTAGCTAAGCAGGAGAGCGACAACAGCGAGGATCCGGCATTCATCGAGAGAGTTAACAGAGCTATCGACGCACTTCAGAATGGTGATTTTACTTTGCTCATTGCAGGCTTCGCACTCTTCTACTAAAAGCTACTATTTGCTACTTTTTTGATACGAGGCTACTTTTTGGCTACTTTTTTGAGCCTAATGCTACTAAAAGCTACTTTTCTCAACAAATAGTGTTAAAACTAAAATCGTTAATGAAAAACGACCGCCAATAAGATAATAGGAAATAATTTTACCGACATTTACTCTATCAATAGTGGCTGATTAGAAATTGTGTTTAACCTTTAAATTCCCTGTTTTTCCCGGTTTTATTTTCTCATCAAATTTTTATTTATTTCATTTCGAACATGAATCTACAATTTGGAAAATAATTGAATTAAACAAATTTTTTTAAACATTTATTCAATTTTTCAAAAACAATCTTGACTGTTCATAATTATAATTGAAAAATTTGATTAATTCAATTTCATTAAAAGTTAAAAATACTAATTAAATTTGTGCAAAGAATTTTACTATTTATAAAGGTAATTGAATCCTTCAAAAGAATGTTATTACATATTTATGAAAATAATTAAATGTTTGCGTAGAATTTTATTAAAATTTTTGAAAATAATTGAATTGATGAGAACAATTTAAATATTTATAAAGATATTTGAAATATCGGAAAATTTCAAAAAAATGTTAAACATAATTGAATTTCTGCGATGAATTATATTACTTTTGAAAATAATTGAATTATTTTTGTAGTTTTATGGAAATTTATGAAAAGAATTGAATTCTTATGAGGAATATTTTTCAAAAATAATATTTAAAAGAATTTAGTAAATCTGAAAAATTTTTGTATTTATGAAAATAATTGAAATAATTGAATCCCTTAGACAAAATTTAAGAACCACTTTACTTTTTTAATTATCTACATGCTTTGCTAAAAAAAACTAATTTTATAAAAAATTTAAAAAACCGAAATTCATAAAATTCATCTGCTTTTACTTGTTTTTCTAGTTTTGCTTCTTTATTTTTGGGTTTTTGAGAACCACTTTACTTTTTTAATTATCTACATGTTTTGCTAAAAAAACTAATTTTATAAAAAATTTTAAAAACCGAAATTCTTAACATTCATCTGTTTCTACTTGTTTTTCTACTTTTGCTTCTTTATTTTTGGGTTTTTGAGAACCACATTACTTTTTTAATTATCTACATGCGTTGCTAAAAAAAACTAATTTTATAAAAAATTTAAAAAACCGAAATTCATAAAATTCATCTGTTTTTACTTGTTTTTCTAGTTTTGCTTCTTTATTTTTGGGTTTTTGAGAACCACTTTACTTTTTTAATTATCTACATGCTTTGCCAAAAAAAACTAGTTTTATAAAAAATTTTAAAAACCGAAATTCTTAACATTCATCTGTTTCTACTTGTTTTTCTACTTTTGCTTCTTTATTTTTGGGTTTTTGAGAACCACTTTACTTTTTTAATTATCTACATGCTTTGCTAAAAAAACTAATTTTATAAAAAATTTAAAAAACCGAAATTCTTAAAATTCATCTGCTTTTACTTGTTTTTCTAGTTTTGCTTCTTTATTTTTGGGTTTTTGAGAACCACTTTACTTTTTTAATTATCTACATGCTTTGCTAAAAAAACTAATTTTATAAAAAATTTAAAAAACCGAAATTCTTAAAATTCATCTGCTTTTACTTGTTTTTCTAGTTCTGCTTCTTTATTTTTGGGTTTTTGAGAACCACATTACTTTTTTAATTATCTACATGCGTTGCTAAAAAAAACTAATTTTATAAAAAATTTAAAAAAGTGAAATTCATAAAATTCATCTGTTTTTACTTGTTTTTCTAGTTTTGCTTCTTTATTTTTGGGTTTTTGAGAACCACTTTACTTTTTTAATTATCTACATGCTTTGCTAAAAAAACTAATTTTATAAAAACCCGCCATTGCAGTGCGAGTACAAATCGCACTTGTCCAATTTTTTTTTACTATTTTTTTTTACTATTTTTTTTTATTTATGGCTATACTATTCGTTTTTTTACTATTTTTGTTTTTTTTCTTTACTATTTGTTTTTTCCTTTTCTTTTATTACTATTTTTGTCATTAGTGTTCTTTTTTTAAAAAAGTTTTTAATGAAATTCTTTAATTCTTTTTTTTGTCATCGAGGATACTATTTCCTACTTTTTTTTGTCATCAAGGCTACTTTTTCCTACTTTTTTAAACTCATAATGGAGTGCGAAGCCTGTCATTGTGATTTCGCTTTGTTACTCTTTTTCTACTACTATTCCTTACATTCTATTCAGGTTTTACACTCATCTACTAAAAACTATTATTTATAATTTTTTTACGTTCTGATACCATTTGGGTATTTTTTTAGATTTCAGCCACTAAAAGCTACTATTTCTGTTATTTTTTTTTAAATTTTACACTACTTTAAATTCACTAGTACAGGATGGCCGCAAGTCAGGAAAAAAAATAAGTCAGAGAATTTTTTTAACTTCTTTAAAATTCAGGGAATTTTAATTGAAAAATCTCTAAAATTATTATCATCAAAATCATATTCCTAAAGTTTCGAAAGTTTAAATGAACGACAATATTTTTTTTACTTCTCCTAATTTGTATTTAATTTACAAAAAAACTATTTTTTAGATTAAAACAAATTTATTCTAAACTAAGTATTGTTTAATTTTAATTACTTTTCTTTTTTTTTGATAGTAATTTTTGAAAACACTTACAGTGAAAAAAAAGTTTCGTTCATTTGAACGTTCGAAACTTTAACCCCAGATGAAAATCCTATTATTTTGAAAACAATTTTTAATTAGCTTATTTTTTCCTTTATAAATAAAATTGTAACTTAAAAAGCATTATGAAGATTTAAATCAACAATGTAGAATATTAAATAATCCAAAAAGTTGTTAGCCAGGGAAAATAAAAAAATAGTCCGGGAAAAGTCAGGGAATTTTGAAAATGAAATTTTGTAGTCACCCTGTTAGTAATGAAA
Source organism: Leptopilina drosophilae (assembly GCA_032873175.1). Classification (NCBI taxonomy): domain Eukaryota; kingdom Metazoa; phylum Arthropoda; class Insecta; order Hymenoptera; family Figitidae; genus Leptopilina; species Leptopilina drosophilae. The sequence continues at coordinate 55,287,621 of CM065481.1, forward strand.
GTCGAAAAACTATTTATCATAGTCAAATTCTTTCAAAACTATTCAATTATTTTCAAAGAATATTCGAAATTGAATTATTTCCAATATCGAGAATTTTCATAAAATTTCGCAAAAGAATTCAATTTGAAAAAGAATTGATTGAAATTCATGCAAAATTCGATTATTTTTATAAATGAAATTTCGACAGGAATGTAATTAATTTCGAAAAGCATTTTCAAGAGATTTTCGAAAGAATCAATTATTTAACAAAATTTTTTTACAATTCTTCACAATAATTCAATTACTTTCACTAATAATAGCATTTTTCATGGAAATTCAATTTATTTAACAAATTTTTTGTTACAATTCTAACCAAGAATTCAATTAGTTTTGAGAAATAATAAAACTCATCGAAGAATTTAAATGATTTTTAATACTATTTTTAATTAATTAATCGAAAAATTTGAATTATTTTCACAAATAAAGTTTTCTACAAGAATTCAATTAATTAAAATAAAATATCCATAATATTTATAATACTTCAAAAAAATTATTTAAAAGAATGTTTATAAAAATTCTTATAAAAAACTTAATTATTGTCAAAAATAACAAAAAAATTCACGGTATTTCAAATTTTTTTTTAAATTAATAACATTTTTTTGCAATAATTTCTATTATTTCTTTCTGAAAATTCTAATACAATTCTTATGAACTATTCAATTATTTTTATAAATATTAAAATTCGACGCAGGATTTCAATTATTTTTAATCCAATTTAACAAAAATTGTTTTAAAAAATGTAATTATTCTGAAAAATTTGATTTCTATTTCGAAAAAAATCAATTTATAAATTTTTTTAAAATTCTTTGAAAGAATTCAATTATTTACAAAAAAATATTAGAATTTTTTACAGTAATTCAATTTTTTTTAAATATTTGAATAAAATTGTATGAAAGAAATTGATTATTTTAAAAAATACTGTTTGAATTCAATTTTGTTGATATAATTTAATTAGTCTTTTAGTTTTTAATAAAACTCTTTTCAAGAATTCAATTATTTACGAATGAATAATTATTCTTAAGAATTTAATTATTAAAGATAAATAACAAAATTATTCTCGAAAATTCAATTATTTTGAGTCTTTTTAATAAAATTCTTTGTAAACTTTCATTGTTTTCATAAATAACAATATTTATTACAAGAATTCAATTATTTTTAAAAGTAATAAATTTTTTTTTTGGAAATTCAATTATTTAAAAAAATTCCATTAAAATCGTTTGCAAGAATTCAATTATTTTACCTAAATAATAAAATGCTTTTTAAGAATTCAATTATTTTACCTAAATAATAAAATGCTTTTTAAGAATTCAATTATTAACAAAAAATTGATAAAACGCCACACAGACGAATATTGTCAAAAATTTTATTAGAATTCCTTGTAAAATTAAATTATTTTTAAAAACTTTTCGCAATTCAATGATTTTCAATATTTTGCAATTTTCATATAATTTCCAAACAGAATTCAGTTATTTAAAATATTTGTTTGTTAAAATCTTCGTAAGAATTAAATTCTCTTCATGAATAGTAAACAGTTTCTCTGGAATTTAATTATTTAAATTAGAATTTGCATAAAATTAATCGAGAGAAGTGAATTACTACAAAATTTTCATAAAATCCTTATCAAGAATTCAATTATTTTAAAAAATTTTCAAAATTCCTTATCAAGAATTAAGTTATTTTTAAAAATTTTTCAAAATTCCTTATCAAGAATTAAATTATTTTTAAAAATTTTCCTAAATTCCTTATCAAGAATTAAATTATTTGTATAAATAATTTAATTCTTTGATGAATAAACAAAATTCGTTGTAGGAATTAAATTTATTAGCACGATGAGAAAAAAGTAAATTTTTTTTATGAAAATAGGAAAAAGTCAGGAAAATAAAATATGGAATGGAATTTTTGACAAATTTAGTTAATGTTTTTTAAACGAGTTTTTTTGGTCATGAAGTTTAATTTTTCGATAGCTACTTTTTTACTACTTTTTTTATAATTTTAAGGCCACTTTTTGCTACTTTTTAAAAATTAGTTATCGAGTGCAAAGTTTTCTATTTTGAAAATTTCCCTTTGGTTTCAGCTGTTGCTCCAATGGTTCAGGACGCGAAAAAAGTGGCAATGAACACAAACGATGGTCCAGCAGTGTCCAAATGGAGAGAGAGCAATCGCAACGTAAGAAGATTTTCAAGTCCTTACGTAATTATATCACTATCGATGTGCAATTAGTTTAATTATCGATTGCTTTTTAGCTCCTCGGAGCAGTTGGTCAAGTGCGGAAGGCCGTCACCGCCGACTCTGATGTCATTCTTCCTCCTGCCATCTCTCAACTACACATTGGCGATAATGGTAAGTCCACTTTTATTAATTCCCTTCTCCCTTTACTTTTAATCCCTTTTTTACACCCTTCTTCACTAAGCGTAGATTTAGTAGATATTAAACGTCAATTCAGTATAAATTCATCAAGGATCGAAATTAACTCTGTTACAATGATGATGCAAAATTAGCATTCATATATGGGTGGATTTTCTGAAAGTGACATTTTTTATGTCTCGATTAATTTTACAAAATCTACTCTTTAATAATTATTATCAATTTTCATAGTGAAAATTTAGCACTTATTTATCATTTTTAAAAGAAAATTAAATAATTTTATTCAACTTAATTTACGTAATAACTAAATTTTCATCTTAATTTCAAATGAAAAAAACTTTAATATTTTTAAGAATTAATTTTGCGCAACCTAAAAATCTTACTCTTGAGTATGAAATTAAGTAGTTTTAATAGAAAAAACCATATAATTAAAGAAAAAAATTAATTGAAAAACTGAAATTTAAAAGTGTCACTTTCAGAAAATTCACTCATATGCAAAAAACGAATTTGAAAATTAAAAATTTAGCAATTAATTATTAACTATTTGTAATTAGTATTTAGTAACTATTTGGAAACTTTGGAGTATATTTTTCAAGTAACAAGATCCCTGGATTTTACTGAAGAAAAAAGTGTAGTTCTTTATAACGCAAAAAGCTTAATGTCAAGATCACGCTTGTAGTTGGAAGGCAATATTGCACTTAACCCCTCGATCCGTATATGGGCGGAAAAAAGTCGTTTTCTACCTTTGGGTCACGGCCCGTATATTGTGATCATCGCAGAATAAAAGTACTAATGATAATAATTCGATTTGAGTAACAAGTTTCGAACAAAAAATACAATCTGTAACAATCTTCACCTGTCTTCAATCATCAACTGAAGGTCGACTACGATTTTAAATACATTTTCAATTTCTATTCTGTTTTTCTCCTTTGACGACTTTGATATAAAATTATAACTACAATCTTTCTTGAAGAATAAATCTATTTAGGAATATTTTCAAGACAATGAATTCCGGTGATAAAGGAATAGTACATTTGATCCTTTCATCAGAGATGATTTTCATCTAAAAAATATAGTTGCGGGCATATTTTTGAACAAAATCATAAATTTTTAATTAAATTACACTATCCGATGACAATAATTTTTTTTGCCCTTCAATAATTATAAAACTGACGTTACCAACGTTTGAATTCCTGTAAAATTTTTATTCCTTTTGAAAATAATTCAGTTTTTGCAAAAAATGTTATGAAAATTTTGTTTCATTATATAATTGAATTCTGTGGGAATATTTTAATGAAAATAGCATTGAGGAAAGTTTCTTAAAAGAATTCAATTATTTGAAAAAAACTACCAAATTTTACATCAGCAAGCTCGCGAAACGTGGTATTCAATTTGTTGGTGTTATGCAAATTACAAAATTGTTTATTTTCAAATATAGAGTTTTAAAATAAATTTCATAGTCAAAATTCAAAAAAATTCACTTATTAAGTACAAAATTAATTATTACTGTTCGTATTTTTAAAATTTTAATAAAATTTCACAAAAGAATACAATAGTTTTCTAAAATTTTAATAAATACTTCTAAAAAATTCAATTATTTTCTTAAGTAATAAATACAACAATTCAATTATTGTTGAAACAATTTCAATTGAATTCTTCTGAAGAGATCAATTTTTAGAAATATTTTTAAAACACTTCGAAAAAATTCATTTTTTTCTAAAATTTTAATAAATGCTTCGAAATAATTAAATTATTCTTATAAATATATTATAATTCTTCACAAAAATTCAATTCATTTTATATCAATTTTATAATTTAGTAAAATTCGTTGCAGCAATTCATTTATTTTGAAAATAATTTTAATTAAATTCCTCGGATTTATGAAAATATTATTAAATATTTTCATAAATTTTATTCATTTCCTAAAATTTTAATAAATTCTTCGAAACAACTCAATTATTTTTATAAATACTTACAATTCTTTAAAGAAATTGCATTATTTTTAATCCAATTCAAATTAAATTACACGAAAGAATTTAATTATTTTCAAAAATTTCTATAAAATTCTATTTCAACAAGAATTTTGAATTCTTTAAAAATAATTCAATTATTTTTAAAATATTTATAAAATAGAAAAACAAATTTCATTATTTTCAATTATTTCTGTTAAATTCTTTATAACAATTTTATTATTTCTCAAAATTTAAACAAATTCTTTGAAACGTTTCAGTTATTTTTATTAATATAGTAAAATTCCTTGCAATAATTTGGTTATGTAAAATTCATTGTAGTAAATTATAATAAAATCTTTTGCAGAAATTTAATTATTTTGAAAACAATTTTAATCTTTAAATATTAACATAAAATTAATTTATTTTCTAAAATTTTAATAAATTCTTCGAAACAATTCAATTATTTTTAATACAATTTTAATAAAATTCTTCTCCATAAAATCCAATTGCTTTCAAAATTTCCGATTAAAATTTTTAAAGAAACTCCATTAGTTTAAAAAAAAAATTTAAAGAAATTCTTCAAAAGAATTTAATTCAGATTTTTAATGATAATTTAATTCTTGTGATGAATATAATTTGTTATTTACGAAAATAATTAAATTCCTCTAAAAGATATTATTTATTAAAATGATTGAAACCTGTAATGGAATTTTAAATTTATGAAAATAATTAAATTACTGATAAAAAAATCTATTTTAGATAATTGAATTCATGTAAATTTTTTTTTATTTTTTTTTTTTGAAGCAAAATTAAATATTTGTGTGAAATTTCAGCAAAGGTTTTGTTTAAGAGATAATTAAATTTCTTTTGGAAAATTTTATTCAAATATAAAAAGAATATTAAAGAAAACCTTTTAATTAAGAAAATTTTTTGTAAATAATTGAAATTTGGCCGTGAATTTTAGTTTTATTTATATTTTACTTTCTATATTAGGGAAATAATTGAATTCTTGTAATGAACACAAATATTGTTTATGAGAATAACTGAAATTTTTCCAAGAATTTTGTGACAATTTTCAAAAATAATTGAATTTCGGCAAAGAATTTTATTATTTATAAAGATAAATTAAATTTTGACAATAATTGTTTTTTAATTTTAGAACTTTAGAATTTAGAAAAAAAATTTGATATTTATCAAGATAGTTGAATTTTTTTTAAAGAATTGCGTTAAAATCTTTAAAATTGAAACAAATTTTAACAGAATTGAAACTAATTTCAACAGAATTGAAACTAATTTCTACAGAATTGAAATTAAAATCTTTTTAAAAATACTTTACTAAATGACGGCCTACAAACAAGATTCTAGATTTTTAAAATTTTTGTTTTCTATTTATTCAAAATGAAATAGTCAGAAGTAGACTTTTTTATTTTGAACATTTGCAGATTTGCAATCTTTTCGTGTAAGTTTTGTGATTTGAGTAATTTTTTTTGACAAAAAATGTGATAAAATTTGTCGAATGTGAGTAGAATTATTATTCAAGGGCAAAATCAGTGCCGGACAGTGATCATAAAAAATATTGTTTTTTAATTAATCCGAAAATTGAATTTTTATCAGAGATGAAGTTATTTGGAAATAAATGTGCCCGCAACAATTCTCAAAATCAGATGAAAGTAAAATGAAATTAAAAAATAAAAATGATATGAAATGATATATTTTTTACAGACCAACATGTAACAAGCAAACCTTGCAATTACTTCACAGAGAAAGGTATCTACTTTTTCACAAAAATAGATTTGCATGATAGCATTAGAGTCGAATTTTTATTCAATATATTTATATTCATTTTCCAAAACTGGTGTTTTTCTATAAAAAAAAACCTTGGGATAAATAGTTGCATCTGAACCTGATTAGTTTTTCTTCATCTTCATTCCAAAAAATGTTATTAAATATTTTTAAAAGATTGCAGTCATTTTCACTTTTTAATTAGACTCTTAAGGGCGCATGTTTTTCCAATGGATTGAGCAGATGAATTTTTCTTCATATTCAATTAAGGAATTTTTAAGGATAAATCCAAGAAACAATCGGAACAAAAGTTTGTCCAATGTTAAATTTCGTATTTGTAAAAACAGTGAAATTGAATTTTAAATTTGTGTCACGCTCCGAAGAAAGGTACCTAAGAAGCAAAAAAGTTGAGGTTATTTTTTTATTTTTTGAGTAAAAATACAGAAAGGGAATGAATTATTAATTAAAAATTATTGATCTTCAAGTCCTCAATATATTCAAATTATTCAATGAAAATTGGTTTCAAATTCAAATAATTAGAAATAAACTTTTAATCAAAAGAAATCTAACACGATCCTAACCTATAATTCGTTTGCTTCTTAGGTTTTTTGCAGGAGCGTAAGGAATTTATTTTTCTACATTTTGAACATATTTTAAAGTTAGGAATTAAAATTATATAATTTTCTCTCAATAAGAAATTATTTCAGTAACATAACCTAAAATTATTATTATTATTATAAATGTTTCCTATTGACAGAAAATTGGACCTTTCCTTCAAAAGCAACTTTTGTTCTAAATATTCAAAATCAAATTCTTCGTCTTTTCACGAAGACGAATTTAAAATTTACTTGTTTTTTTTTCTTTTGAATTACGAAACTTTGACATGGACTAATTTTTGATTCGATACTTTATGTCAGATTCTTCCTTAATGTTCTTAAATGTAAATATTATTTGTAAAGTGCACGTCTGTTTTATTTATACATATATAAGCAAAAGAGAATAAAAGTCCAATCTTTAAATTTTGTCATTTCTTTTCGTTAAAAAATAAAAATGTGTTTTCCCTTGTTAGAATTGTTTGACTTTGAAGTAAATAAATTAAAAAGAAACCATTGTTGAACCATTAGTTGGTGAACCTTTAAGGAATCAGCCCTCACCCAGCACTTTACGTGTCAATTCTCCCATGGAGAACCATAAACCACTGCATCGACCTGTCAGTCCTCTTCCAAAATGGGCTCGAGGAGGTACACAAAACTTGAAAATATCAATTCACACCTGTCATTTGTCCAATGTTTGTTTTTTTAATTTCGTTCTCATTTTATTTTATTGTTTATGAAACCTTGTTCACAATAACTCGCCCTCACGAAAAAATATTGAGACAGTATTTGTCAATATTTTTTTCCTATATGAAGAATCTTATTTTTTTCCGTGTAGCATATTTTCTCTTTTCTTACTCAAGGGAGAGAAATGTTTATTTAACGGTGTTCGATGGTCTCTTAAATGCGACTAACAGTTATCACACCCGAAAAATACGGCACTGTCCGGTTTAAATGACGTGAAGTTGGTAAACAATCATTTTCAAACAAATTTTTCTCTATTCACAGGCACTTTTTACAAAATCTGCCAAAGAACGAATGTTTTTAATTACCTGAATTTAAAAGTTTTTGTTAATCCATGCAGAAAACTCGGTTGCAGAATTGGAATTACGATAGCAATGTAATGCGAATCATTTTGACAGCTGAGCCTTTTCGCTCGCTGGATGCTTCTGCCCTCTGATGGTAAAATGTCTGTAACTTACTTTTTGCCGCCTGTTTTTTTCTGTCATTACGTTATACTTTTGTAATTCCAACCCTGAAACCGCATTTCTGTGTGGATTAACAAAATCTTTTGAATTCAGATAATTAAAAGCATTTCTGACAAATGTACGTTGTCAGCTTTTGTAAAAAGTGCTTGTGTGCACAGAAACACTAGTTCGAAAACGGTTGTTTACTAATTTCACGTGATTTGCAAAAAATTTGAGGTTATGTTTATAATTTTTCGAATAAAAAGTTTTATTTATTTTTCTTTACTTGTATTAATACAGAAAGAGAATCAATTTCTGTTAAAAATTAATTATAAAGATAAATCTAACACAAACATAACCTACAAATTTGAAATAAAAATAAATAACATAACGGTTGAGACACCGTAAAAATAAAAGAACCAAATGTTCTGTCCGAACCAAGTTTTATGATATTCTGATAGAGAAAAACTTTGCATGCAAGTATCACGTGTTTTCGTAAGGGTAGAGAGAAAAATACACCTTTCCTGTATTTTACACAATTATTATTTTTAATTTTTGTCGAATAAATTTCTAATTCGTTGCTTTGCTAATTTTTTTTTTATATTTCGTCAGGAGATAATCCTGAACTCTTATACAACGATCTAGCTTCCGTGGATGAATTAGAAAAGTCAGATCGAGCTAGAGGTAATTTCACTATATTTTTTTATTTTTCTTGTTTATCATATTTCGATGATTTTATTTTTTTTACACACTCTAAATGCATGTTTGTCTTGAAATCTATATTTCTATTATATAAGAATGAATTCCACCTCTCTTCATGTTTATTGTCTTGAAATCTATTACATATGAGAATGAATTCCACCTATCTCTCTTTGTTTATTGTCTCTTGAAATAAATTTTTCGATTTTTAATGTCACAACTTGGGAAGTTTTTGACAATTTTCGATCTTTCACGTTATTGCTTTTCAAAGCATGCCAAATTTTATATGGAGAAAATTTTCTATTTTCAAACGAATATTTTGTCTGTGACAGAAAATTAATATCGTAAGTATATCTAATGCACGTAACAAATAATTATTAATAGCATTGATGAACTAAAATTATCCTTAGTTTTGCATATAATACTAAATATTGCTCTTGCTGATTTGTTCATTTTTTTCACTATTAAAATTTGAGTATAGTTGCACTGTCCGACAATGATTTTGCACCTTGAATAATTTTGGTCACTTTCGACGGATTTTTTCACGCAGATTATACGAATCTGCAATGAAAAATGTCCTTATATCATGTCGAGTTTAAATTAAATGAAAAAATTAATTCATAAAATTCTTCAAAGGAATGCAATTATTTTTAATTTAATGTTAGTAAATTTTTTCGAAAAAATACAATTATTTTTAAAAATATTAATTAAATTGAATTTTTAAAAAAAAATTTATATAAAAAATAACTATTTAAAAAAAATAATTCAGTTTTTCCGAATAATTTTATCCAAATTTTTGCAAATAATTCAATTTAATGAATATTTTTATAAAAATATTGTATTTAGAAAAATTTTACTACAATTAAATTAAAAATAATTGCATTCTTTTGAAGAATTTTATTATTAATTTATTTTATTAAAAAATCAACGTGATAACATTTTTATAAACAAATTGTGTTATTTTTTAATTTGTAAAGAAAATAATTTAATGTTTTACGAGAATTTTCTTCAAAATTTGGAAAATAATTGAATTTTTAAAATAAATTCTACAATCATAGAAATAATTGTATTTTTTAGATTAAATCGCACTTTTAGAATTATTTTTAAGAAAATTGAATGTTTGCAAAGTCTTCACTAATTAATTGAATTAGTTCAATGAATTGAAGCAAATTTGAGAAAATAATTGAATTCTTTCGTAAAATTTTATTAAAATTGAATTTTCGCATTTTTTTTTTTTGTAAATTCTGAAAAAAGGTTTTTGAAAATATTCAATTCTATTGTTTCAAGAAAAGTGAATTTTTATCAAGAAATAATTGCAATTTTTTGAAATAATTGAAATTTCCTTACATTTTATCAAAAATAATTGAATTCTTTGAAAGAATTTTATTTAAATTTTCCGAAAATAATCAAGAGAAGTTAGTGACTGTATTTTGAATTTTATTTTCAAAATATAAAGTCGCTCTTAAAGTTTTAAATCCATTTTTTGCTTATCTAACAATTATACTACTATATTATTATTATCGTAATAAATATATTTATTGAACTTGCCTTAAATTTTTATAATTAAAAATTTCTGAATGTTCAAATAAATAATATTTATTTCTTGAGCAAATTAAGTTTTTATTAGTTATGAAGAAAATAACTATGATGGTTATTATTTTCAAAAATTTTAATAAAATTCTTTGCAAGAATAGAATTATTTTTTTAAATAATAGCATTCTTTGGAAGGATTCAATCAATTTTATAAATATAGTAAAATTCTTTCCACAAATTGAATTATTATTAATATAATGAAATTCTAATAAAATTGAAAAATAAAATTTTTAATTATAATTAAAATAGAAAAAAGATTATTTTTAAAAAATTGCAAACATTTTTTATTTAATTCAATTATTTTCCAAATTTTCAATTTAAATTCAGAAATTGAATTATTATTAATATAATAAAATTGTAATAAAATTGAAAAATCAAAATTTTAATTATAATTATAAAGAGATAAGATTATTTTTTAAAAATTGCAAAAATTCTTTGTTTAATTCAATTATTTTCCAAATTTTCAATTTAAATTCTTTAAAAAACTTTATTTTCCAAAAAATTTGAAGAAATTCGTCAAAAAATTAAATTATTTATATAGAGACTCTAATAAAAATTTTTGAAAACATTATTGTCGATTTATGTTTGAAAGACACTTTTTTCAATTTTTAAAGCTAATTTTTTTAAAAACTCAAATTTGCAAATTCGTAATTTAAACAGAATTTATCGAAAGTGACAAGAATTATTCAAAGGGCTGAAGAAAAATTCATTTTTGTCCGGAAAAATGAAATTAAAACAATTATAATAATTGTTACAAAATTCGTAAATATTAAATGAAAGTTTTTATTAACATATTCTTCAAGTTTAAGGTCATTGTAATTAAATAAATTTCTTCAAATATCAAGTATTTTTTCAAAAATTTTCTGAATTCTAATAATTTTGAAATATATAATTATAAAATATTGTACTTTACTTGCTTCTAAAATTTTTTATATTCTTTCTCAAAGTTTAGTGTTTATTTAATTTTATGAAGTACAAATACTGAAGTAAATTTGCAGAATTAAAAGACGCTTTATTGCTTCTCCCGTTCTTTGGCATTGAAAACTTTGAAAAAAGGTTTTTCGTATTTTTTCCGGAAAAAGCGCAGAGCTTAAAAAATGGTAATTAATTTTGTTGAATTATTGTTTGTTTAATAGAAATGGCGCCTCCACGTCCACCTTTGCCCAGTGGTGACATTCCACCTCCAAGACCACCACCACCAGAGACTGATGACGAAGATGAGATGTTTATGCATGCACCTCAACCAAATCAACCAATTATGGTACTTATTTCGTCACAATTTTATCATTCAAAATTACTTTTATTCCTATCATTCGAATTTTTATCATTTTATTTCTACTTTTCTCAAAATGCTTTCAAATAAATCACTAGTTTTAATTACTAATCATAATTAATCTTTAATTTAACTACAAAAAAATATACTTTCTTTCAGGTTTCTTCAGCTCAATATTCTGTCACTATATTTTTCAAACTTTTCCTTTAAAAAAAAATTCCTAAAAAGCATTTAGGAAAATAATTGAATTCTGATAAAGATTTTATTAGAATTTTTTAATAATAACTGAATTTCCTAGAAGAAATTTATTACTCGAAAAAATAATTGAATTTCTAAAAAAAAATGTATTTAAATGTTTAAAAATAATTAAATCCTTCTAAATAATTTATTTTTTCTAAATATCATACATATGAAAATTTTATTTTAAATAATTGAATTTCTGTTGAGAACATTATTTGTAAAATGAATTGAATTTTTTAATTAATTAATTCAAAATAGAAGTTAGAATTAAAATTGAAATTAGAAAAGAAAGAAGGCAAAATTTTCACAACACATTAAAATTCAAATTTAAAATTAAAACATAAGAAAAGTTTTTTTTCAATTAACGTTTTTTATAGTATTGACAAATTTTTACTTTTGTTGTTATTTTTCACAGTTGAATTTTTCATTAGAGATAATTATAGAAAACTTCAATTTAAAATTATTATTTTCCTTTTTCGTATTCTCGAAATTTATATAAACTTTGAAGAAATTTATTTTAGAGGAGAAATTTGGAATTTGCATTTAGAACACGAAAGTCAAAGTAAAATGTATAGTGTCTGCAGAATTTATTTCTTTTTTGGCAGACTTCTTTCAATAAACTGTCATGTAATTCATACCATGTAATTAAAAATTAGAAACCGCTACTATGTGAAGTACATTCTCCTTTCTCAGATGCACAATTTATTTTACTCTGTTTTGGTTGTGAAAATTTTTAAATATGTTTAAATATATTAAAAGTGCTTCAAAATATGTGTCAAAAAAAGAAAAAATGGACGAATCGATAAAACATATTTTTGTAATTATTAGTTGACTTTATTTTAAATTTGTATTTTTCTATATACGAATCATGATTCCGTTCAGATTGATATAAATTTCCAGTGTTTTTAAATCGACGATAAAAATGCAAATTTAAAATTTCATTGAAAGTTTAAAACACCTATGACAAGATTTATTCATTAAACTTATCAGGCTTCGTACTCGTTAATTAATTGGAGAAAGTAGCTTTGAGACTAAAGAGAAGTAGTAAATCAATTTATAAAGTTTTTGAAAAAATCAATTATTTTCTAAATTTCCAGTTGGAATTAATGAAAAATACGATTATTTAGACATAATTTTTAAATAAGAACATTTTTTTCATATAAAACTTATTTTAGTGAATTATGGCAAAATTATCAATCGTTTCAATGTTTAATATTGTTTTCTGAATTTTTAACAAATCGTTAATTAAATTAAGAAAATAAATTAATTAAATTCAATTATTTTTTAAAACTTTTTATAAAATACATTTTTATATCAATTCTTATCAAAATTAAACTCTACGAAGTACGAATTTAATTATTCGAAAAAAAATAATTGATTAAATAATTTTTTAATTACAATTAATTAATTAATTATTTTTCAATAAAAATAAATTTTTTTTTAATATTTAAATTCTGTTTGAAAATTTTATGGAAAATTCATTATTTTTAAATGAAAATATAAAATTGTTTTTAAATAATTAAATTTTGTTTGAAACTTTTATGAAAATTTTAGATTCTATTGTAAATTATTAAATTGTGACAAGTTTTTAAAAATAGATAAATTTCACAAAGAATTCTATTCAAATTATTGACAATAATTGAAAGTCTCTGATATTTTACTCAATTTTTTTTTAATTATTGAATTCCTAAAAACCTTATTATAATTCAGGAATATAATTGAATTCTTGACAACGATTTTATTAGAATTTTTTTAAATAATTGAATTTCCAAAAATAAATTTATTATACATTTAAAAATACTTGAATTTTTATGACCAATATTCTTATTTTTAAAAAAATACATAATTAAATTTTGCAAAGAATTTTATTAAAATGTTTGAAAATAATTGAATTTTAGGGAATAATATTGTTATTTAGTGTCATAATTGAATTCTTCCGAAGAATTTTATTAAAAACTGAAAGAATAATTGGATTATTTTCAAAAGACTGAATTAAAATTGTATTTAAAACAATTGATTTCTGTCGAATTATTTTATTAAAATATTTGAAAGTAATTTTTTTTTTTTAGCTTTCTGCAGGGTAGTTAACATAAACTTTACAACCGAATAAATCCAATTGGAAAGGTTATGAAAACAGTAAAATCTTTTATAGAGAAACAATTTGTTACAAATTGAATCATACAGGACTCAGTCGATTGCCTACTGTTTAAACATCAGGACTGACATCGACCATACCATGTTAAAAACCCATTTATATTAGACCTATTATTCACCTACGGAACTACCTAGTGGCTTCAGACTTCGTAGATGAATGGTCCCACTTAGTCGCATACGCGACTCTTCCGTGCCGCTCTTGTTCTGGCCTTATTTCCTCCTTGTCCTTGACAAAGTCTTCTTGGCTTCCTCTAGGGCAGATCTGAAGACCTTGCATCCTCCTGATCCGGCGACATGTTGGATACTCTCCTCCTCGCCGAACTTCGCCTTGCATAAGAAGCAGCATGGGCTCTTCTTACAATCTGCTGCCTTGTGGCCAGCTTCTCCGCACTTGAAGCACGCAGCCGACCTATCTACTGCTTGGCAGTTTCTGCCTATATGGCCATAGTCAAGGCACTTGTGACACCTTGTGACCATAACTCTCTTACTGATTCTGCAGGACACAAAACCGATTTTAATGTGCCCCATCTTCTCCAATCTGGCAGCGTCCTCCTGGGTGGTGACCACGACAGCGAGCTTCATGCCTCGCTTATTTGGTCCGAGGACCGTTACCTTCCTGCTTCCTGCTGGAACCGTAGATAGTTTGTCCAGGGCCTCCTTGACATCCTTCTGTTCGGTAAGGGCATCCATATCGCGGACCTCCAGCGTAGCTTGCCGGTCCGGCATCTGCACCTTATCCAGGTCACCGATCACCCTAGTCACCTCCTCGGTGAACAACTTCTTGTCTGAAGACCTTCCAATTTTGATGAGAAGGTCTCCCTTTTTAGTGGGTAAAGCTCCCACAACCCTCGTCTGACTGGCCTCCAGGTCAGCCTCTTTTCGGACTTTCGCCAGCACTTCGGCGAAAGTATTTCCTTCTGCCACTTTAACAATCACTGTGGCTCTTCCCTTCTTGACCTGGTCTGGCTTTGGAACCGTTTTGATCCCCTTGCCTCTAGTCTTTTTAGGAGGTCTCTCCTCCTTTTTCCTTTTTGGATCCTTCGCAGGCTCAGGATCGCTTATTTTCTTCCTTTTCTGAGAATCCAAGACGACGTTTCTTAACACAATTGCGTTACAACGATCTCTTCTAACTCTACGATCTTGTCTAGCTTCTTCCGACCAGGTCAGTCCCTGGTAGAAACACTCGTCCTTTTTTGTAGCCGCAGCGTGCTTCATCTTGATCTCCTGTATGAGCGATGTCATGCTTTTAAGTCCATCCTTGATTGTCATATTGACATTTCTCTGGACTTCGCAGGACTTTATCATCTTACTGACCTCTTCTTCCATTGCTAGAATGCATGTCGCCTCTTCCTCCCGCAGCTTTATGCATTCATCTCGGTCATTGTTGCAGCTAGCAATGTCATTCGCTGAAGCATTACTGAAGACAGAAATGCAGCTAGCCTGACTTGTCACACTGCTCGTACTCCCTCGTCTCTCCACCTTCTCCACGATGATCTGTGGAACTGCCAACGCGTTGTTGCCCTCCTGCATCCTTGGGCCACTGGCCATCATCCTCACGCTCGAAAGCGCTTGATGATCGGAACCAGTGAGAGATTCAGCCGAAGCATTACTCCGCAGGTACTCTTCCTTGTTTTTACAATCGCTCATACTGGGGGTTTGTCCCGTATCGAGGGACAATCGGGCCTTAACAGGGTACTACCATCTGGCCAGGATGGGCCCTGAACCGCCTCCGTTAGTTACATAGACGTTATAGCATTGCCGAAGCATTGATGCGACGTCTATGATATCCAGTGTCAGGTGAGCTAAGAAACTCGGACCTCGAAGGTCGGTGTATCTCTCCCATGGACCAGAAGTAAACTTCGGGCCATGATCGCTGAGTAGACACCATTTGAAAGTAATTGAATTCCATGCAAACCATTTTATTAGCATTTTTTAATAATAATTGAATTTCTAAAAAAAATTGATTATACTTTTAAAAATAATTGAATTTGTAAAAAAATATTATTATTAACAATATTATTAAAATAAAAATAAATAAAAAATAAAATAAAATAAAATAAAAAATAAAATAAAATAAAAAAATAAAATAAAAATAAATATTATTATTAATATTTGTAAAAAAAGTATTAAAAAGTAATGACTTTTTAAAATAATTGAACTTCTAAAAAAATGGATAACTTTTTAAAATAATTGAATTTCTAAAAAAATGGATTACATTTTACAATAATTGAATTTCTAAAAAAATTGAATACTTTTAAAAAAAATTGAATTCTTTTGAAAATTCTAATAATTTTGTAAATAATTAAATTCTTTCAAAGAATTCAAAAAAGTGTTTTTTAAATAATTGATTTTTTGGAGTAATTAAAATTAAATTTAAAAAAATTTACACAATTTTTTGAGCGATTCCTATAAAATTTTATTTAAATAATTGAAATAATTAAAATATTTAAAAATAATTGAATAGGTAGTTGTTGACAATTTTATTAAAATTGAAAAAAATTAATTCTCAAGAAGAAGCTTATTATTAGTGAAAATAATTAAATTATTGAAAAAAAGTTTATTTAACTGCGTTTAAAAATTAAATGCTTTTAAATAATTTATTTTCTAAATATCATAAATATTATAAAAATTTTATTTTAAATAATTGAATTCCCATTGAAAACATTATTTTTAAAATGAATTTAATTTTTTAATTAATTAATTCAAAATAGTTTTAAAGAATAATTAAAATTCTTCGATGAGTTTTATTATTTTTAAAAATAATTGAATTCTTGCTTAGAATTTAATTAAAAATTGAGAAAAAATTGAATTTCCATGAAGAAAGTTATTATTAGTGAAAGTAATTGAATTATTGTGAATAATTGTATAAAAAAATCGAAAAAATCTAATATTTAACAACATTTTTATGTTGTTAAATATTAGATTTTTTCGAATATTTTGTTGAAAATGCTATTCTAAAATCTAAATTAATAAAATTCCGGTGGAAATTTCATTGATGAAAATAATTTAATTTTGCATGAAATATTATCAATTTTTTTGAATAATTTAATTCTTTTGCAAAATTTCACGAAAATAGTAGAAATTAAAAATAATTGAATTATTTCGAATATTTTTTGGAAATTATTGAATCGTTTGAAAGAGTTTGATTTATTTTCGTGAATAGTTTTACGATTTCAAGTATTAACGAATTTGAGGTAGTGGAAATTCTCGAAAAATAGCAGAAATAGTAATTTTTAGTGTGTGAAATCTTAAAAAGTACCCAAATAGTGGCACATCGTACTATAAATTTTTTAAATTAGAAGAATTCCAAAAATAATTGAATAATTAATTAATTAATTATTTGTTAATTTCTTTTTTATAAGAATAAATTTGTATTGAAAATATTTTAATAGTAGTAAATAGTAGGTTTAAGTAGATGAGTGCGTAGCCTGAAAAAAATATTAAAAAATAATTTCGTATGCTAACACGTAGGCTAAAACGTTTTCAGATGGCAGCTCATGGATTGCACCAAGAAGTGCGCCAGTGGTCAAGCAAAGATAACGAAATAATTGCGGCAGCTAAGAAGATGGCCATTTTGATGGGCAGATTGTCGGGATTGGTTCGAGGAGAAGGTGGAAACAAGCGCGACTTGATAGCTTGCGCCAAGGCTATTGCCGAAGCTTCTCAGGAGGTCACTCGTCTTGCCAAAGAACTCGCCAGAGAGTGCACTGACAAACGTATCAGAACGGTAAAATTTCTATCAATTCTCTTTTCCATTTACACAATTTACTGTGTAATTTTTCATGTTATTAACATACTTATTCTTTTTTCATACACTGCAGAATTTACTCCAAGTTTGCGAACGCATTCCAACGATAGGAACACAGTTGAAGATATTGTCGACTGTCAAGGCCACGATGCTTGGAGCACAAGGTAATTATGTCCCTCTGTTTATGATGTCAGAATTCTGTTTTTTCCCTATAACTTCAAATAGTTATTTTCGACATTCATTAGATAATACATGCTAGCATGTAAATAAACAAGTTTTTAATCGCCAAAAATAGATTGGGGTACAAAAATTCCAAATTAAGAGTAAAACACAAAGTTTTAGGAAAAAAGTTCCAAAATCAAAAATTCTTGAAACAAAATAATGTTCCAAATTGCGAATATTTTTTAGAATATAATTTTCGAAACCTAAAATGATATCCTAGATTATTTCAGCCACGTTTCTTTTTGTTTTAATTTCTTAAGGCATGTCTGTGAAATGAAAACAAATGACAATGCAAACAAACCAAACCTTAAAATCGTAAATTTCTGGACACGTCCTATTTTTAGGAGCATTTCCCAGCGGGAAATAATTAAAAAATATATCCAGAGTTGCCACGCAACCTGGAAACCTAAAAATGTTAGGAAATTTTATAAAAATTGAAAAAAACCTCGAAAAGTCAGAGAATTTTGATCGAAATCCTGTAAAATTGTCGTTTTTTAATTGTATCTATTCTTGAAATCTGAATTTACTTAAATATTCTATTCAATTATTTTCAAAAGTAATATAATCCTTCAAAAAAAATCCATTTATGTTGGACAATTTTCAAAATTCTTGTCAATATTAAAAATTTTCAAATTGTCTTTATAAATAATAAAATTTTTCTCCGAAATTCAATTATTCTCAAAAATTTTAATAAAATTCTTGG
This sequence comes from Leptopilina drosophilae, assembly GCA_032873175.1. Taxonomy (NCBI): domain Eukaryota; kingdom Metazoa; phylum Arthropoda; class Insecta; order Hymenoptera; family Figitidae; genus Leptopilina; species Leptopilina drosophilae. Next base: position 55,306,170 of record CM065481.1, read on the forward strand.
CAGAATTTCAATTACTTTAAATATACAAAATTTTCATCAAATTTCTTGAAAACTGCAAATTATTGTTAAATTTTTTTTTAAATTTGTCCCTTGACAATAAATAATAATAATATTTATTATGTTTAATAATAAAAAAGAAAATAAATAAATTTTAATAAAATTCTTTATGGTAATTCAATTTTAAGAAACATTCCATTATTATTTAATAAATTCTTTATTTTCATAGTTAAATACCTAATTGATTGAATGTAGAATTTTCGAATGAATGTTGATTTAAAAATAAATTTCAGTTATAATTTTAGATTTTAATTGAATATCATATTCAAAAATTTTTATTTATTAGAAATTTCTACGAGAATTCATTGCAATTTAACTCTAAAAATAAACATTTTATTAAATAATTGAACTTTATCAACTGAATTCAATTTATCAATTAAATGCATTAAAAAATTTTTTAATAAATTTTTTAAAAAATAATTTGCAGTTTTTGAGAAATTTGATGAAAATTTTGTATATTAAAGATAATTGAACTTATGTCAAGAATTTTATTAAAATTTTTGAAAATAATTGAATTTCGGAAAAAAATTGTATTTATTTATAAAAATTCTTGATTGATAAATTCTTGAAACTAATTTTATTAAAATTTCATTTTAAATAATTGAATTGTTTTGTGAAATTTTATTGAAATATTAAACGCATTAAAAATAATTGAAGTTTGAGAAATTTTTGAAATTAAAAAAACTGGTAACTTTGGTTTCTCTCTACTAAAATTTTTTTCACATATTCTTATTAATTTAGGTTTATTTGACGAATATAAATTAAAATAACAGAGAACATATAAGATAATTTGTTTAATCATTATGAACAATTATATTTGTATACTATATATTTTATAAAAAAAGAAAATTATAAACAATTAGATATTAGAAAATCAAGAATTAGACTCGAGGGATGTCTTAAGAATTTATTCCCGTTTAATACATATAAAACAAAAAACTTTGTGAAAAACATAAAAAAAAATGTTTGCAAACACCAAATAAAAATTTGAACTTTTACGATTTTTTTGTTTGGTATGAAATTCAGGAGCAGTTCTAATTAATGAATTAAACAAATTTTATAGTTTAATAAATAATATAAATATTAATACTTTAATAAAATAGATATCGAAAATTTATAATTTATCTAAAGTTTAAATTTTAAAATAACACAAGGCTTTTTATACAGTTGCATGTCACATTATGTAAATGTTTACTAAAAATAAAATGAATTTTTGGAAATGACAATATTTGGGAAAAGGAATTTTTAGACAAATCTTAATTTGGAACTTTTGGAATTGGAAGTTTTTTTTTGGAATTTTTGTCTCTCTACAACTATTCGCAAATAATAAGAATAAAAATTAGTAAATTTTTCTTAACTATAAATATGGAACATAATATTAAAGCCAATCATGAACGAAAATTATTCAACTGATCTACAAACATGGCAGAGAAAAGTGAAAACATTACTGAAGTTATTAAATTTTTTTTTCTTAGAAACACTCCCCACCTGGGAAGAGCTGATGCTCTATGGTAAAAAGAAGTATTTAATCATGCCTGATACATTTTTCTATTATTATAATATAGGTAGTCTCAAAATATTTTTAATCTGGATACGACAACTATTTGCATCGTTGAAGTTTACAAATTATTAATTATTATTTAATGGACAAATTTCAAAAATTTATTACTTTTTACTTCGAAAGACAGAATTTATTAAGTAGTATCATTGAATCTTTTGGCTTTATATCAGCACACATGCACTCACCATTTAATATTCTAGTTAATCTAATTTATAAAATCAGTTTGCTTTCAAAAAATGCCTTTAAATTTCAAGAGGAAGTTTTCTTGCAAAATACAATACAATTTGTTGAGATGAAACCGAATTAAAGGTCTTTTCTTTTGTTTTCAGGTCAAGTAATTAAAAAATTAAAATTTTGATTTTAATTCATAATATAAAACGATACACAATTTTTGTAACGATCCTTATTTCTTTGAAGCACCTTTCTCAGTCTTTTGTATACCGGAATGCTTCTTTTGAAACAGAAAAATTTCAAGAATGTGCATGATTTAGTCATGTTTATTTATGCATGATCAAAATAATTCCTAATAGTCATCAGAAATTTAGTGTAACATTGATCGTATTTAAAAGGACTTTCTGGTCAGGAATTTAAAAAATATCGATTTTTCTTTACTAGCCAATAAATCCATTTAAATTTTCACATTTCTACCCCCTGATATTTTCTACGATTTTTTTTATATTTTCAAAAATTTTCAAATAACTCTTTGTAAGAATTTAATTATCTACACACATAATAACATTCTTTGGATGAATTTAATTATTTTCACAAATAGTAAAATTCTTCGCAGAAATATTAAATTATTTTCAATACAATTTTAATAAAATCTCACGAAAGGATTCAATTATAATTTCTGAAATTTGCAAAACAATTCATAGAAACAATTCAACTATTCAGTAAAATTTTTTCTTATTTTTGATAAAACTTTTCGAAAAAATTCATTTATTTTCCAAACATCTAATAAATTCGGCAAAAGAATTGAATTATTTTTAAAAATAGTAAAATCATTCGCAAAAATTAAATTATTTCTATAAATAATAAATTTTTTCACAAGAATTCCTGCGATAACTTTTATAAATTTTGAAAATAATTGAAACTAAAAGCAGTTTAATTAAAATTTCCAGAAATAATTGAATTTTTGCCAAGAATAAAATTGGATTGAAAATATTTCAATTCTTACAAAAAGTTTTATCAAAATTTTCCAAAATTGAATTTTTGCGAAGTTAATAATTTTAACAAATTTTAAATGTTAAAATTATTTCAAAATTGAAAAAAAAAGTTTTAGTTTAGGAAAATTTTCTAAAATCGCAAGTAAATACGTTTGAAGCATTTTATTCAATTTTTTTTAATAATGCAGTTTTTTTTTAAATTGTAAATGAAAATTTTAACAGTAATTCAATTTTATGAACAATTTTATTAAAAAAAAAATAAATAAAAATAATTAAAAATTAAATTAAATTAATTTTAAAATAATTGTGTTTTTTAATAATTGAAATTAAAGATTTGACTATTGATGTTGACTAAAATTTTATTAAAAATTTTTTTTTTTGAATTAAATTGTTTTGAAGGATTTATTAAAATTTTAGAAGATAATTGAATTTTTTTGAATAATGTTTTAACTATAATTAAGAAAAAACTGATTTTTTTCGTCAAATTTTACTAAAGATTTTTAAAGAATTGCAGATTATTTTAGGAAATAATTTTAAAAATTGTATTTAAAAATAATTTAATTTTTCCAACGAATTTTACTATTTACAAGAATTTATAAATAACAAATTTTGTAAAATAAAAATTTTACGAAGGATTTATTGATGTTTTAGAATAATAAATTTTAGAATTCAATAAAGTTATTCAATTCTTTAATTATTTATTTTGAGAAATTTTATAACGAGTTAAGAAAAAAAAATTTAGTTCATTCGTAAATTTTTATTGAAAATAATTCAATTTTTGCAAAGATTTTACTATTTGAAAAAAGAATTGAATTGTTTCGAAGAATTTATTAAAATTGTATTAAAAATAATTGAATTCTTCCGAAGAATTTTATTACTATTTATAAAAATAATTGAATTTTTTGGAAGAATTTATAAAAATTTTAGAAAATAAATTAATTCTATGTTAATATTTGAGAATTTAAATTCTTTCGAGAAATTCTATTAAAATTGTATTAAAAATAATTGAATTTTTCCAAAGAAATTTACAATAATTCATTGATGTTTATAAATTGTAAAATTGTTTGCAGAAATTTAATTAATTTCAATACAATTTTAATAGAATTTCTCGAAAGAATTTAAATTCTCAAATATTAACATAAAATTAATTTATTTTCTAAAATTTTTATAAATTCTTCCAAAAAATTCAATTATTTTTATAAATAGTAATAAGATTCTTCGGAAGAATTCAATTATTTTAAATACAATTCAAATAAAATTCTTCTTCATAAAATCAAATTGCTTTCAAAATTATAATTAAATTTAAAAAAAAACTCCATTAGTTTAAAAAAATTTAAAGAAATTCTTCAAAAGAATTTAATTAGGATTTTTAAAATTTGATAAAATTAGTTTAAAAAAATTTAAAGAAATTCTTCAAAAGAATTTAATTAGGATTTTTAAAATTTTTAGTAAAATTCTTCACGAGAATTTAATAACATTTTTAGAAGGAATTTTATTATTATCAAAGTTTTTGATAAAGTTCTTTGCAATAATTCGATGATTTTCAATAAATTAATTTTAAAATTTAAAATATTTGAAAAGAAAAATTATAAATAAAATTTAAGAAACAAAAAAGCAAACAACAACGAACTTTAAACTGGGAATAGATTACCGGATCACGAACTTTATTAATATAGATTAAAAAAATTGAATTTTGTCAAAAATCTAGTTATACTTAATAGGATAATTTTTAAAATTTTAATTATTAAACTATTCGTAAAATATCTAAATATTAAAAAATTTTATGATTCGCATAATAATAAATTTTGTATAATAGTGAAAATGATAAATTGAATAAATGTTATGCGTAACATTTGCTAGTAAGAAATTAATTGTTTTTCTACTTTTCATATACAATTGAAATAGAATGTTAATGAATAAACTTGGAATGACCGTTATTTCTTTTTTTTGTATAATTTGTATCTTATTTGAAAAAAATGACATAAATTGCTATCTAGTTTGACCAGAAAAAACTCCAATCAACCGTAATTTCTAAATTTAGATAAAGCACCTAATTAATGCCACGTAAACTAATTCAGTCTTGTATAGTAGATTTTCCAGAATTAGAATTAAAATTGAAAATTGTCTAACTCTCGTTTTGTTTGTTTCGAAACACAGGCACTGAGGAGGATCAAGAAGCCACAGACATGCTCGTCGGCAACGCTCAAAATCTCATGCAGAGCGTCAAGGAGACAGTTCGCGCCGCCGAATGTGCCAGTATTAAAATTCGCACAGCCTCTGGAATGAAGCTGCGATGGGTTCGACGTCAGCCCTGGTATCAATACTAAAGTTTAGATATCGAAAAACTTTGTATTTCTCGTACAAGTTTTCGCTGCCCTCTTTAGAAGAGTTTCTTCACAAAAAAAATGTCGAAATCTGCTCCTGAATCACAGTAATAATAATAATAATGTTAATAATTTAACACTAAAAACTCGAGATAATCAGCATTTACAGGAGTAGAAGATTAAATATCCGGATTTATATCAGTCGTAAAACGGAAATACTCAATTTAACAATTTTTAATGCATGACTTTTATATAGGCAATTTAGGGCAGAAATTTTTGGAGTGTTTTCAATATCACGTAGAGTTTATACAAATTAATATACATACACTATTTTTTAATACAACTATGAGTCTGGAGTCGTGGCAGTTTATTTTTATAAATTTACATATACGTGCAATAATCCCCCATTGTAAGTCAGCAAAACTGGTCCATTTCTTATATTTCTTCTTAATACCGACAAATGGTGCTAAATATTTGCCAAAAGAGAGTCACTTTGAGGAGAGAGTATTATTGTCTTCCAAATTCTACTCATTGTTTCATTTCAGATTTTTACATTTCACAATAATTATTTATTTTTGTTACAATTTTATCAAGGTTGACACAGAAATTAAATTTGATTTAATTTTGTTTTTTCCTGATTTTTCTCCGATTTCCAGAGAAAATTCTGACTTTTCCCCTGACCCTAAAGAATATTCTGATTCACTCTAAAAATTATTAGATACCGAAAAAAAGGTTCAATTCATTTTTCAATATTTTAATTTGAAACCTCTGCAAAATTCAACTATTTCTCAAAATTACCGCTAAAATTGATAAAATTTACCCGCCAAATTCAATTATCTAAAATTTAAACTAAAATTAAGTTTTAAATTAAGTTTTTAGCAGATTTATAGAGATTTTAATTATTTCAAGACAAAAATAATAATTTATTTTCGTACTTAAAATCTAACTTAAAAAAATAATAATTTATTAAATAATTGAATTCTTTCGACAAATTTTAATAAAAATTTCAAGAATAATAACATTTTATTGAATTCTCGAGAAAATTTTTACTATTTATAAAAATCATTGAATTATTGCAACCAATTTAGTTAATTTCTAAAAGTTGCAATTATTAATTAGCAATTATTATTCTCCGAAATTCAATGATTATCTAAAACTTAAACTAATATTAATTTTTAAATAAATTTTTATTAGAAAATTCTACGAGAATTCAATTATTTAAATACAAACATAGATAATTTATTAAAAAATTTACTATTTCTTAAAATTTACATCTGATAAAAAATTTATAGACAAATTTTTATGTAATTGAAATCTTTCGACGAATTTTAATATAATTTTTCAAAATTATTACATTTTTCGAGGAGTTTGATGAAAATGATTGTATTAGAAATAATTGAATTCCTTAAGAGAATTTTATTTTTTTTTTTTTGAAATTAATTACATAGAATTTTATAAAAAAGTTTCAAATATTTAATTTTTTTTCGAATTAATTTATACAAATTCTACTTTAAATTATTTAATTCCAGTAAGTTTCATTATTTTCGATAACAATTGAATATTCGTGTAGAACTCAAAATTGGTTTGAAATAATTGAATTCTTTTGTGGGAAAATTTATTAAAATTAAAATGTACAAATTTTGAATTAAGTAAATTTTTGAAAATAATTTAATTTTGCAATGAATTTTATTGAAGTTCCTGGAAATAATTGAATTTTGTCAAAGAATTTCGTTATTTATTTATAAATATAAGTGAAATGTTGACATTATTTTTTTTAAATTGAGTTATCGCGAAGAATATTTTTAAATTTGAAAATAATTGAATTTTTGTCTTGAATATTGTTATTTATGAAAATAATTGAATTTTTGTCTTGAATAGTGTTATTTATGAGAATAATTGAATTTTTCAGTTAATTTTACTAAACTTTTAATAAATAATTGAATTTCGGTGAAAAATTTTGCTATTTTATAAAATTAATTGAAATGTTGACGAGATAATTTTTAATTATTTTTAAAAATAATTGAATTTTCGTGAAGAATTTTCTTTAATTTCAAAATAATTGGATTTTACAGTGAATTTTCAAAAAATAATTGAATTTTACAGAGAATTTTATTGAAATTTAAAAAAATAATTGAAATGTTGAAGAGATAATTTTTTTTAAATAATTGAATTCCTAAGATAATTGATTTTCTGTAAAGAATTTTGATATCTATTGAGATTGTTGAATTCTTTCAAGGAATTTCGTTAAAACTTGAAAACTTAAAACAAATTTCAACAGAATTGAAATTAAAATATTTTAACCAAATTATTTCATTGAATACTTTTTAAGCCGAAATAAAATGCCACTTATAAATTCTAAAAATTTAATTTTTTTCAGTATTTTGAATAAAAATCCCTGACTTTTCTCTTATTTCCCTAAATTCTCTGATCTGTGAAAACCTTGATATTTTTAATTCCTCAAAACTTCTGTAAAATACTATACAAGTTTAAATTGCTCCTTCAAATTAAAATTTATTTTTAACAGTACGCGAAGTAAAATTTGACGACAATTCTACGTCTCGAGTAGTTTTATTCTCCAATAATTCGAGTTTTGATAAATCTGACAAAACAGCCGAATGAATGTGAAACAAAAGATCTTTAATTTTTTTACCTGTTTATTTTCTTGACTACTCGAAAATGAACATTTTTCAATGAAAAATTTGTATTACCTTTTCACAAATTTTAATATTATTTTATGCGTTAATTGTTTGATATACAAAGAATGTTTGTATAAAATCATTAATTTTTATAAAAAAAATGACACGTTTTATTCTCATTTTATAAATTATTTAACTTTCGATTTTGAAATGTTTAAATTGATGAAAAATAACTAGTGATTTTGAATGGCAAGAGCTGGGAAAAAATCGCTTAGTCCAAAAATCAGAAGCAACAAGTCCAAGCAACAAGTGCAATTCCAAGTATTATATTATATGACTTATAAGAGATTGAGTGTTTATATTAGATATATATTATTATATAAAAAATAGTATAAATGGTAGATTTGTTATTAATCTAATTGTTAGGTATCTTATCATCCAACGTGCTTGCCTTATTATCGAGCTTAAATTTTATCTACTAGCACAATCTAATTTAATACTACGAAACATCGGAATGTTGATAATAGAAATTTTATATTTATTGTTTACTAAACTTGCTATATACATGGTATAATAAAAAGCTTTTATTAATTTACATAACAAACCAAAGGGTTTATTTTTCTTTAATTCATTCCTCCTTATTTAGGACTCGGCCACCACATTTTTGGGAATTTGCACTGGCCTCAAGTACGGATTGTCAATCGTATCCTGTTGAGTCGTTGTCTCTTCGTTTTGATCCACGGGATCAACTTTCGCCTTTACTTCTGAAAAACGAACAGTTTTGATAACAATTTATTTTAATCATTTTAATTTTTTTGAGAAAAAACTTGACTATTAACGCAATTTTGTTAGAAACAATTAATACAATTCAATACAAACTGCAAAAAAGAAAAAAAAAACTTCAATACACAAATACAATTATTAAAATTAATTAATAAATTAGATTGGAAAAAATTTAGAATCATTTTTCGTAGCTCTATGCGATCAAAATGAATAGAAGAAATTCGTTTAGTAATTAAATGAAGTTAAGAAACGAGATTGAATGAATAAAATTGATAATCAATTACCTTCTTCAACTTCCTTCTTTTCTGGCTTCTTTCTTTTGACAGGTTTTGGCTCAAACTGCTCCTCTGTCTCTTGATCAAACACTTGATCTGTAGGCAGGAGTGCAGTGAGATAACTAGGATGCTGTGGTTTACAGGCAATCACTGAAAAAGAAATACAATTTCTCTGTGGTTTTTGTCGAACTTAAAGAAATTTAGATCAATAATATCTACAGGGATCGTAAAAAATAATTCCAATTATTGAACTTCTCTTAAATGTTTATAATTTCAAATTTCTGAATGTTCAAATAAATATGGAGTTTTTAACGTTCACCTAAACGGAATTTTTTTCACTTTAAGTGTTTTTGAAATTTATTATCGAAAGAAGAAAAATAATTAAAATTAAACAATATTTAGTTTAGAATTAATTTGTTTTAATCTAAAAAATAATTTTTTTGTAAATAAAATACAAATTAGAAGAAGTAAAAAAAATATTGTCATTCATTTGAACGTTTGAAACTTTAGAACTAAAAAATATGTCTTGGGAATATTTTACAAAGCTAATTTTTCCAAAATGTTCAGTAAAACTCTTCGAAACTTCAATTTTTTAATACAAAATTTAAAATCTTAAAGTTTATAAAATTATTAGTTTACTAACAATTTTAATTTTAATTCTTTCATAAAATAAATCATTCTACATGCAAATTGAGTTCTTTAATACTTTTTATAAGATTCAATTATTATATGAATATTTGAAAATTACATTTTTTTCAATCTCTAACGAAATTCTTTAAGACAATTAATTTAAATCAATTTAACAAATTTTCTATTAACTTGATCATTGCTTTTTGGATTTTTATGGAAATATTTATTTATTTCTTTAGCAAATTAAATTCTTAGTACTTATTAAGTAAATAATTAATTATTACTGCTTATTATTGTCAACATTTAAAAAAAAATACTTCGAAAGAATTGAATTATTTTCATAAATAATAGCAGATTTCTTTGAAAGGATTCAATTACTTTTATAAACATAGTAAAATTCGTTGCAGAAATTCAATTATTTGTTAATAATTGAATACAATACAATTTTAATAAAATGGAAAAATCAAATTTTCAATTATAACTTAAGACAAGATTATTTTAAAAAAAAATTGAAAAAATTCTATGTTTAATTCAAATATTTTCCGAATTTTCAATTAAAATTTATTAGAAAACGTTATTTTAAAAAAAAATGTAAAGAAACTCGTCAAAAGAATTTAATTATTCATAAAAAGTGTAATAAAAATTTGTGAAGCTATTTGTCGATTTATTTATGTTCGAAATGAAATAAAATTGTAGTTAACGAGAAAAAAAACCCGGGAAGAATTGTGACAAAGCCGGAAAAAACTGCGAATTTTATTAAACGGAAATCGTAGACACTCTAAAAGTGGTATAAATTAATAAATTAAAATAATGGTGAAAAATAATACTTACAGGGAAACATGCTATTATCTTCAGTAAGAAATAAACTGTGTGTTTCGCCAGTTTTAGCGACGAATCTCGTTAACGCTCTTTCGATGTCACGTTTTTGGTTAGCTACTTTTTCTCTTATAGCTTCGTATTCCGTAACGGGTTGCTTGTGGGTCTGAAAATAATTTCATTAAACTAAGTAGATTTTTTACAACCAAATAACTTGTATTCATAACTCAAGGAAATGCCAGTTTTTTTTAAAAGTCAACTTTTTTCAAAGTTAACTTTTTATCAATTTATAATCAGTAATTTTAATTTTCTTAATTAAAGAGTAAGCGAGTCTCTCTAATTCATATTGTTCCACCTTCAGAAGACGATCGCAAGTAGAACATTGTTTTAAATAATTAATTTTTTCGAAGTGAAATAAATAACACGAAAATTTTATTTTAAGTAATTGAATTCTAGTGGAAAACTTTATTTCTGAAGATAATTTAATTTTTCGATTTTAATTACTTTGAAATAGTATTAAAAATAATTGAAATTCTTCAAAGAGTTTAATTATTATTTATCAAAATATTTGAATTCTTGTTTAGAAATATTAATTATTTGTTAAAAAGAATTAATTTTTTTTATGTTGTTTATCAACATAATTGATTCCTTCCATAAATTATTTATTCCTAACTAATTGAATTCAAGGGAAGATTTTTATTGAAATCTAGAAGAATAATTGAATTATTTCAAAAAAATTGAATTAAAATTGTATTTAAAACATTTTATTTCTTTCCAACAATTTTACTCAAATACTTAAAAATTTAAAATAATTGAATTCGTGTAAAAAAAAATTCAAATAATTTTCTAAATAATTAAATTCTGCAAAAAAAAATTTAAAAACACATTTATTAAACTAATTCACCTTTTCGTGGAATTAAAATCAAATTTTTTAAAGTAATTATATTTTTTGATTAATTGCCGTAAAATTCTATTAAAAATAATTAAAATTCAAAGAGTTTTCTTATTTATTCGAATAATTGAATTTTTACGAAGAGTTTCATAAAAAAATTTGCGAATAATTCGATTCTTCTGACGAATTCTATTAAAATTTTTAAGCATATATTTTTTAATAAATACGATTAAAATTGTATTAAAAAGAATTGAAATTTAGCAATTAATTTTATTCTACTATGAAAATAATTGAATTATTGCGAAGAATTTTATAAAAAAATGTTTCATACAATTCATTTCTTTCGAAAAAATTAATGCAAATTCTATTTTTTTAAATTTAATTCCTGTGAAACTTTTATTATTTTAGAAAATAATTGAATATTCGAATTGAATTTTGTCAAAATTGTTCATAAAAATTGAATTCTTGTGATAAATATTGTTATTTCTGCAAATAATTGAAATTGTGAAATAAATTTTATAAAAGTACCGGAAAATAATTGAATGCTTGTAATCATTGTTTTGAAATTTTTTAAAATAATTGAATTTTCAAGAAGAAATATATTGTTTTTAAAACTAATTGAATTCTTGTGATGATTAATGTTATTTAAGAAAACAATTAAACTTTGCAAAGAATTTTATTCAATTGACTCAAAATAAATAAATTTTCGCAAATAATTTTGTCAATCAACATTATTTAATTATTTCGATAAATTATTTATGTAAATAATTGAATTCTGAGGAAGAATTGTTTCACGATCTAAAAGAATAACTGAATTATTAAAAATATTAAATAATTGAATTCTTCAAAAGAATTAAAAAGAAATTGTTTGAATAATTGGTTTTTTAGAGGAATTGAAATTTAATTTTTAAGAATAATTTCATTTTTTGAGTAATTCCTGTAAAATTGTATTAAAAATAATTGGAATTCAGTCATGAATTTTATTATATTTATAAAAAAATTGTAATATTGACAATTTTTTTAAAAATTGAATTTTCGTGAAGAATTTTTTTTTAAATTTGAAAATAATTTAATTTTTTAATTTTTAGTTAATTTTATTAAACTTTAAAAAAATAATTGAATTTCGGTGAAAAATTTGGTTATTTATCAAATTAATTGAAAATGTTGACGAGATAATTTTTATTATTTTTAAAAATAATTGAATTTTCGTGAAGAATTTTCATTAATTTCAAAATAATTGATTTCTTGTCTTGCATATTGTTATTTATGAAAATAATTGAATTTTACAGTGAATTTTATTGAAATTTCAAAAAATAATTGAATTTTACAGAGAATTTTATTGAAATTTCAAAAAATAATTGAATTTCGATGAAGAATTTCGCTATTTATAAAAGTAATAGAAATGTTGAAGAGATAATTTTTTTTATTTTTAAAAATAATTGAATTCCTAAGATAAAAATTAATTATTTATAAAAATAATTGAATTATTGCGAAAAATTTTATTTTAATGTGTAAAAACAATTGTGAATTTCTATGACAAATTTTATTATTTTTTAAAAGAATTGAATTCTTCATATAGGATTTTGTTTGTTTGTAATAATGTTTTCGAAATATTATAAATAGTATGAAAATTTTATATTAAATAATTGAATTTTTGTGGAAGACTTTATTTGTGAAAATAATTGAATTTTTCGAATAAATTATTCGAAAATAGAAAATAATCAAAATAGTTGAAATTCTTCGATTTGTATTGATATTTAAGAAAATAATTGAATTCTTGCTTTTAATTTTATCAGAAGTTTTTTTAAAAAATTAAATTTCTATGAAAAGCGTGTTATTATTAGTGAAACTAATTGAATTATTGTGAAGAATTGTATAAAACTTTTGTTAAATACAGATAAATAATTGATTTTTCCGAAAATGCTATTCTACATTAATTGAATTCGTGTGGAAATGAATTATTTTTTGGAAAACCACACGACTCAATAACAATTTGTTTTTGAATTTTAATACAAATCGTCTCATTAGGATTTTTGTTTTCAAAAACGTTGCGAAACTGGAGTTTCAATTTTTTCCAGTGTTCTTGAGAAATTCTTTTTTGTTTTGTTTTTTTGTTTGCGATCGTCTTTTCGAATGTGGAAGAATTTCAAAAATAAAATGCCCCAGGAATTCATAATAAAACTCACGGGAGTTCTGATGTAGGCGTGTGGATCTGGAAGTGCTGGCAAATGACTTGGAATGTGAGCAGGATGATTTTGTTTCACTCCAGCTTGAAGAATATTCAACTGCTTCGTTTGCGTTTGCTGCTGCAATTGCGGCAAAATAGATCTATTCGATCTGTTCGCATAAGTGCTAATATCGTCTGTTCGAATTCCGGCATTCACTAAAGCCAAAATTAGATCCGCTATCAGGACTTCCGTTCTTCCTGCCAGTTCACAATAATTTCTCGAAGATTGTCCAATTTCGACAATAACTGCAATTTAACGATTTTTAATTCTATTTCTCAGAAATATAGTTCAATCATTAGAAAGTTATTTCAGATAAAAATTAATAATATCAGAGTAATAAATATTTTTCAAAAAGAAAAATTCGTAAATTAACAAAAAAGACAAAAAATTCGGAACTTTCTCATGAATTTCTTCTCAGTTTAACTGTTTCCTGTACTTTTAATAAAAATACCTTAATTTTCCCTGATTTTCCTGACATGTAACAAACTCTTTATAGATTATTTATTCATTTTTGTACACAAAAGATACAAAATATGTTGTAACGAAAGCAAAAAAACAAAATCTTTTGTATACAAAAAAACTAACCTCAAAAATTGGAAAAATAAGAAAATAAAGAAATAAGGAAAACTGAAAATCGAAAATCTTGAAGATAAAGGAACGATTTTTTCTCCATTAATTATAAAATACTTGAGACAAAATAATACACGCGTATACAGCAAATAAAAAAAGAATTACAAAATCGACAGATGATCAAAAAAAATACTCACAAGACTGAAGCATTTCTGTCAAAACTTCAACACATTGCTTCTCGGCGGTGTCGTAACCCGATTCCACCAACAATGTACAAACGACGCGATTTAATATTTTTCTCCTCGTATTTAATTCTTCCATTTTTTCCGTGTTCACAATCATTGTAAATTGTCACAATTTACATGTAAACAAACTGCCATCAAAGACGATACTACCACACAGTCACAGACATGAATTTAACACAGTAAAAGTCAAGTAAATGTGTCAAATTTGCGTGTGTATGAAATTGTTTCTTTCCAGGCTTTCCAGTTGGCTGAAAGTAGAGCTAGGTTCCCGACTCAAACCGAAAAATCCCGAACTGTAAAGTAACGTTATTATTCTCCTGTCAAGCTTTACTTTTCAAACATTTTCCAAACATTTATTTTGATCCATTGTTATAATTTGTTCGTTTACATGAAAAAGTAAGTAAAAGTTCATTCAACAAGTAGCAATGGCGATAATAATTCACCACGTTTTGAAAATTAGGAAATTTTTCATTACCACCTGTAACCTATAAAGAAAATTGTCATACTGAATTCACGTGCGTGCACTTTATTTACTTTAAACTGCAGTTTTAATGTTATTCCAGTACGTGCATGTTTTTTATTATTTTACGACAAAAAGAAAATAAGGAAGTGAATTGAAATTTGAAGGTAGTATGAGTTTTTATCAAATTTAATATTATTTATGTGCTTATTTGGATTTTTTATTATTTTATTTCACCTTATTCACAATAAAATTAGGTTTATATATCTTCCAACAAAAGAAAAGTCGGTTATCTTCGCTCTTACATCCTGGAGTTGAAGTTTATCGAAAAAATACCCCTGTCAAAAAAGACCTTTAATAAAATAATATTAAACCATGCCTCAAGGTTTTTAAAATTTTCCACGTATTTTAAATATAAAAAACCTGTTTTTCTGAAGATATAAAATCTATACAAGAAAAACCAATAGTTTCAAGCGAATCTCGATTTTTTTTTTAAATATTTTTTCTCGCCCCGATTGAATTGAAAATCTGTTTACGATGTAACGGAATTAATAATGTTGTTTTTAAAAAATTATTCGGTTCTTTGTTTTGAAAGTTTTTTCACTTTTGCTTTAACGAAAATTTAATTCGTAATTTTAGTTATTATAAAAGTCCTGATTTCGGGTTATATATAAAAAAATAAAGTAATAAATTTTAAATTCGATTTAGTGGAAGCATAGAGAATTAAATTTTCAACATTTTAAACAATTAAAAGCAGCATTTTAATAAAAGTTACATTTTTTTGTAAATTGGGAAATATTCTTTAAATATTAGGTTATGTTACTTAAATTCTACTTCGTGCTTAAATTGTTTCTTATTGACAGATAATTGTAATCTTCAATTATTATAGGCAATTTTTAATTGTTAAAATGTTGAAAATAAAAATTTGGAATCAATTAATTGTTTTCAAATTTGTCATTAAATATTAATTTCTTAAATATTATTTCGGATAAAATTTTGTCTTAGTATAATTATTAAAAAATAAAGAAATTGTTGCAAAGTTTTTTTTTTATTTATTTCTAAAAAAAATCAAAATTTCGGTAAAAATTGTAATAAAAAAATTAAAATTGTTCTTTTTTAAAAAGAAATTTCTGAGATTTTGTTTAAAAAAAATTGTGCCTTATTACAATTGAGAAATATCCATTTTTTCACTGTTTAAAAAAAACTTCAGAATTTTGTACAAAATTTGTGATTAAAAACGAGAAATTATTGCAAATATTTTTCTTTATAATTTTATGAACAAAATTGTAATTGATAAGACGAAATCATTAAAAACGGGGATATTTTTTATATTTTTTAATCGCGTAATACATTTTAACAATATTCTATTTTTTGTATAAAAATATTTCTATTTCTAGCGATGAATTTTATTAAAATTTTTGAAAATCCTAATTCAATTTTTTATAAAAACTATTTTTTCATTTTTTTAAATATAGTTTTTTAAAAATAATTTCAATTGAAAATTTTGATAATAATTGAATTCCTGAGAAACATTTTATTGTTTATAAAAAATAATTTAATTCTTGCGACGAATTTTACTACTTATAAAAATAATTGAATTGTTTCGAAGGATTTATTAAAATTTTAGAAAATTATTGTATTTGTCATCGAACAATTATTTTAAAAATTAAAATATTTTAAAATTCTTTTAAGAACATTTATTAAAGTTGTTTTAAAAAATAATTTAATTCTTTCAAAATGTAATATTAATAATTAAAATATAATTCTATTCGTGCATGAAATTTTATATTAAAAATTATTAAAAATAATTGAATTTTTGCAGAAAAATTTATTATTAACAAATTCAATTGAATTATATTTCAAAGAATTTATAAAAGTAAGAAAAAATAATTACTTGTTGAATTCTTTAAATAATTTTATAACGATTTATGAAGAAAATATAATACTTTCGTGAAATTGTATTAAAAAATTTTTAATAATTGAATTTTAATGAAATTTTTTTATAACAAATTAAGGAAAAAATTTGAATTTTACTGAAATTTTTTTATAACAAATTAAGGAAAAAAATTGAATTGCTTTCAGTATAATTGGATTTTTGCCAAGAATTTTATTTTTTGCAAATAAGAATCATTGAATTGTTTCGAAGGATTTTTTGAAATTTTAGAATATATTTGATTTTTTTCCAAAAATAATGTTTAAAATTAAATTTAAAATTAATTTATAAAAAAAATTAAATATTTTGAAAGCATTTATTAAAATTTTATAAAATAATTGAATTTTTGTGAAGAATTAGGTTTTTTATTTTTAAAAATATAAAAAATGATTAGTAATTATGTACTTAATGAGTGAATTTTTCAAATTTTGATTATGAAATTATTGAAATATTTATAATCGAAAATAAAGAATTTTGTAATTTTCAAAACAATAATAATTTTACTATCACGTTCCTCGTGTAATATTTTACTGTTAATAATAAAGACTGTTTGATAATTATAAAATTATATGATTTCTGAAAAAGAAAATTTTGTGTTTGGGACATAGTAAAAAAATCTAATTTACTGCAAAAATAGGTTTTTCTAGATTTTATACGAAATTTACGATAAATAGTGTTTTTATTAATAAATTAATAGTTTTATTTATTTTTATCTACTTTATAATCAAAGAAAGGTAGTATTTTTTCGATAAACAAAAAAAGAGAAAAAATGGGGCAAAGGAACTCGTATTTTTTTTTCCTTTTCATTTTCGAACCACAAACATGCATTAAATTCATAAGTAACATTTTTATTCAACATTTTAATCAGTAAAATTTTCCACAGCAAAATGTCTGACGTTGAGACTTCATTCTACAACGAGGATATATTAAAAGAAAAGTCACCGGTTGACAATAAAATTCCCCGATCTCCCGCCGTAGCTGCCTATGAATCGTACGCTGCTTGGAGAAAGAAAAAATTCCCTCCGAAAGCTCTGGACTATAATGCAGAAGAATACAGTCCGCCTTCGGCAAAAAATACAAATGACAATTATTCAACTCAACGACAATCGGATTTCAATTCCAGAAAATCGTCATATTTTCCCACCGACGATGAAATGCCATCAAATCACAATCAACCGGATTCAAGATTATCGCCGAGGTCGTCTCAATTTTCCCCAGACTTGGAAAACTTGCACCTCGCCCAAAAACCACAGGAAAGAAGATCTTTTCCATCGCAAGAAAATCGTGAAAAATATAATCCAAATATGTTCCAAGGAAACGGAAGCAGGGTCCAATTGAATACGAACGCAGCTCGAAGATCCTTTCCAGAGAACAGAATTTCTAGGGAAGCTGAAAATTGTTTGAAATTGTACTCTTCGGGTGGATCATCGTCGCCTTCGGATTCGGGAACATTGCAGACGAGGCACAAGAGTGTCGCTACTCCTCGTAGACCTTCGCAATTTTCTTCTGGTTCGAAGAGCGGTCAGAGGGAAATAACGAGCGGAATTCCGGTGGAATATAATAGAGCGAGTCCTAATGCTATACAACCGTTTCGACAGGAATACGGAACTTTTCCTAACTACCCGACTTGTCCAGGCGATCACAGGAATCACAAGAATCACAAGAGTCGCGAGTCAGAGAGCGGAGAAATGGTCAAAGGTCTCTTGAAATTGATCGACAATCAAAACGAGCAAATAAAGAACCTTCAATCGCAGCTCGATCGCCTTCTGTCGATTCACGAGGAAACTTTAAAGGAGCGAGCAAAGTGCATGTGCTCAATGGAGCTTTCTCGACAGAATCCTCAGATTTGCATGCAAGCCGCTCTTCAGAGGAAGAGCGCAATAACAACCGACAGTTACTCCCATCACGAACTGGCGAAATTCCCCGAATACAATCCAGTGACTTCGAGTGATGCTTCCAAAAAGGCCTTAATGGAGCGAAAAGTCTCCATCGGCGTCATGACGAGCTTCGAATTCACCGTTCAAAACAGCCCCTTCAATAATGACGCCGAAAGTCAGCCAATAGTCGAAGAAGAAGAAGCGGAGGAAATCCACCGGGAAATTACGACCCAAGATCTCTCCAAGAGGAAACCGAATCTATTTTCCCGAATGCCGAGCGCTTTGGAGAACATTACGGAAGACTCCGAGAGTCATCTCTCCTCTAGTCAGCAGCCAAGCAGCAATTGCTTATCGTCCTGCAAAGGGGGAAATATCCAGACCCGGAAAAGCACTTCCCCTAATTCAAACAGTGGAAATATGTTTACAAGTCTCAACAGTCGCTCGAACAGTCCCAGCAATTTTAAAAGAACCACTACGCCGCAGTTTGATAGTAACTTACAGAAACAGAACAGAACGAAAACAGACACGCAGGAAATAAGGAGCGTCTCACCGACACCATCTGGTCAAGACCACGAAAACTACCGAGAGAAAGAAGCTTTCAACAATCAGAGGAGATTCGACCCGAGAGAGAAGAGCGAGGACAAAAAGAACTTCCAAGAAGAGAGCTTGATTCTCGGGGAAGAACAGGTTCAGGTTGCAGAACGCTCTGTCCCGAGTCCTGCGCCGAGTATTCACATTGAAAATGAGGATTTTTCGAGCGAGGAAGGCAGCGTTCTTACGAAACGAACCCCTAGGGTCGGCTGGACTTTTTACAACAATGTCCTCGGGCAGGTGAATCACATTCTACAGAATTCTCCTCTCCAGGATCAGGATTCTCGCAATAAAAACGCTCCACAGGAACTGGATAAGAATCTTTTAATCGACACAGTGAAAGCTGCGACGATCGATCAGTTGACGAAGCTGGGAATCAGTTTTGCAGATAATGAAAGAGAAGCAGCTAATTCTAACAAAAAGTGAGTTTTTCGTTCTTAACAATCACTTGGCTTGTATACATATTTAGAACCAATTAAATTTTTGGGTTTTTACAAAGCCTAATCCTCAAAAAACAAGTCGAAGAAGACACTCTTTCGTGACAATAGTTATTTTTGTATCAAGAGCGCAAAAAAAAAGATCTCGCCAGAGTTCTAATTGTCTTTGCATCCATGTTGCAATTTGCAAACATAATTTTTTGTCCGAACTGCATAAAAAGTATGGCTTTTGAAAACAAGAAAGATGAATTCTTTTTAATGGTGAAAGAAGTTGTTCTTAAATTTAGTAAAAACTGATTTTTATTTGCTTACCAGGGACTGTCGGCAAACTTTAGTTTCGTTTTAGTTTATCAAGTTGACACTAAACTAATATTTAGACGTTAATTTAGTTTTCAGTCAACACGAAACTATTAAGAACATAACTATTAATTAATATTAGCTATTAGCTAATTAAGCTATTAATTTTTAATTCTTTTCGGCATCGGTCCCTCTGGTTTTGACATTTTTAAGTGAAAGCGGGAGCAAAAAATTTTTCCGCTCGTAAATACGTTTCTGTTTAAATTATTATTCTTTATTATAAATACTAGTAAATGATACACGCGCGGAGCGTATTATTCAATTTTTTGTTCTTATTAAAATTACAAAATTTTTCATTTTCAAATATAAATTTTTAAAATAATTTCTTAGTCAAAATTCAAAAAATCCACTTATTAAGTAAAAAATTAATTATTACGGTTCATATTTTTTAAATTTTAATAAAATTTCAGGAAAGCATTCAATAGTTTCTAAATTTTTAATAAATAATTCTAAACAATTAAATTATTTTTTTAAGTAGTAAAAACTTTACAAGAATTCAATTATTTTTAAAACAATTTTAATTGAATTTCTCTGAAGAGATCAATTTCTAGAAATATTTTTAACACACTTCGAAAAAGTTCAATTTTTTTCTAAACTGTTAATAAATCCTTCGAAACAATTAAATTATTCTTATAAATTATAGTAAAATTCTTCGCAAGAATTAAATTAATTTTAAAAATAGTAAAATTCTTTGCAGGAGAATTCAATTATTTTCAAAATAATTTTAATTAATATCCTCGAATGAATTTAATATAAAATTTAAATATTTAAATTTTTTATTTTCTTAAATATTTTCACAAATTTTAATTATTACCTAAAATTTTGATAAATTCTTCGGAACAATTCAATTATTTTTATAAATACTAAAATTCTTTGCAGGAATTAAATTATTTTCAATCCAATTTAAATAAACTGACACGAAAGAATTTAATTATATTTTCAAAAATTTTCATAAAATTCTATTTCAACAAGAATTTTAAATTCTTTAAAAATAATTCAATTATTGACAAAATATTTCAAAAAAAAAAAACAAATTTAATTATTTCTCAAAATTATAATAAATTCTTCGAAACATTTCAATTATTTTTATAAATAGTAAAATTCTTTTGCAACAATTAATTTATGTTTATAAATAGTAAAATCCTTTGCAGAAATTTAATTATTTGCAAAACAATTTTAACAGAATTTCTCGAAAGAATTTTAATCTTCAAATATTAACATAAAATTCAGTTATTTTCTAAAATTTTAATAAATTCTTCGGTACAATTCAATTATTTTTATAAATAGTAATAAAATTCTTTGCAAGAATTCAATTATTTTTATAAATAGTAATAAAATTCTTTGCAAGAATTCAATTATTTTTACTACAATTCTTCATAAAATCTAATTGTTGAATTTTATCAAAATTGTTTTGAATATAATTGAATTCTTGTGAAATATTTTATTTTTAGAATTAATTTAATTCTTGCGAATAATTTTACTATTTTAAAAAAAATTGAATTGTTTCCAAACATTTATGACATGTTTGGAAAATAAATGATTTTTTTTGAAAAATTTTATAAGAAATGGAAGAAATTTTATCGAACCCTTCAGTGAAGTTTTATTAAAAATTTAACTTAATAAAATTTTGATAAACAAATTGTCTTTTTTAATTTGTTAAAAAAACAATAATTTAATATTTTTCGAGAATTTTCGTAACAATTTGGAAAATAATTGATTTTTTAAAATAATTTCTACAAACACTCTTAGAAATAATTAAATTTTTGAGATTAAAAGCACTTTTAGAATTTTTTTTAAAGAAAATTGAATGTTTTCAAAGACTACTAAATAATTGAATTGTTTTAATGGAATTATGCAAATTTCAGAGACCAATTGAATTGTTTTGTGAAATTTTATTAAAATTGTATTGAAAATAATTTAATTTCTGCGAAGAATTTTACTATTTATATGAAAATAATAGAATTCTTTCGAAAAAGGTTATTATTTATGTAAATAATTAAATTCTTGCAAAGAATTATTTTAGAATTTTTTGGAAAATATAAACAATAACAATTAAATTACTTAATAAGTGAATTTTTCAAATTTTGGATTATGATTTGATTCAAAAATTTAAGTTTAAAAATAAAAAATGTTGTTAGTAGTTTTTATATAATTTTGATAAAGTTATTTGAGAATTTAATTTTTATTTTTATGTAGAAAACAAAATTCACTTGAAATACCTCAAGAATCTTGTTTTCAATTCAATTTTACAAAATATTGGATTATTCATTATTCGAAATGTTTTTTTGCGGAAGACAGAAGTACAAAATTTTTTTTTAATACTAGAATATTTTTTCAACTACTTTTGATGAAATTCCCTGAGTTTAAAATTTTTAATTAAAATTTTTAAAGAAACTCCATTAGTTTAAAAAAAATTGAAAGAAATTCTTCAAAGGATTTTAATTAGGATTGTTAAAAATTTTAATAAAATTCTTGACGAGAATTTAATAACATTTTCAGAAGAAATTTTTTTTTTCTGAAGAAATTATCAAATTTTTTAATAAAATTCTTAGCAATAATTCGATGATTTTCAATACATTAATTTTAAAATCGAAAATATTTGAAAAGAAAAATTATAAAAAAAAGTTAGGAAGCAAAAAAGCAAGCAACTAACTTTGAGCTGCGAATAGATTAGCGGATCACGAACTTCATTAATATAGATTATAGAATCTTTCTAATTTCTTATTTCTAATCTTTCTAATTTTAATAATAATCAAATAATTAACAAATTACTTAAATTAATAGGTAATAAAGAATAAACTTTTTACACGAATACATTCGGACAAGTGGTTTTTTTAATACAAAAATTACTCCAATGTTTCGAAATCAATACCCTCGTTAAAGTAATAATTAACAATATTAATCTCTGTGGGTTTTCCAAATTCATTCTGTTTGCAGTATGAAGTTAGTTTTTGTATATCCTTTTGTTTTTTTTCTTTTTCAAAGACTTTGGTTTTTCGATTTGTCAATATAAATTTTTATTGTTTATTTAGAGAAAAGGTTAGTAGATATTGCTTTTATAAAATAAGGTAAGAAATTTTCATAATGTTGATTTAGAAATTTTATAATTATTTTTTGTTTATATTTTAAAAATTATTAGTTTCTTTTGAAATAAAAAGTTGTGAAATTTTTATTTTTTAATTACAATTTTTAACAAATTGTTTCTATTTTAAATTAAAAAAAATGTGTAGGAAGAATTTGTGTATTTAATAATTACAATTTTTCTTTTTTTATGTATATAAAGATATTTTATATTTTACTAGCTAAAAAAATGCTTGTATACTTTCTCATATAATAATCATGTCTATTCACAATTCACATTTTTTTATTAAAGAACAAAATATTTAATTTCATTTGAAGAATTTCTTTAATAAGATTTAATTTTTTAACTTTCTAAAAACCAATTTATTTTAAGTTTAATCCAGAAATTAATGAAAAAATTTGCATAATTTCTTTTTCTGAATTTAAAAACGAAGAAAAAATAAAGTAATTTAAACTATTTATATTTCTTCATCAACATTTTTTTAAACTTCCATTTTGTAATTAATTTTGAAAATCATATTGTTTTTACAAAATTTGTAGTATTTTTTTGCATAATTTCTATTTATTATCAAAATTTTTTTAACAAAATCAAAATATTATATTTTTAATCAGTATTGATTAATAGATAATAAGAATTAATTATTTAGTATTTTTTAATAATAAATTAACTTTAGAAATAGAATTTTAAAAGTTAAGTATTTTTATGAAACTGAAACTTGCATCCAGTTACCAGTCCAACTTAATTTTTGAAAATTCGATATTGGATTTAAAACAAAAAATATTTAACATTTAAATTTAATTTCTAAAATTAAGCAAAGCAGGTGCTGGTAGCAAATCAAAATCATGAAAATTTCTTTCATTCTTTTCTATTAAACAATATAGTGTTGTCAAAAACATTTTGTCGGGCAAATCGAATTTCTATAATTTCTTTTATTCATTTCTAACAAAATTTGAAAATTATTTAACAAAATGTTAAATGTTATTAAAAAAAGATGAAAAAACTGGAATAATTTCTTAATTTTTTAAACATAATCTTTAATAAAAATTTAATTTTTTTAGAGATAGATGATAAATGTTTTGGCTCAATTAACTTTTTTTCTCTAATTTCTTTTTTAAATTTAATACTGAAAATAATTAAGAATATCAATTGTATTCTTTTAATAGTTGACAAAGATTATTGATTAATTTATAATGAATGAGAATATAAATTGTAATTTTAATTCGTAATCATAATTGTTATAGTTGCTGTTTGATTCTTTGTTTCTTAACTTTTTTGTAATTTTTCTTTTCAAATATTTTAAATTTTTTAATTAATGTATTGAAAATCATCGAATTATTGCAAAAAAATTTATCAAAAAATTTAATAATAATAGAATTCCTTCACAAAATTCCACTATTTAGGAAAATAACTTGAATCTCGCGGAGAATTTTGTTTAAATGTTTAAAAATTCTAATTAAATTCTTTTTGCAGAATTTCTTTGATTTTTTTGTCAAATAATGGAGTTCCTTTAATAATTTTAATCAAACATTTTAAAAATAATTAAAATTTTATGGAGAAGAATTTTTTTTAAATTGTATTAAAAATAATTAAATTCTTGCGAAAAATTTTACTATTTAAAATAATTTAATTATTTTTATTTAGAAAGATTTGTTAAAATTTTAGGAAATATTGAAATTATTTCGTGAAATTTCAATAAAATTTTTGACAATATGAAGAGTAATAAATCATTTTGTATTTAAAAAGTGATTTTTTTTAAATTTTGATTATGAAATTATTTAAAAAATTTATGTTTGTTAATAAAAAATTTTGTAATTTGTATAATAGTATCAAATTAAATACTACGTTCCACGCGCTAGCGCGCGTATCATGTGCTAGTTATAATTATTTTCTAATGTAAACGAACTTTTTAGAGTGACTTTCGACACTTCATATTACTCACGGCTGAATCCGGAAGTGAATATGATGCAAGGTTCGAGTATCATGACGGAAACAAGCACGAGCATGCACATGAAAGCCCTGGCCATGAAATATTTGAAGGAGGAGCAAATTTCTGATGCAGGGCAGCAGAAACAAAAGCGAGACGCGTTATCGAATCTGATGGTCAGTAATGTTCAGGGCACCACTAACATGTCCTTTGCCACGATGCGCTATTTGCAGAGATACCAGTTGCTCCCTGAGAGCATGAATGGATTAGTGGAAGGTAAACTTTTTCAATTTCAGTTTTTGCTTTCTCATTCAATTTATAGGATCAGATTAAACCGCAATACCGCATCTATATTTTCCTGTATTCTTTCTCTATTTTAAGTGAAGTATTTTTTTCATTTTATTTTTATGGAAATTCTATTTCTCTCTATTTCGTCTTTTTTCTAAAGCTTGAATATTTTTCCAAAAATTATCTCTCACTTATAAATATATATACGTCCTGTCAATAAATTTTCATCTTTTTAATCTTCAGTTAATTTCTAATATTACTTTATTTAAGGTAAATTATTTTGTTACATATTTTTAGAAAATAGTTTATCGTTTTAAGTTATTTAAAAAAAGGATATTGTCCAATTTAAAAAAAGGATATTGTCTTATTTTTTTTACTAAAGCTTTGTGCAGGCTTCGCACTATTTTTTACTTTTTTTACGTCAAGATACTATTTGGATACTTTTTTAGATTTCACCCACTAAAAGCTACTAATTTTGTTTTTTATAGAATTTCCACAACTTTAAATTCGCTAGTATTAGAAATCAAAAAAGAATTCTCAAAAATCAGAATCAAATTCTTTAAAACTATTCAATTATTAAGAGAAAATATTCAGTTGCATTCAATATCTACAGTATTTTCATAAAATTAAAAAAAACAATTAATTAACAAAGTTTTTATGTGCAGATAAATTAACAAAGTTTTTATACAACTCTTCACAATAATTCAATTACTTACACTCATAATAAGATTTTCCAAGGAAATTCGAATCTTTAAATTTTTTTCTAAATTCTAAGCACGAATTCAATTATTTTCATAAATAGTAAAATTTTACTCAGGAATTCAATTATTTTGGAAAATTTTAATAAATTTCTTAGCATTATTCAATTGTTTTCATAAATAATAAAATTCATAGAGGATTTCAATTTCTCTTAAAACAATTTTACATGAATTGCTCAAAAAATCTAGTTACTTTATTTTTTTTTTAAATTTTATTTCAATTCCTGGAAAAAATCAATTCTTTCAAGAAATGTTTTTTTAAATTCTTTTGCAGAATTCAATTGTTCAGAAAATTATTAGAATTTTTTGCAAGAATTCAATTATTTTCAAATATTTTAATATTTTTCGAAAAATCAATTATTAGAAATAAATACAACTTGAATTACATTTTGTTGAAATAATTCAATTTTGATTTTAGATTTTAATAAAATTCTTCTCATGAATTCAGTTTTTTACATAAAAAATTCTTCGAAAGAATTCAATTATGTCGATAAATAACAAAGTTATTCCCGAAAATTCAATTATTTTAAGTCATTTTAATAACATTCTTTTTATAAATAATAATATGCCTAACAAGAATTTAATATTTTTTGAAAATAATAAATTTCTTCTTGGAAATTCAATTATTATTTTTAATACTATTTTAAATTAATTAATCAAAAAATTAAATCATTTAAAATAAAATTTCTGTAATAATAATTATTGTATGTAGAATAAATTAATTGTTTAAAAAAATGTTTATTAAATTTTTTAAAAAATCAATTTTCAAAAATAATAAACTTCTTTTTATAAATTCAATTATTTTTAAAAATTTTAATAAAAAATTCAATTATTTTTGAAAACTTTAATATAATTCTTTTGTAAATATTCAATTATTATCATAAATAATAAAATTTATCGCAGGATTTCAATTTTTTTTAATACAATTTTACAGAAAATTGCTCAAAAAATGTAATTATAATCCAAAAAAATTTGATTTCAATTTCTCGAAAAAATTAAATATTAAAAATATTTTTCTTAAATTCCTTGAAAGAATTCAATTATTTATAAAAACATTGTAATTTTTCACAGGAATTGAATTATTTTTAAATATTTTAATAAAGTTTTTTGAAATAATTCAATTATTTCAAGTCATTTTAATAAAATTATGTGCAAAATTCAAATTTTTTTCTTAAATAATAATATTCATCACAAGAATTCAATTATTTTTTAAAGTAACAAATTACAAATTTTTAATGAAATCGTTCGCCAGAATTTAATTATTTTCACAAAAATTTAAGAAAATACCATACAGACATTTAGTTATTGTCAAAAATTTAATTTTTTTTATGAATAAAAAAATTCTGCAGCAGGAATTGAATATTTATTAGCAGGATAAGATTGAAGTAAATATTTTTGATAAAAATTAGGGAAAAGTACAGAAAATAAAAAATATGTTACATAATTTTTATCAGTTCTGTAAAGTATCCAAAACGAATTTTTTTGGTCGTCACTACATTTTTTTTAGTTTGAAAGTTACTTTTTGATGAGTTTTTTAAATTAAATATCAATAGCGAAGTCTGCTCTGTGTTGTGTAATTTTTCAAAAGGAAAATTTTAAAAAATTAGAATTATAATATAAATTGTATTTTCAATTCCATTAGATGAAGGTAAGGAGAATTTCCAAGCGCACGATATTGGAAAGAATCGGGAAGCAATTTCACAGAAGCCACGAATAAACTTACCGAGTCGACCGGCAATTGCACCGGCAACAAGACCAAATTGTCCTAGCAAAATTTTGGATATTTCGACACTAAAGCAGCAGCCGAAACTTTTATGAAACAAAAAGTGATAATGACAAGACTTTAACTCTATTTTGTTACACACATAATATATGTTTATTTTTTATTTTACTTTTTGTACAATAGATCAAATTAATTTAAGCTAGAAGTTAGTGATTTTAATTATTTTACAATTTTAATAAAAGAAAATAATTAGAAATCCAAATGCAGTTTTTGTCCCTGCTTTAACTAATTATTTTTTTAGAATTTTGTTTCACTTTTATTTTCTTTATTATTTTATTATTTTGTTTATTATTTTATTTATTATTTTATTATTTTTTTATTATTTTATTTATTATTTTATTATTTTTTTTATTATTTTATTATTTTATTTTTTTTTTTTATTACTTTATTATTTTTTTTATTATCTTAATTCTAAAAAAGTTCAAAATGAATTTCAATACAAATGCAATTTTGACTGAAATCAGCAATTTAGATATTCGTTGGCAATAATCAAGACTGTTCATTTATTTCCTGTCCGAAATTAGTTGCACTATCGAATTGTCTTCTCGCATCCTCCGAAATTCAGATTTCCAATTTACTAATATTGTCAATAAGAAGGATACAAGAACTCATTTTAGTTTTCTTTTTATTTTTTCATTTTCTCTTTATTTTATTATTTATTATTATTTATTTACTTATTATTTACTTATTATTATTTACTTATTTTATTTCACATATTAATAATTCTAGCATTTGTAATAATATTTCCAAACAGTTTGGAGCAGTTCAATTATTTTAAAAAAATTCCTCTAAAGAATTCAATTTTTTTCTCAATTATTTATTTATTTACAAATTTTCTTCATTCGATATAAAATTTCTTAAAAAGAACTAAATTATTTTCTAAAATTTTAATGTTACTTAATTTAATTGTAATTTTAATTAAATTTAATAATTCAATTCTCCTGAAAAATTTTGTTCAAGTTTTTGAAATTTGTAATTAAATTTTTTTTTTAGAATTTATTTGAATTAAAAAAAATTGTTTATTTAAATTTTTATTTTAATTTAAATTTTAATTACAATTTTTTTAAACTTAATTTAATTTAATTTTTCAAATCTTAACATACACGATTATTTTTCAAAACTTGGAAGAAATTTTTCGTAAAATTCAATTAGTTTCGAAATTTTGAAATAAATGTATCAAAAAACGCCATTTTTTAAGAAAAATTCAAAGAAATTCTTCAAAAAGAATTTAATTACAAATTTCAAAAACTTGAACAAAATTTTTCAGGAGAATTTAATTATTTTTGGTAAATAATACAATTTTTCGAATAGGAATTCAATTATTATCTTTGATAAATAAATTCGATGATCTTCATACCATTAATTTTTAATATTGAAAATCTTTAAAAAGAAAAATTATTGTAAAAATGTTAGGTAACAAAAAAGAACAAACAAGAACTAACTTCAAACTGTGAACAGTTTTCGATAATACAACGATTATTATTAATAAGAAAAAATAGGGATAAATTTTATTGAATAATTGAATAAAAAAGTAATAATGGGGAATTATTATAAACGATAAAGTGGGGAAAAATAATAAATAATACATTTGAAGAGAGAGTGTGTGTGATAGGCATAGATGTAAATAATATTCGATTTTATTCTTTATCCATGGGAGAGAGAGAGGAGGCGCAGAATCAGGGAACTCTGTTTAATCTCGGGGGTGGGATTCCACCCCAACCCAATATCTCTCTCGACGCGTGTGAATTGGACGTAACTGTTCCACATACGTCATTCCGTCACGCTCCAGTATTGATATCATCCTGGGTATGGATAAAAGTAGTATTTTAATCCCAATCTTCCTCCAAAGCCCAGTGACAAATCCAATACGACGACATTCGAAAAGCCATGAACTCAACGAATTGACCACAGCATCCAGTCTCAATCATGGCCCAAAATAGAGGACGAGACGAAAGAATTGAGAGGAGGATCTCGCACTGACTATGAACTTGTTAATATTTACGACAAAACAATTCAGGGGAATTGAGTGGATCTTTCTCTTAGTGCATCTGACATGAGATCGAATTGAGGTGCCGTACACATATAGTTAACATATAAATTCAATCAACGTTGGTATTTTTATAAAAGATCATTTACTCGAGGGATTGTTATACTCATCTAAAGTTTGCAATTTTCTATCATGGATAATATTAACGAATTCGACATTAGACTGGAGAAGGAATTTTATTACGCTGGCGAAACGATTCGTGGTCACGTTATTCTGCACACGACTGAAAACTTCAAACTGAGATGTGAGTATTGTTTTGATCATGTTTTTTTTACAAGAGTGAAAATTTCCGAACTGGGCCAAATAAACATTTTATTTTTGCTTTATTCATACATGATTTGTTACAAGGTGCGGGAAAAAAGTATTCCCGGAACGCTTTTCCAAAAATTTAATTTTTCCACAATAAACAAAGTTACCCTTTTCGAAAAATCACTATTGCTTCGTTTTTTAATAACGTTTAATATTTGGTAGAGAAATACAAAACTAAAGTCTCTATTAACAACAAGAATTCAAAAAATTGACAATTATTTATGCAAAATAAATTGTTAATTAATTAAACAAATTAATCAATTAAATTAAAGTTCATTAATTAAAGTGGCATTAATTTAAGTGGCTTTTGGAATAGTTACGAAAAAGATTCAAAAACTGCTAAAATCCATGTTTTCTACACTTAAAGGTAGAATCCGATAAACAATCGGACAAAAGTTAATCCTATGTCATTATTTCGCTTTTTTTGCAAAATAAATTGTTAATTATTTATAAACAATTGTTTATAATTAATTAATTTATTAAAGTTTTAAGTGACTTTTGGAATAGTTACAAAAAAGATTCAAATACTGCTAAAATCCATGTTTTCCACACTTAAAGGAAGAATCCGACAAACAATCGAAACAAAAGTTAATCCAATGTCATAATTTCGTTTTCTTTCTAAAGTAAAATTAAATTTTAAATCCCTTTTGGCAGAAGCGTAAGGAATTAAATTTTCTACATTTTGAATATTTCAAAACTATATTTGAATAAAAATGATAATTTTCTGTCAATAATAAATTATTTATTTGAATGGTTTTTTATTGACAGAAAATTGTAATTTTTATTCAATTGCAACTTTGAATTGTTTTAAATATTAAAAATTAAATTCTTCACCTTTCCATCAAGACGAATTTAAAATTTAATTTGTCTTTTTCGTTTAAATTAGAAAATTTAAAAAAGTATAAAAATTCTTCAAATTGTTTAAACAAATTAATTGTTATTATTTCGTCCATATATTGTACTTAGGACTAGAAATTTCTAATTTTTTCTCAAGTACGAAATTTTTAATGAGTAAAACAACTACTAATGATGAAAAATGAAAAATAAATTAATTAAACATTGTTTAAACAATTAATTGTTATTTTTTCAGAAACTGTACTTAGGTCTAAAAATTTCTAGTTTTTTTCTAATTGTGTCCTTTTTTGAGTAAAATATCAACTGATAGTAAAAAATTAAAAAATTATTTGTTTAAAAATTGTTTAAACAATTCATTGATTATTATTTGTCATAAACTGTACTTCGGGCTAGAAATTTCTAGTTTTTTTCACAATTCTTAAATTTGTCGAGTACAAAATCTACTAAAAGTTAAAAAATTAATTAATTAAACATTGTTTAAACAATTAATTGTTATTTTTTCAGAAACTGTACTTAGGTCTAAAAATTTCTAGTTTTTTTCTAATTGTGTCCTTTTTGAGTAAAATATCAACTGATAGTAAAAAATTAAAAAATTATTTGTTTAAAAATTGTTTAAACAATTCATTGTTATTATTTGTCATAAACTGTACTTCGGGCTAGAAATTTCTAGTTTTTTCCACAATTCTTAAATTTGTCACGAGTAAAAAATCTACTGAAGATAAAAAATTAATTAATTAAACATTGTTTAAACAATTAACTGTTGTTATTTTCTTCAGAAACTGTACTTAGGTCTCGAAATTTCTAGTTTTTTCCTAATTGTGCAATTTTTCATGTGTAAAATCTCAACTGATAGTAAAAAATTGAAAATTATGCATTTAACAAATTGTTAAAAAATAATAACAATTAATTGTTATTATTTCTGTCATAAACTATGTTTCGGGCTAGAAATTTATAGTTTTTTTCTGGATTTTGCATTTTTTTGTAACTAAAACATTCAAGTATAAATGAAAAACTAAAAATTAATTATTTAAATATTCTTTAAATAAATTATTTTTTTTCACTTACTTTACTTAAAACTAGAATTTCATAGAATTTTTTCAAATGTGCAAGTGTTTATAACTGAAACAAGTGTTTCAAGCGAGTATGAGAGAAAAACTAAAAATTTCTTGTATAACCAATGTTTAAACAATTTATTGTTTTTAATTTTATTATATTGATTTTATTGAGAAAAATCTAGAAATTTCTAGCCCTAAGGGTAGTTTATGAAAAAAGGACAACAATACACTGTTTAAACAGTTTTAAAAATAAATTATTTTTTATTAAGTGGTTTAAGGCTTTTTTAATTTTTAAAATTTAACGTAATTCTTTGAAAAAATTCAAATATACATTAAAATAATATATATATATATAAACTTTTTTTCCAGAAATTTAATTATTAACAAAAGTTTTTTTAAAATCAAGACTACGTTTTAATTATCTTTACAAAATATCAAAATTCTTCGCTAAAATTAAATAATATTCATAGGAATTTTAATCAAATTTATTTCAAAATTCAATTCTTTTCATAAATAATAATATTCATTACAAAAGAGTTTAATTACTTTCAAAATATTAATAAACTATAATTTTCTAGTCCTATATAAGTAGAGTTTATGAAAAGAGTAAAATTAATTAATTGTTTATAAATAATTTAATAAATTTTTATACTTTTTCTCATACCTTAGAAACACTCAAAACATTATTTTAATAGGGTTTTTTCGATTAATTTTCTTATGTCATTTGCTCCAATTTTTAAAGGTACTAAAATTCGTTTTTTTTTAATTAAAGTGTAGAATATAGAAAACATAGATTTGTGTAGTTTTTAAATCTTTTTCGTAACTATATATTCCAGAAGTCACTTAAAACTTTAATTGTTTAATTAATTAACAATTTATTGTTCATAAATAAATGTAAATTTTTATGGAGCTAAAGTTTTGAACGTTCAAATGGTTCAAAACGAAATTTTTTTATCTTAAGTGTTTTTGAAAATTATTATCAAGAAGAAGAAAAATAATAATTGAAATTAAACAATATTTAATTTAGAATTTGTTTTAATCTAAAAAATAAATTTGTTTGTAAATAAAGTAGAAATTAGAATTAAAAAAATATTGTCGGTCTTCTCAACGTTCGAAAATTTAGGAACATGAATTTTCTAAATTCTTGTTGCTACTAATAGAGGCATTATTTTTGTTTATCTCTATTAAATATTATTCAATTTTATCAAAAAACAACGAAGCAATAGTGAATTTTCGAAAAAGGTACTTCGATGGTCTCTGAAATTTGTAGGTTATGTGTGACTTATATAGTTATCGCCCATAAGAAACATTTAAAAGGACACTAATGGTTTAAATGACGTGAAATTGGTAAACAATCATTTTCGAACGAGTTTTTCCCTGTACCAGAGACACTTTTTACAAAATCTGCCCACAAACTGACGACACGAATCTACTTAATTGCCTAATTTCAAAAGATATTTTTACTCCATGCAGAAACGCGAAAAAATAAGATTAACAGTAATGGCAAGGACTTTAGGACAGGCGGCAAGACGTTTATTACAGCAATTTGACACAAGAGGGCAGAAGCATGCAGCGAGCGTAAAGGCTCAGCTGTCTCAAAATGATTCGCATTCCTTTACTACTGTGGCTACTGTGGTATTTCCCATTTTGCAAGTTGCAACCGCGCGTTTCTGCATGAATTAAAAAAATATTTTCGATTTAAATAACTAAGAAGTTTTCTATGTCGATTGATCGTGCGGGCAGATTTTGTGAAAAGTGCCTGAGAAAAACTTGTTCGAAAATGATTGTCGCAATGACTGTCATCATCTTGTGCCATTGCAATCTTTCGATTTGGCGTTGTTTCAGCTGTGAGAATATCGCTGCGGGGACAAGCACACGCAGAGTGGAAAATTATGGTGAGCGGCGATCGAAGGAACGTTAAAGATGATCAATATTTTGTAGACGAGAGAATTATTGTTTGGGGACACGGTAATTATTTACGCAGTATGGCATACATATAATAATTGTAATTGCGGTTGAGGGAAAAATCTAAATGGAACATATGTATGACTATTTTTGCGCAGACACTTCCGAAGGGCCGATTCCGATTCTTCCGAGGGGGAAGCATCAGTTTCCGTTCACGTTCAATTTACCCGAAAGTGCTTTGCCGTGCAGTTTTGAATCGCGCACTGGCTACATTCGTTACTACATTAAGGCCACGGTCGACAGGCCGTACGCGAGTCCTCCACAAGGTCTTAAATACTTTACTCTCATCGGGCCTCATATCGACTGCATGGACGAACAGTATTTGGTAAGTTTCTTTGTCCAATGCCTTCGGGGAATAGAAATGGAATCATTGTTCACTAGGCACCGTTAACCACACTTACTAATTAATTTACTGACCGTTTGTCCAGTGAAGAAATGAGCGGCAAAAAGAGTAAAGGCACATTATGTGTGGTTATTTTGGTTACTTTATTGAAAACATTCATATATGAATGCAATTTTAATTCAAAACAAAACCAAGTCAAGGATTACTAACTTACTAAGTTTTTAAGTTACTGACTAATTAATATAATAACTTACAAACTACTTTACTAACTTATTTACAAACTTACTAAACAATTTACTAATTAACTTATTTGCTAACTATCTTATTTACAAACTTACTAAAAAAATTTACTAATTAACTTATTTACTAACTCGTTTTTCGAGCTAACTAATTTACTACCTAACTTATTTACTAACTTATTTATAAATTTACTAACTAACTTACTAATTTATTTATTTACTCATTAACTTGTTTTTCGAGATAAATAATTAACTAACTTATCAATTTACTAACTAACTTATTTACAAATTTACTAACTGACTTACTAACCAATTTACTAACTTATTTACAAACTTACCAATTTACTTACTAACTGACCTACTAACTAATGAACTTATTTCTAAACTTACTAACTAATTTACATATGAATTAACTTATTTACTAACTGACTTACTAATTAACTCGTTTTTCGAGCCAACTAATTTACTAATTTATTTACTAAGTAACTAACTAATTTATTTACTAAATTAACTTATTTACTAAACTGACTTACTAATTAACTCGTTTTTCGAGCTAACTAATTTACTAAGTTACTAACTAATTTATTTACTAAATGAACTTATTTACTAACTGACTTACTAATTAACTCGTTTTTCGAGCCAACTAATTTACTAACTAATTTATTTACTAAATCTTACTAACTTATTTACAAATTTACTAACTGACTTACTAATTACTCGTTATTCGAGCTAACTAATTTACTAATTTATTTACTAAGTTACTAACTAATTTATTTACTAAATTAACTTATTTACTAACTGACTTACTAATTAACTCGTTTTTCGAGCTAACTAACTTATTTACTAAATCTTACTAACTTATTTACAAATTTATTAACTGACTTACTAATTAACTCGTATTTCGAGCTAACTAATTTATTTACTAAGTAACTAACTAATTTATTTACTAAATTAACTTATTTACTAACTGACTTACCAATTAACTCGTTTTTCGAGCTAACTAATTTACTAAGTTACTAACTAATTTATTTACTAAATGAACTTATTTACTAACTGACTTACTAATTAACTCGTTTTTCGAGCTAACTAATTTACTAAATTACTAATTTATTTACTAAATTAACTTATTTACTAACTGACTTACTAATTAACTCGTTTTTCGAGCTAACTAATTTACTAAATTACTAATTTATTTACTAAATTAACTTATTTACTAACTGACTTACTAATTAACTCGTTTTTCGAGCCAACTAATTTACTAACTAATTTATTTACTAAGTTACTAACTTATTTACAAATTTACTAACTGACTTGCTAATTACTCGTTTTTTGAGCTAACTAATTTACTAAATTACTAATTTATTTACTAAGTTACTAACTTATTTACTAGCTAAAGTGTTTTTCAGTTGTTGGACAAAGTATTATGTGCAATAATAATAATGATATTATTAATAAATTAATTCCTCTCGATTACAGAAGCCGATGATTGGCTCTGAAGTCCACACGTCCTGCTGCTTCTGCTGCAGGAGAAATCCGGTCGAATTGAGTGCACAACTGGAGAGAAGTGCTTACGTTTGCGGGGAAAGTATCAAACTTCGAGCTGCGCTCGACAACAGAGGGTTGGAGCAAGCTTGGCTCAATGTCAAATTAACGCAGGTAAATAAAAGTTAAATTAGTCGATTCTCGATAATTGTTTAATGAAAATTTGCTTTACTCCATCTTTTATAGGAAGACGCCTACTTATCTCTGAATTTTTTGAATTTAATGATAACAATTATAGTTTTGTTACAATAAACTCAGAGAGAGAGGAAAGAGATTTTAAAGATACCTCAACATCGAACTTGTAAAATGCAAAGATTTTTCATCAGGAATTTTCATTGGTAAAAATTCAATTACTGTCAGAATTACTGAAATTCTCTGCAGAAATTCAATTATTTTCAATACAATTTTAATAAAATTTCACGAAAGAATTGAATTGATTTCTGAAATTTACATAATTCCATTAATGCAATTCAATTATTTAGTAAAGTCTTTGCAAACATTCAATTCTCTTAAAAAAAAATGTAAAAGTGATTTTGATCTCAAAAATTTAATTTTTTTAAAGATATTTATTTTCCAAACTTAAAAAAATTCTTTATAAAATTCAATTACTTTTAAATCTTTCAATTGAAATAAAAATTAAATTAATTTTTAAAAAATTAAAGAAATTTTTTAAAAAAATTTAATTATGATTTTGAAAATTTTTACTTAAATTTTTCGCAAAAATTCAATTATTTTCATTAATAATAAAATTCTTCAAAGGAATTCATTTTTTTTTTTAAATTTAATTGTAATACACTTTTTTGGAAGAATACAATTATTTTGAAAAATATTTATTAAATTCAATTATTCCTAGAAATTTTTTTAAATTCTTTGAAACGATTAAATTATATTGTAAAAATTTTTGAGTTTTCGTAAAAAATCAATTTTTTCACAAATAATGAAAATCTTGGCTTTACTGGAATTTTATTTAAAATACTTGCTCAGTATGAGGAAGCAAAATTTAGTTAATAATTAAATTTTTTGAGAATTTATAAACTGTTTAGAAATAAAAAATTAAATTTCAAAAGATTCTTAAATTGTAGTCCTTGAAAATTTGTAATTGCAAAATCTTGGATTAATCGAAAATTTATACTTATCAACAACTTTTACAACTTATTATTTTTAAAAATAGTTTTTAAATACTAATAAAATTTCCTGGCAGAATTAATTTTTAATTATATTTTTCGAAAAGATGAAATAATTATTTTCTAAAATTTTAATAATTCCTTCGAAACAATTTAATTCTATTTATAAATAATAAAAATCATTACAAAAATTTAATAATTTTCAAAAAAGTTTCACGAAAGAATTCAATTATTAACAAAATTTTTGATAAAATTGTACAAGAACTTTACATTATTTTTGAAAAAAAACTAAATATTCTACATTAATTCAGTTATTAAATTCCTTGCAGCAATTCAATTATTTTCATGAATAATATAATCATTCGGAGGATGTTAATTATTTTCATAGCTAAATATTTTTAATCACAAGATTTAAATTATTGAGCAAAGTAATAAAATTCAATTATTATTTTCTAAAATTTTAATTATTTTCAAAAAATTTTCTAGATTCAATAATTTCTGTGATTGTCACTTATTGAACTATTATTTAAATTACAATTTTTATAAAATTTTTTGAAAAAATTGCTTATTTTTTATTAAAATCAGTGCAAGAATTT
This sequence comes from Leptopilina drosophilae, assembly GCA_032873175.1. Taxonomy (NCBI): domain Eukaryota; kingdom Metazoa; phylum Arthropoda; class Insecta; order Hymenoptera; family Figitidae; genus Leptopilina; species Leptopilina drosophilae. Next base: position 55,343,918 of record CM065481.1, read on the forward strand.
AGTTATTTACAAAAAAAAATGTCTCTAATAAAGCTCTTCGCAAAAAATCCAGTATTTTTATAAATAAAATATTAAAATTTTATTGAGATTCTTTAAAAGAATTCAATTATTTTAAAAACTTTTAATATAATTCGTTCAATATTATAATTTATTAATTAGTTTCAATACATTCTGAATTGATTTTCTGGAAGGAATTTAACTACTTTCTATTTTTCTTATTTTCAAAAATTTTAGTAAATTTCATAAAAGAATTGAACTATTTTTATGAGTTAAAAAATTCTTTACAATAATTTAATTATTTTCATAGATTTTAATAAAAATTCTTTACAACAATTGAATTAATTTCAAAAATTTGTCGGAATTCAATTAAAAAAATTAAAATTAATTAATTTAAAATTAAATATTCCTAATGAATGCAAATCTGTTTTTTGAGTCTTAATATTCTTCGAAACAATTAAATTATTTTCAATAAAATTTTGAATAAAATTTGTTGATACAATTCATTTATTTCTAAAAATTGTTATAAAGTCATTGGAAAATTGAATTATTTTTAGGACAATTTTAAATGAATTCTTTGAAAAATGTAATTATTTTTTTGAAGTTTTATTAAAATTCTCCGAAAGAATAAAATTATTATTAAAAATTTTGATGATGTACTTTAAAAGAATTACATTTTCAGTAATTTCTAATATGAATTAATTAATTGAATTTAAATTGAATTTCAGTTAATATTTGATAATAATTGAATGTTAGAAGCTTTATAGTGTAAATTTTTGGAAATAATTGGACTTTAAAAGATTCTTAAATTGAAATCTTTGAAAAATTTAATTATTGTAAAAATAATAAAATTTATTTTTATTTTGAATTTTTTTTACTCATTTTGAAATTAATTGATTATTGTTTTGAATAATTTTATTTAAAACTTTTGACAAGAAAGGTAATTGAATTTTAGAAGAATAACATTTGTAATTTGTAGAAATAATTAAATTTCATGAAGGCTTTATATTGAAATCGATTGGGGGACAATTTTCCCAAAATCCGTTTCCCAAAAAATGTTTTCCCAAAAAAACTTTTTCCCAATATTAAGTTTCCCAAAAAATAAATTTCCCAAAAAATAAATTTCCCAAAAAATTTTCCCAATATCAAATTTCCCAAAAAATTTTCCCAATGTTAGATTTTTTCCAAAATGGATATTGATTATTGAGTTAGAAGAAAATAACAAAACAGCAACCAAATTTTTCAATAATTTCTCGTAGACTGAAAAAAATATTTTCAATAAAATGACATTGAAAAAAAATTTAGTTTTGAGTAATTTCAAAGAAGATAATTTTTGTTATATTTTTAATCTTTAAAAATAATCAATTTAAAAGGAACAATTCAAATAATAATTGAATACTTGCACAATTTTTTCAATTTTAATAAATATATTACAATAAGAGATAAATGTTTTGCTTGAAGAATATTAAATTTTCTTTAATATATGAGAGTGATTTAAAAAAAATATCTTAAAAGAATATTAAATAAATAATTATTGTAATTATTCAAAATAAAAATATTTAATAAAAATAAAATTTTAACTAACCTTGAATTTGTTGTACGCATTTATTTTTCTGTATTTTTATTGATTAGAATTTAACGCGTATTAATAAAAAGATGTATAATTTAAAAAATAATTAACCATTATAAATTAACAAGAATAGACTTTAAGGTTTTTTCACAATTTCCCTGAAATTAAGATTCAACCGTCTTTTGTTTTTCCGTGAAAAAAAATTCCGTAAATAGTATATTGTGCAACGAGTGGAGAACAAGGGCGATTTCTCGCGAGCTTGAAGTTTGCTGCTCGAGCGCAGCGAGAGCAGCAATCATGCGAGCGAAAATCGCTGTTCGCCACGAATTGCACATATTACTTTGTCCAACAACTGAAAAACACTTATTCTATTAATTTTTCATACTAATTATAATAATTTTATTCATTTATTGTCAGAACTTAACATACACGGAGAGAAGAGAATAGTGAAGGCGACTGTCGGTTCAGTTCTGATAACTAAACAGTTTAGTTAATTTTCGACGGACAAAAATAACAGTCGCATCTACTATATAATAGTAGGAATGACTGTACGTTCAGTCAGAGTAACTAAACAGGAACTAAACCGCCAAGGGGCGCTACTATCGCTCTCCATGTATTTCTGCTACTAAACGTGTTTAGTTGTCACAACTGTAACTCTTCTCTCCATGTATTAATAATACAATTAATTTTTCAAAATTTTAATTTTTAGTTATAAATTACTTATTTAGGACAAAATTTAACAAAGTTAAAGCAAATTAGAATAGATTTTTATGATTTATTTATAGTGATATGGAACCGAAATAACCACACATAATGTGCCTTTACTCTTTTCACCGCTCATTTCTCCACTGGACAAACGGCCAGTGGATATATAAGGTACATTTCTCCACTGGACAAACGGCCAGTGGAGATATGAGGTACATTTCTCCACTGGTGCCTAGTGCACAATGACTCCATTTCCCCGAAGGCGTTGGACAAAAATAATTTCCGTGAATTGACACCTTACGAAAATGTATGTCGCGTTGGATTATTTTTTTTGGGAAATTTGATATTGGGAAAAATGATTTGCTTGGGAAATTAATTTTTTGGGAAACTTGATATTGGGAAAAATTTTTTTTGGGAAAACATTTTTTGGGAATAATTTTTTTTGGGAGAAAAATTTTGGGAAAATTGACCCCCCACCATTGAAATTATTTTAATTACTTTCTGTGGGAAAAATCAATAGATATTTAAGAAGAAATGGAATTTATTTAAGAAGAATATATATTTAAGCTACTCTTGAAAAATTCCAAAACCTTTTGCCATGACAAAAAAATATTGTTGTTGATATTTTTAATTTTTAATCTAATCGCAAGTTTGAATTTGAATTACTCATAATTTAGCATCGGGAAAGGTTTTTTTTTTAATTTTTTCCACATTTTCGAGAGTTGACTGCAATTATTTATGTCGTTAAAAAAGTAGGTGCTGAAAGAATAAAGATGTTTTATATTTTTTTTAATTAATGGAAAAAAGTAACAATCGTAGTAAATTAACGCTTGCTTTCAGTACGTGGAATTCTTCATCGACCGGGGCGTACTGGGGGCGAATAAAGAATTGCAGAAAGTTGTTTTGGAGCACAAAGGGGAGCCAGTTTTGCCAGGAACGGCCGTCAAGTGGGACTCGGCTAAAACAATGGTTCTTCCTGTCTGTCCGCCCACTCTGATAGGTGTTTGTCGACTGATACAAATATACTACGTGCTGAAGGTACGAAGCAACCAACATTTAATCAATGATTTTCCGCGACACAATTAACGATCCCTCTTGTGAATCAGGTCAGCGTGCAGTTGGAAAAATCTGGCGAAGATATGCAAATGCACTTTCCCATCACAGTCGCCACTGTTCCCTTCCGGATACCGAACATCACCAAGCAACCGCAAATTAAATATGGTTCGTATAATCCACTCGCTCACCTCAAGCATTCTCAAAATACTTCAAAATTATTTCCATAATTTCAAATATCTATCTCTTCTTTTTTTTTCATTTTTAATTTTTATCACCTAGGGCAAGTGTGCCAATTGTGGCGAGTGCTCCAATTATGGCGACTTTGGAAGAAATACAATTATTCACTATTTTAGAATAGAATTTCACTTATTTTGTCCGTTTTTCGAATATTTTTTATCGAAAGTTTAGTTACTGAAAATATTTAACTAATTTAATTTTAATAAATGCAGGGTTGTCACAGGTCAGAAAAAAGGCAGAGAAATCAAGGAATTTCATCAAAAGTACTGAAAAAATATTCTAGCATTCAAAAAAAAATTCTGTCTTTTTGCCTTCCGCAAAAAAACGTTTTGAATAATGAATAATCGAATATTTTGTAAAATTGAATTGAAAACAAAATTATATATTAAAAAGAATTTATCACTTGGTAAAAAATTATATAATTCGAAATAAAAAGGAATTTATCAATCTTCCAAGTCAAAAAATAAAAAAACAACTTTTAACGTTTCGACAGCTCAGCTGTCCTCTTCAAAAACTGAAAATATTTATTAACAATTAGAAAAAATAAAAATACAAAAAAAAAATTTTTTTAACAAAATAAAATTTTACAAAAATTACCGAAAGTAAGAGTTGTTAAATAACTTGCGATCAACTCAACGATTACAAATCAACTAACTACACTAAAGTTTAAAACAAAAGACAAAGGTCGATGACATTGCAGAAAACAAAATTACAATACATGCAAAAACAATAATAGTGAGAAGAAAACTAATAACCAAGATAACTAACATCAATTGAAAATATTATAGAAACAATATTAGAAATATTTTTAAAAAATCTTTATAAAAATGATTTAAATTATTTAAATCATCTTTTTTAAGGTTTCTTTTGTAAATTAATATGAATCATCTCGGATATCAATCTCTTATTCCAGCATGATTCATTGTCCAAGATAGAAACATTAAAAAAAAACAAAATTTTTAAGGTACTTTAAGTGAATTTTCTTTTTTATATAAAAATAATAATTAATTTCTCAAAAAACTTTATCGAAATTATTAAAAACTAGTAAATTTTACGCCCGCTAGTGCGCGGAACGTGGTATTCAATTTATTATACTCCAAATTACAAAATTTGTTATTTTTAAACTTAAATTTTTGAATAAATTCATAATCCCAAATTTGAAAAATTCACTTCTTAAGTAATTTCATTATTATTGTTTATATTTTCCAAAAAATTCTAAAATAATTCTTCGTAAGAATTCAATTATTTACATAAATAATAACATTTTTCGAAAGAAGTTTATTATTTTCGTAAATAGTAAAATTCTTCGCATAAATTAAATTATTTTCAATACAACTTTAATAAAATTTCACGAAAGAATTCTATATTTGTTTCTGAAATTTGCATAATTCCATTGAAACAATTCAAATATTTAGTAAAGTCTTTGCAAACATTAAATAAAGTCTGTGCATACATTTAATTTTCTTAAAAAAAATTCTAAAAGTGATTTTCATCTCAAAAGTTAAATTTTTTTTAAGATATTTCTAAATAAATTTTTTAAATTGAATTCCAGTAAAGCCAAAATTTTCATTATTTGTAAAAAAAACAAAGGATTGTCTGTAAAATTTATTTAAAAATTAAATTATTTTCCAAATTTTTAAGAAAATTATTGTAAAATATTCAATTATTTTCTTTAAAAAATAAAAAATGTTTATCAAAATTTTATTATGTTAATTTTTTAATAAAATTTCACTGAAGGTTTCAGTAACAATTTTTCAATTTTTAATCAAATTTTTCAAAAAAATTCATTTATTTTCCAAACTTGTAATAAAATCTTGGAAACAATTGAATTATTTTTAAAAATAATAAAATTTTTCACAGGAATTCAATTATATTCAAAACAATTTTGATAAACTTCAACAACAAAGTATTTAATTATAAGTTTATAATAGAAACGATTATTTTAAAAACATGAAAAAAATTCTTTATAAAATCCAATTACTTTTAAAACTTTCAATTAAAACAGAAATTAGATTATTTAGAAAAAATTCAAAGAAATTTTTTTCAAAAAAATTTAATCAGGATTTTGAAAATTTTTCGCAAGAATTCGATTATTTTTATTAATAATAAAATTCTTCTCAAGAATTCAATTATTTTCATTAATACTAAAATTCTTCAACGGAATGCATTTTTTAAAATTTAATTGTAGTAAAATTTCTCGGAAGAATACATAATTATTTTTTAAAATATTAATTAAATTCAATTATTTTCCAAAAATTTTTTAATTTCTTGAAACAATTAAATTATATTCAAAAATTTTTAGTGTTTTCGTAAGAATTCAATTTTTTAGCAAATAATGAAAGTCTTGGCTTAACTAAAATTCAATTTAAAAAATTTAGTTTATAATTAAATTTTTGAAGAATTTATAAACTGTTTAGAAATAAAAAATTAAATTTCAAGAGATTTTTAAATTGTAAACCTTGGAAATTTTTAATTGCAAAATGTTGGATTAATCGATAATTATTTTTATCAATAACTTTTATATCTTATTCTATTCACGGTAAATCGTTAGGTATTAAAATAACACCAAAATGGATTAAAATAACACTAAATTGGATTATTTTAATCCTTTTTGGTGTTATTTTAATACCTAACGATTTACCGTGTTTATAAATCCTCCAAAATTCAAAATATTTTTTATGTAGTAAAATTCTTTTCCAAAATTCAATTTCATTCAAAACAATTTTAGGAAAAAATTCAATTATTTTTAAATACTAATAAAATTTTGCAGAAGAATTAGTTTTTAATTATATTTTTCGAAAGGATTAAATTATTATTTTCTAAAATTTTAATAATTCCTTCAAAACAATTTAATTCTTTTTATCAATAATAAAATTCATTACAAGAATTTAATAATTTTCAAAAAAAATTCACGAAAGAATTAAATTTTTTTCATAATTCATTATATAAATCTTTTCAAAAGAATTCAATTTATTCTCTGAAATTAAAAAACAATTTCCATAATATTTAATGTTTAATTTCAATTGTTAACAGAAACGAATATTTTAAAATTTTGAAAGAAATTGTTTATAAAATTAAATAATTTTCAAAATTTTTAATCGACATTATTATAGAAATTGAATTATTAAAAAAAAATTAAATAAAATTTAATTAGATTTTTGTTTTAAATTTTAACAAAATTCTTCGCGAGAATTCAATTATTTGCCTAAATAATAAAACTCTTCGAAGAATTTATGTCCTGCAAAGAATTTTACTAATTATAAAATTAATTGAATTCTTGCGAAGAATTTTACTATATTTATAAGAATAATTGAATTATTTCGAAGGATTTATTAAAATTTTAGAAATAAATTGAATTCTTTGAAGTGTGTTAAAAATATTTCAAACAAAAAATTAATCTCTTTCGAGGAATTCAATTAAAATTGTTTTAAAAATAATTGATTTTTTGTAAAGATTTTACTAGGGTAAACCTACCAATTGTCGAGGGTGGTTCCTATTGTCGAGTAAACAAACTTCGAAATTTATTTAAACATTGTAGCACATTGTAAATGGAAAAAAGTGATGAATATTAATTTTCTTATGCATTATAAATGTGAAAAAATTTATTAATATTATATCCACAAACAAATGAGACATTTTAGACAATATTTTTTGGTTATTACCATGGTAACATCGACAAATGGGACACCCTCGGCAATTGGTACACTTACCCTACTTAAAAAAATAATTAAATTGTTTAGAAGGATTTCTTTAAATTTTAGAAAATTATTAAATTGTTTCGTGTAATTTTAATAAAATTTTTAAAATATGAACAGTAATAATTGATTTTGTACTTAATAAGTTATTTTTTAAAATTTTGACAATGAAATTATTTTGAAAATTTATATTTGAAAATAAAAAATTTTGTAATTTGCCTAACAACAACAAATGGAATAACACGTTTCGCGCGTAATATTTGCTAGTAATAATAATAAAAAGAAAAATGTTAATATTTTTTTTGTAATAAAGATTATTTATCACTAATTTTTCTTATTAAAATCCAGAAATAGCAGCAGAGCATGTGGAGGGTGGTTGTTACGTCGGGCCGGAGTTTCTTCTGGGACAAGTGTACGACGGCTCCGATCACTTGACCCAACCATCGCTGATCCTCTACAGGCCAGTTTACGTTTGCATTTCACTGGAAACCCGAAGGTCTTTGAATCGCTAGCAATTAGCCGAAGAGACGAAAAACGACAAACCAAATTTCCAGGGTAAATCGCGTGAGAGATTTAAACGAAAGTAGACACACGAAAAATTTTCACAGACAATATATACAAATGTTATCATAATAATTATAGTCGCGTACAAAAGAACCAATTATATTTCATAAAAAAAAACACAGCCGTTTCAAAACTCGAGTTACTTATATACATGAGCTAGGTAGAATCAAGATTGAAGATTGTATTTTAAGACACCAAACTTGTTGCATTTTATTTATCATCTTTTCCAGGGGATTTTAAATAAAAAGTGTACATTTACTAAATATGGAATATTTTAGACGAAAAGATTGATAGACAAATATATATATATGACTCGTTGAATTATTGCTGATAATCGGAAAATATTTGTTCACGTTGCCAAATCGGTACTTGTGTACTGACCGTTTTTAGAATGTTTTACATTTTTAATACAAATACGTTTTTATAAATTAAATACCTACCTACGATCTTCATTACTTTTAATTCTTCAATTTCATTGTCTTGCATTTTAAACTTTCATTTTCACTTTTAATATTACAATTACAATACAATTACAATACAATTACAATATTTACAATTTAAATTTAATGTTTTTAAATATTTAATGTTTTATAATGAAAACATTGTTTTGGAAAAGCATTTCTGAGACATTGAAAATTGAAAGATAAACGAAAGCGTTATGGGAAAGGTGAAGAAAACGAAAGTAATATAAAGTTTGTCATCACGGTGAACTTGGACTGAGACAAAAGTTGTTGCACTTTGAATTTTTTCTCTCACATTGATTTTGAGGCAAAAAATAATACGTCATGGAATTGTTTTTAAAGATATTGTCAACTTTTACTGAACTTCAGATCGAATTTAAATCTTTCCACTAACATCGAAGAAACAAAAACTTTTTTCAAGGAAAAAATATTATTCAATTGAAAATAAAACATTAAAACAAATAGAACATAAGTGAGACAACATTTGAAAAAAAATTGGACTTGCAAGAATTTTTAGGTTCAACTTAGTACAAGCTTCCGATGGTTACATAGAATTACGAAAATCGAAATATGTACATATGTATAATGTTCTGTTTCACCCATCATCAACTATTATTGTTTTCACACGAAATCCATTTCTTAATGTTAGAGCAACGAAATGTTAATTTTCAATAAATGATATAATATATATTATCAAAAATTGAAAAAAAACAATGACAAAATGGTAATTAGAATATTGAGAAAGAGTTATTAATGACTCTCTTGTACTCGCAGCAATGGCCTTATTTCAACTGTTTTATTCATTGCATTCTAGTCTCTCGTTTATTGCTAGAGTATATTTTAATTACCAAACAAGTGATTTTCAAACGAATATTCGTATAAGATTAAAAGCACAAGTAGAATAGAAAGAGATGACGAATCCTCGATAATTTTCTATAGAATTAAATAAACATTGCATAAAGATAATTTTAAAAGAGAAAAAGAATAATTAAAGAGAAAAATTAAACAAAAATATTGTTAATATTAATAATAATAATATAATAATAAATGGAGTAAGTGCACGTAGTACAGTGTAAACTGTCAATTCATCGTGTTTAAATTTAAATATAAACAATTTTATGCTTAATCGAAAATGAAAAAGTTGTACAATTTTGTGAATGATTATTTTTTTCGGAATTTCTACTTTTCTCAATAGTGTTCAGCTGCGTTAATCTTTTAATTGAAACTTATTTGGGAAATAACACGATTTTAATAATAGTTTTTTTAAAACAATGTCAGGCTTCGCACTCGACGACTAAAACCTACTATTCACTAAATTATTTATTTATATTAAATCTATTTATTTATATTATAAAAAATTATATATTTATTATTTACTAAATTTTTTTACGTTTTGTTGTTATTCAGGTATTTTTTTAAGATTTTAATCACTAAAAACTACTATTTCTTTTTTTTAATTTTCACTATTTATATTCGTTAATAATAGAAAACGAAAAACTATTTTCAAAAATTAAAATCGAATTCTTTGCAACGAATCAATACTTTTCAAAAAAATATTCGAAATTCAATTATTTCAATTTCTTAGTATTTTCATAAAATTTCGCAAAAGAATTCATTTATTTAAAAAAAAAATGATAAAATTCATCAAAAATTCAAATTATTTTCAAAAATAATAAAATTTCCACAAGAATTCTAGAAATTTAGAATATAATTTTTTAAAAAATTTCGAAAAAAGCAATTATTTAAAAAAAATTTATACAATTGTTCACAATAATTAAATTACTTTCACAAATAACAACATTTTTCACGGAAATTCAATTTTTGATAAAATTCTAAAGCAAGAATTCAATTATTTTTATAAATAATAAATCTCATGGAAGAATTTCAATTATTCTTAATTGAATTTTCAATTAATTAATCGAAAAATTCAATTATTTTCACAAATAAATTTTTCCGTATAAAAATTCAATTATTTTCAAAAATAATATTTTTCACAGAAATCCTTTTCTTTTTAAAACAATTTCATAAAATGTTTCGCAATAATTCAATTATTTTCAAAAATTATAATAAAATTTCTTCTCAGGAATTCAATTATTTCAGAAAATTTTAATAAAACTCTTAGCAACCATTCAAACTATTTTCATAAAAATAATAAAAATTAATTGCAGGATTTTCAATTATTCAAAATACAATTTTTAAAAAAATATTTCGAAAAATATTTTTTTAAAATTCTGTGTTGAAAAATTCAATTTATTACGAAAATATTAGAATTTGTCACAGGAATTCAATCATTTTCAAATATTTTAATAAAATTGTACCAAAGAAATAAAATATTTTAAATACAAATTTTAATTAAATTTATTTTTGAAATAATTCGATTGTTGGTTTAGATTTTAATAAAATTTTTTCAAACAATTCAATTATGTCGATATCACAAGAGTTCAATTATTTTGCGAAATAATAAATTTCTTCTTGCAAATTCAATTATTTTGAAAAAGTTTAATAAAATCTTTGGCAAGACTTTAATTATTTTCATAAATAATAAAATGCTTTTTGGGAAATCAATTATTTTGAAAAAAAACAGAAGAAAATACCACACAGAGTTTTAATACTATTATTTAATATTTTTTTAAAATAATTTTTAATAAAATACTTAGTAAAATTTGATTATTTTAAAAAACTTTTTACAATTTAATTATTTATAATATTTACTATTTTCATAAAATTTCCAAACAGAATTCTATTCTTAAAAAAAATTATTGTAAGAATCTTCTTAAGAATTCAATTATTTTTAATACAATTTTTCAGAAATTACAAGACTATTAGAATTTTTTAAAGGAATTCAAACATTTTTAAAAAATTGTTCGAAAGAAACAAATTATTTTAAATACAATTATAATTAAATTTTTTCGAAATAATTCAATTATTCTTGTAGATTTTATTAAAATTCTTCCCAAGAATTCAATTATTTACATAAATAATTTTTCAAAAGGATTCAAAATTATTGTCGAAAATTTTAATAGAATTCTTTGTGTAATTTTATTATTTTTAACAACTTTTCGCAGTTCAACGATTTTCAATATCTTTTATTAAAATAAAATTTCCAAACGGTTATTATTGAAAAAAAATTTTTGTAAAAATCTGCGTAAGAATTCAATTCTTTTCATGAATAATACAAATTTCTCGGGTATTCAATTATTTAAATTTGAATTTGCATAAAATTTAGTCGAAGGAATTGAATTATTTAAAAATTTGAATAAAATCCTTGGCAAGAAGTTAAATTATTTTTACAAATATTTCAATTCTTTGATGAAAAATAAAATTCGGTGCAGGAATTGAATTTATTAGTATAGGATATGAAAGAAGTAAATATTTTTGATGAAAATTAGAAAAAAATTAGGAAAAGAATAAAGAATGTAATTTTTGGCAATTTTGTTAATGTTTTTTTAAACGAGTTTTTTTTGGCATCGAGTTTAGTTTTTCGATAGATATTTTTTTTTAAGTTTGAAAGCTACTTTTTTATAATTATCGAGTGCAAAGTCTGTTATCGTTTGGAAAATGGTAAAAAAATTTTGTTATTAAGTTATTCAACAGGAAACTTTAGAAAATAATAATGTCTTAAATTTACCATAAAAATATATTTCGAAAGCGTTGAAACCAAGTTTCAAATCAACCTAAAAATTAAGGAAAAAATAAATAAAATTACAATAAAATTATTGAATAAAAATCGACGATTTTCTGAAGAAAAAAAAATTATGATCATGATGTTAAGATAAAAAAGTGTATGGTGAATTTTTTTTTTATTTATTTTTTTTCTCAAATTCAATGATCTGATAAATGCGAAAAGTAGAATTGGAAGAATAATCATTCACGTTCCCAGAGGAATCCCACTTTAATTTGTTGACTTGTGAATTTTGAAGATTTTTACGTACATAGAATAATGTTTTCTATTGTTACCGTGCACTGCATGTTACTGTGGTAAAATTTCTGACCGCGTTCGTTTCGTAAAATTTTCCAAGTGAATTCGTACGAAATGCGCCGGCCACATTGAGAATGAAAAAAAATCTATTTGTAGATAGTGTTGACTTATAAATAAATAAATACATAAATATATAAATAAAACACAGTATGTGTGTTTTAAAAGAAATATTATTATTATTTGAGAATAACTATAAGTGTCAAACACAAAGACCTATATGAGTTTTAAAAAGAAAAATATTTGAAAATTTGTATGAAGCGAAACAAGGGCCTTTGTGTTTAAAGAGAAGAATTCCATGATTGCCGTATGAAACAAAACAAAAAATGCATATTTAAAGTTTCTTGCCAAGCACGGAGTTCCGAAATAATGTCTGAATTGAATAAACACATATGGTTGATTCATAAGATTCATAATATAGTGCATATCTGTTAACACGCAGAAAATTCAATCGTTAAAAATCGCTGTTGCTAATCACATGCCTTTCGTTACCTTTATAAAATTGTAAATTATTCGTGTACAATAAATGTTTATATATAAATTACTCAAGCGGCTTTCGACTTTATTTTAACACTATTTGCACTTTATTTTACATTTTGAATAAAATTTATTAAAGAAACAATTATTTTTCTCTTGTGTTTTGTATCTAAAATACTTAAATCAAGTATTTTTTTTATTAAAATCAAATAAATTGTATTGTATTGTATTTTAACCAATTCAAGTCAAATATAAGAGAACATTTTGCTTAAAACTATAAATCTTCATGTTTAAAAATAATTAAACAATAAAGATAACCAAGTGAGAAAATAATTATTTTATATTAAAAGAATATTTTTCTTGTAACTTTTTCAAAATTATCTTCATCATTCCAAAGTTAGTTATTATTATCAAGAATTTTCAACTAAAATTCTTCTTTAAATCAATCATTTTTCATAATATTCGAAAAACTTCTTTGACAATTTTCGAATCAAAATTCAAAGTCAAAATTCAAAGTTAATAATATTCAATTTTAGGAAAATTTGATTATTCGGAAGTTCGTCAATTAAATATATTTTAGAAAATAAAAACCTGAGATTACTTTTTTTAAAATTAAATTATTTACTTTCAATTGATAAATTTTTCAACAACAAAAAATTAATTCTACAGAATTTTTAGTTAGTTAGTTAGTTAGTTAGTTAGTTTTTTAGTTAGTATGAAGAATTCAGATTTTCAAAGATTTTTATTTATGAAACCTTTTCAAAATTCAATTATTTCTAAAAATTCAGGCAATAATGCTTTCAATATTCAATTATGAATTAAAATTTTGAAATAAATTAATTTTTTAATCAATTTTTATTAAAAAATTATATGAGAATTCAGTTTTTTAAGTACAAAAAAAATTATTTATACTGAACAGGAAAGTAAATATTTTTCAAAATTGAATTCTCATAAAGAATTTCCTCAAGAAAATTTTAAGTAATTGAATTCTTTCGGCGAATGTCAATAACATTCTTGAGAATTATTACATTTTTCGAGGAATACGATTAAAATTGTATTTAAAATAATTGAATCCATAAAAAGAATTCTTTTTATTTGTGAAAATAATTGATTTTCTAAAATAAATTTGTTATTTATGAAAATAATTAAATTTAAAGGGACCAACACGGACACGACACGAATTTTTCGCAAAAGTCCCTGATTTCTAAAAAGAATTTTATGTTATTCATGAAAATAATTCAATTATTGACAAGAAATTTGTAAATAAATGAATTCCAGTGAAATTTTTATTATTTTATGAAAATAATTGAATGCTTGCGTAAAATTTAATTAAATTTTTTTTAATAATTTAATATTAAAAAATTTTATTAAACTAGTAGATATTGAAAATCATTGAAATCACGAATATTTTTGAAATTACTTGAAATTTTGCCAAGAATTTTATTAAATACAAAAATAAATAAATAATTTATTGAATAATTGAATGTTTCTCAAAATTGAATTACTCATAGAGAATTTTATTTACAAATTTTTAAATACTTACATTTTTTTAAAGAATTTTATGAAAATTGAATTTTTGACAAGAATTTTAGTAATTAGGGAAATTTTCGAATTACTTTCTAGAATTTTATTAGAACTTTCGAAAATAATTCAATTTCTTTTTTTGAGAATGTCTTTAAATTTTTGGAAAATTAATTAAATACAAAAATAAATAAATAATTTATTGAATAATTGAATATTTCTCAAAATTGAATTACTTATAGAAAATTCTATTTACAAATTTTTAAATACTTACATTTTTTTGCCAAATTTTATGAAAATTGAATTTTTGACAAGAATTTTAGTAATTATGGAAATTTTCGAATTATTTTCTAGAATTTTATTAGAATTTTCGAAAATAATTCAATTTTTTTGAGAATGTCTTTAAATTTTTTTGAAAATTAATTAAATTACAAAAATAAATATATAATTTATTGAATAATTGAATATTTTTCAAAATTGAATTACTCATAAAGAATTTTAGTAATAATGGAAATTTTCGAATTGCTTTCTAGAATTTTATTAGAATTTTCGAAAATAATTCAATTTTTTTTGAGAATGTCTTTAAAGTTTAAATTTTTTGAAAATAATTTTATTTTTTCAATAATGTCAATTGAAATTTTTTTTTAGAAGAAGATAGATTAAAGAATTGCTTTTTATTGTACAACGAGAATTGAATTATTTAAAGAAAAGAAAATTTATTCTAATAAAATTTGACAAAATCTCCAATTGTTTCAATTTTTTAAAAATTATTTCCAGGAATTCAAGTTCATTTAAAAAAAAATGTTATTTGCTATTTTTCAAAAACTTCATTATTCTAAGAATTTTCAAATTTCAATAATTTTTGTAAAATCTCTAAATCTTCTTGTTCCTTATTTGCTTAAAATTTCGAAGTTTTCAAATTTTTCAAATTCTGAGAAAACAAAAAGAGTTTTTTTTTGTTTTTAACAAAAAGAATCTTAGGTTTCAAAAAACGTTGGTTTTTTGAATCTTAAATTAATTAAATTCTCTAAATTTCTCCAAAGTTTGCAAAAAGTTGACATTTTTTTCATTGAAGATAATTTAAAATTTTTTCTTCAATTTACAAAAAATGACAATTTTTTCAATTTTTTCTTTAAAAAAGAAATGAAAAAAGAGAGAATATGCCAAACGTCAGGTGATTTAGAAGATTTGATTAATTTAAGGGGATAAAAGAGGAATTAATTATGGAATAATTCCGATTAAAAAGGAATTATGCATCGAATTCCAAAATTTCTGGTAGAATCCTCGGGTTTTGTATAATAATCTAGAAAAAGAAATAAAATTATTGTGGAATAAAAAATGATTCGGACAGGAGTCTGAAGAAATGAGACCAGCACTTTTATCTAAATAGAAAACATATGTAATTATCGCGTTTTAGTAACTCTATATGTTTATGTACATGTTGGAACAATATTTTGACTTATTCTAAAAAGATTCATTGAATAAAATAATAATAATAATACGATTCGAAGCACAACATTCAATGAAGAATTTTTTTTTGTTGTTGTTTGAAATTAACTAAATTCAGTGTCAAAAAGAAAAAAAAATTACTTTGTAACAGATGTCGAAATCGACGAACAATTTTATACACATGTAATAATTAAATAACTTGATGACTTAAAAATGAGTTTGCTAATCGATCCCTTCGTTAAAGGTGAAAATGTGAATTACCGAAGACAAAAAATGGGAAAAAAAGTTCCTCTCTCGCGGAATACTGTCCACTGGAAATGAAACGTAACTCACATTTGCTCTAGGAGACATTGTCAGGGATTCACATAACTTCCATACTGTTCTGTGTGTTCTCCGTAAAACTGAGAGACGTCGAAGGCATGTCCTCGGTGGTCTCTTCGACGGTGGTCTGGGCGTCCATCGCGTCTGCGTCGGCGTTCGCGCTGGGACTTGTGCTGTCGTCCCAGTTGATTTTGAATCTCGTCACGCGGGGCTTGTCGCCGAGAATGTTCCTCTGCACCTTGTCGAACTGGGGTTGAGGTGGTGGGTTCTCCCTGAGCTCGACGTCGGTGTACTCGTTGTTGATGAAGTAGCCCACGCGCACGAACTCGTGACCTCGGTACGAACAGGTGAGGAGAACGACTGTCACACCCAGGGCATCATTTACGGGAATCCGATTCACATTCGGAGGCTCCGCCTGCAAGACAATCGTTTTTAGCTCAAACATGTTACACGAGTATTTTTTTCATTACTTATTTCTCAAGGGCTTCACTTTCTAAATAATAAAATTTAATTAATAAAATAAAATTCAATTAATTTTTCTTTATTTATTTATTACTAAATTGGTCATAACTATAAAAGATTATAAATCTTTTATAGCTATGACTCCAATCTCTATGTTTTCTCTGACGTTTAAACGAAGTTGAAGTTCGCAACGTTTTTAATAACGAAAAATCAAAGAAGAGTTTAAATAAAAAAATTAAATTAAAATAAAATTCCATTCATCTCTAATTTTTAATACATGTGCCTCATTTTTTAAGAAATCAGTTGTTACCAAAGATGTAATTGTCGAAAAATAACATTATTTACAATAAAAAATAAAAGTACCTTCCCATTATTTTTTGTTTTTCGTTTTTAAAAACCTTGTGGACTTCAGCCTTATGACGTTTGATGGGTAAATTAATTTTTATTTTTTGCAGACGAATGTCAATTAATTTTTTTTAACTCCCTGAAGAGGAAATAATTTAGATTTCGAAACTTCGGAGTGAACTAATTTTTAAAAACTATTTGTCCGAATATTTTTGAATTATTCTCCTTCACTACAATTTTGAACAGAAGATTTAAACAATTTCGAAAAAAAGTTATTTAACAAAATTTTTATACAATTTTTCACTATAATTCAATTATTGCTTTCACTGATAATATCTTGTTTCGAATGGAAATTCAATTTTTCTTAAAAAATGTTTGATAAAACTCTAAGGAAGAATTCAGTTATTTTCATAAATAAGAAATCTCGTCGAATTATTTTAATCGTATTTAATACTATTTTAAATTAATTAATAAAAAACTTCAATTATTTTCACAAATGAAGCTTTTCACAAGAATTCAATTAATTGAAATAAACTTTTCATAATATTTATTATACTTTGATTAATTATTTAAACCAAATGTTTATAAAATTCTCACAAAGAATTCAATTATTCTCTCAAAGAATTCAATTATTTTCAAAAATAACAAAATTTTCCACGGAAATTCAATGTTTTTAAAACATAATGAAATTGTTCCCAATAATTTAATTATTTTCATAAACAATTAAATTCTTCTGAAGAATTCGATTACTTCTGAAAATTTTATTGAAATTCTTCTGAAGAGTTCAATTACTTCTGAAAATTTTACTGAAATTCTTAGCAAACATTCAATTATTTTAGGAATAATTTGAAATTTAGGAATAATTTAATTTCAAATTTTTAAAAATAATTCCCTTTTTTTAGTTACGTTTTCAATTTTTATAAAAAATGTATGAATAACAAAGAAAAAATAATTTAATTTGTTATAATTATATAAATCGCAAAAAATTTAACAAAATTTCTCTAAGGAATTAAACTATTTTCAATAAATTTTAATAAAGTTCTCTTTGTATTATAGAGTTGAATTAATTTTTAATACAATTTTAATTAAATTCGTTGCAAAATTGTTGCAATGATTCAATTATTATCATACACGCAATAAAATTCTTCGCAGGAATTCAATTTTTTTCTATATAATTTTAATACGATTTTTTGAAAACGAAATCAAAATATTTTTCTCAAAAATGATAAATAAGATCTTAAAAACGATGATTTATTTCGAAAAATTTTGAAAGATTTCTAAAAAATTAATCGAATTTCAATTCATTTATTATTTTTGTAAATAATATAATTTCTTACTGCAATTTCAATTATATTGAATATTTAAATTAAATTCTTAAATTTAAATCCTTTGAAAGAATAACTATATTTTACATAGAATATTTTGTAAAGGTTTTTTGAAGTAATTTAATTATTTCAAGAAATTATTGTTTTAGATTATAATAAAATTTTTCACAGGAAGAATTCAATAAAAATTCAAAAGAATTCAATAGAAATTCTTTCGACACGAATAAAATTTTTATTGAAACATAAATAAATTTATATTCTTAAATTAATTTCTTTTTTAAAAATTGTCTGAGAATTCTATTCGTATAATATGAAAATAAATATTTTAACGAACAATTGAATGTTTATTACAATTAAATTCTCAAAAGGACTTTTATCAACAAATTTTTAAATAATTGAATTTTTTGATGATTTTTAATAAAATTTTTAAGAATAAATACATTTTTCGAAACATTCAATTAAAATTGAATAATTGAAAATCTGCAGTGAGTTCGATTATTTATAAAAATAATTGAATTCTTGCGAAGAATTTTAGAAGAAAAAGTTTCAAACAATTGCTTTGTTTCGAAAAATTTATTCAAATTCTATTTTAAACAATTGAATTTCTGTGCAATTATTTTTTTTTTTATTAATTATTTGAATGTTCGTCTGAAATTTGATCAAAATTTTTGTTTAATTATAAAAATTTTACTGGTAATTCTTTAGGGAAAATTTTTTAAATTACACATAGAAAAATGTTAAAAACCATTAAGAGAAATTTTTGAAAAGAATTAAAATTTTAACATGAATTTAATTAATTTTGAAAATAAGTGAATTCTTGTGATGAATATTGTTATTTACGTAAATAATTGAATTTTGCAATGAATTTTATTGAAATTAATGTAAATAATTGTGTTTTATCAAAGAATTTTGCTGTTCTTTTATCTTTTATAAAAGTAATTAAAGTTTCGGCGATAATTTTTTTTTAACATTTTCTGAAAATAATTGAATTTTTCTGATGAATTTTGTTGTTTTTGAAAATAATTAAATTCTTCTAATGAATTTTGTTTTTTTGAAAATAATTAAATTTTGCAATGAATTTTATTAAAATTTCTGAATATATTATTGAATTTTGACGAAAAATTTTGTTATTTATAAAAATTATTAAAATATTGACGAGAATTTAAAAAAAAATTTTTGAAAATAATTAAATTTTATTACTTTTCAAAATAACTGAATTTTATTACTTTTCAAAATAATTGAATTTTGAAATAAATTTTACAAAAATTCAAGAAAATAATTAAATTACGTTGAAAAATTTTATTATTTATTTATAAAGATAATTGAAATTTTGACGAGAATTTTTTTTTAATTTTGGAAAATAATTCAATTTTTGGAACGAAAAATTATATATTTATTAAGATACTTGAATTCTTTGAAAGAATTGTGTTAAATTTTTTAAAATTGAACCAAATTCAACAGAATTGAAATTAAAATTTTTCAAAACAATGCTTCATTAAATGATTTTATAAGTTATAATTTTATGGCAGTTTTCCAGTGGAATTAAGGTATTCAAAATAAATTATTGTCACAGAAATAGAAAAAAAATTGAAGATTTTGTATTAGAATTCGTGGTAATTTCGGTAATTTTATAATTTACAAGACGAACAAAATGACAAAAAATCAAAATTTTCTTTTGAATTCTAAAAATTAATTTATTTTCAGTACTTTTAATAAAAATTACTGTCTTTTCCCTGACCTGTGGTAACCCTGTCATTAAAAAAGGGGACAAGGGGTCAACTTTTTAAAATAGAGAAAAAACGAGGTGATGTCTCTAAATAAAAAAAAACCCCCCGTGCAACAGTCGAGAATCGCCAGGTAATTGTGTCATCAATGCAAAATTCTCTGACTGCGAGACAGAAGATAGAAAAAAAAATATCCTCGCGAATATACTCACTTGAAAGACAAACATGTGCCTTCCTTCAGGAATGGGACCTACGTAAATGGTGTCAAGTACTTGGTCGAATTCCTCTGACTCTGCACTGCCGACATAAATCATCTTCCATTCTAGATCTGAAAATGACGTACTTGTGAAAAATTGCACGCACACCAGATACAAATATAACCTCAAAATAGCGAAAAACAATAAATTAATTCAAAACACAATTTTTCATTGCTGTCACATTTTGTTTTCATGAAAATTACCTTCTTTAAGTTCCTCAATGCATTCGAAAGTGACTTCAAATTGAAAGGGATTTAAAAACGGTGACGGATTATCTAAAACAGCTACATTCGCCAACTGTACTTTAGCCATGATTTATTTTCTCGCGATTAAAAATAAATACACACTTTGGAATTTCAAATTTTTCTATTCAACACAGCAGACTCTCTGTTGAAATTTAACACTTAAATAATTGCGCGACCGCCGATAGTTTCTATTTTCCGCAAGTTATTTACAAAGAATAAATTTACAGATAAACAATTAATTCGCGGGAATACTGATGGTTTGGCGGCAAATGAACTAAAAATACAAGTTTCCGGTTTTCTGACATTTGTTTTCATGAGAAATGCTGAAGATGGCAGAATCGGAAGTTGCAGATGGCGTTGTTCAATATTCAAGAGATTCAATAATCAATGGGAAGATTTATTTTAATCATTTTAATAATTACACTTATCACTAAAAAGATGGAAAAATGGAAAGAAATTGAATTATGTGGATGGAGGTTTCAGCCCTTAATTCTACTCTCAACTAATTGGGACGTTAAATACGTTGTAGATTTATTGATTAACGAATTACGATGTTACATAACCTCACTTTTTGGTCTTTTCGTTTACATCGTTTACATCCGGAAATGTCGCATTAGACTCTAAATAGTTTCCTTTATGTAAATGTTCGTGTTATAGAAAATAGTATTTTAATCAAATCAATGTTACATTGGCTAAAATATGGCGCGACTATGAAAAAAAGCGAAACGTTTTAAAATCTCCCGCGTTAAAGAAACCGGAAGTTACATATGATCCTTGACATACACATCTGTGTGAATTTCGTGTGGGTGAAACTAATGTGGCGTCAGTCGGTGAGGAAACACAGTGAAGAGAAAGAAGAACGCCTGATTTGTATCGACCGAGTAAAAATCATTTGTTGGTCGCTTTGGCTTCTCCTTTTTCCCTATTTCCCACTAAATACACGACTCGAAAAGCAACAAAAGGTTCGTCAAGTGTTTACAGTCAAAATATATACTCAATAATTATTGTCTTGTCTTGTCAATTTCCTCAAGTGAGAAAAGTGCGCGAAGGTGAAATATCTCAATTCGTAGCCATTTTGACGATCCGTTGATAAATACTCGTTATTTGCATACCGACTGTTGTATCGAAATTGAATATAAAAATATTTTTATATACTTTTCGCGTATACTGAGAAAAATTTGAGTTTAAATTTTGAGAGTTTTTTGATTTTTGCCTTTTTTTGTATTTAATAGGGTGGGATTTTTATTTTAAAGGGAATATTGATATTTTCTTCTGATTTATATAGAATTTTTTCGAGAGAGAGAGCTTGTCTCATTTTGAAGGGAATTCTGTACCTTCTTGTCTCTATTGTTTTTACATTCATTCACTTTATCAATAATAAAAAGTACAGTAAATGTCAATTGTTTAGAATTTTGCCTCTAAGTTCGAATAATTGTGATATTTTTGTAGTCATTGTTGTATGTTTCGACTAGTGATGAATTGTGTACCTCTTGCTGTGTTGGACTGATTGATTCAGTCTGAATATTGAGATTGACATTTTTCAGATCATCAATTTTTTTCCCTTTAGTTTCTAACGATTTTAACGAAATTATACTTTTAACGTCCATTCAAGACTTTCTGAAGTATCGAATTAATTCGATTACTTTAGATTAATTTCCGGCTTTTTCGCGTTTCGCGTTCTTGTGTAAAATGCACATAATGATGATACAGTAATAATATTTTAGTGTGAAAGTTATTTAGTTTGTCATAGTTTCTAAAAGCAATTTTGCTCTTTTCTTACTAGTGCACTTGACGTTTCATGTGGAAATTTATAACAAAAAGAAAATATTTTTTAGAAAGTATTAATGAGTTGGAAATTAAAAAAAAATTCCAACATTTAGCATATGGGTGATTCTCCACGAAGTGGTAACTTTTGACAGCGGTAACTATTATTTATTAATTTTTGTTGAAAACTTCCTATGAGGATCTTTTTAATAAAGCTTGAAAATAATTATTTTTTAGATATTTAAACTTGAATTTTGTATCTTATAAAAACTGTTGAAAAAATTTAGTTTACAGGCTAAATAATAAGTTTAAAAAAGTCAACTTTTGTCTATTAATGTTACAAATAAATTAATTTAAAAGTTTCATAAATTTCAATTGTCGAAAAATTTAGTTAAATTTCTAAATATATATTAAAAAATTCATTATTGAAAATAATGCATTTAGAGAAGAAATTTGGTTTAAAAAATTTGATTTTTGGAGAAGATACGAATTATTGCATGAAATTAATTATTTCGAAAAATAATAAAACTCTTCGCTGAAATTCAATTCTGTTCAAAAATTTTTTTAATATAATAATCAAAATCTAAATTATTATTAAAAGTAAAAAATTTTTTCTCCCAATCTCAATTACTTTCAAAAACATTAATAAATTTCTCGTCAAAATTTCAATTATTTTTCAAAATTTTCCTCACTTACTATTTGAAATAAAAATTTCAAAAAAGAATTAAATTATTTACAAAACTGTTAATTAAAATTTTTCAGGAATTCAATTATTTACAAATTTTTTTATAAATTTCTTCTCAAAAATTAAATTATTTTCATAAGTAAAACTCATCTCAGATTTTAATTTACTTTTAATTAAATTTTAATAAACTTTTCGAAAAATGTAATAATTATTATTCTTAAAAATGTAATTAAAATTCGTCAAAAGTTCAAATATATTTTAATTATTGACATTTCGTAAAATTGAATTATAAACAAATGCATTTGAATGATTTTTAAAAAATAATAAATATCTTCACAGAAATTCAATTATTATTTAAAATTTTAATCAAATTCTTGTAAAATTTAAATTATTTTGAAAAAATTTCCAAAAGAAGTCAATTACTTAAATAAAATTTTCCAAAAATTCTGCGCAAAAATTCAATTATTTTCATGAATAAAACTCATCGCAGATTTTTAACTATTTTTTGTTTAATTTTATTTGAATTTTTCCCAAAATATAATTATTTTTTAAAATTTTATTTAAATTCGTCAAAAGAATTCAAATTTTTAATAATTACTGAACTTTCGTAAAATTGAATCATAAACCAGTGAATTTGCATTATTTTCAATTAAAGTAATAAAATTCTTCTTTGAAATTCAATAATTATTAAACTTTTTAATAAAATTCTTAAAAAAGTCGATTATTTTTAAAAATTTTCCAAAAGAATTCGTTTTAAAATCAAATTTTTATGAAATTCTACGCAAACATTTAATGATTCTCACAAATAATAAACATTTAACAGAAAATTAATTATTTGCAATTTTTTTATAAATTTCTTTGCAATAATTCAATTATTTTCATAAATAATAAATTTTTTATCAGGATTCGATTATTTTTATTTAACTTTATGAGAATTCAATTTTATGAAAATAATTGAATTATTCAATAAATTATAATTTATTATTACTTTAAGGAATTAAAATCTCTTAGAATTTTCTATTTTTTCCATTATTTTATTTTTCTAATTTTCAAAAATGATTTTCAGTTAAAATTTTATATAATAATTTGAATATTAAAAGCATTTACAGCGAAATTTTCCTTGGAGATCAAACGACTTTTAAATTGAAATCTTTGGAAATTTGAACTTACGTTAAACTGTAATAAGATTCGAATTTTTCTTTTGAAATAAAATTTTTCTAGTTTTGAACAATTTTATTTAAATAGTTCAACAAAAAGAATGACTGAATTTTGAAAGAATTACATATTTTTGAATTGTAATATTTTTACATAGTTTAGTTTTAAAAAAGCTTTACATTGAAATAATTTAAAATATTTTAATTCTCCTGGAAAAATAAATAGACGTATTTAAATATTTATTTAAGAAATTATTCTATTTTTGAACGAAATTTAATTTTGAAAACGTGAGAAAATTAAATCGTCAAATTAAATTTTTCTGCAGATATTTTTTGATTTTTTTTAATACTTTTTTAAAAACTTGTTTAAATACTTTTTTTAGTCTTAAAACTACTTTCTGCTACATTTTTAAAATTATTATTCCTGAAAATCCTAAAATATCCTGAATATTGAGAAAAGTGGAGTTTTTATCTGTTTTCATTTAAATCATAACTTTAGCTTGGAAAAATTAATTTTTTTCGATTATGATATCACTAGACGTATAGTGAAGATTAATTGTACAAAAGTTCGTGAAGCAGACTTGAAAATATTTTTTAAAGTAATAAAATAGGAATGTTATTAAACAGCAGGGAAGCAAAAGTGTCCACTGATTGAAGAATCACCAATTACAGCAAAATCATGAGTAAAAAATTTTCATATACTTCATTTGTTGCAGATTTATTTAATTGGTAAATAATGTACCAAAATAAAATTTAGAAAATCAAAGTAGTGTTTTGAAATAAAAGCAAGAAAAGATGGCAGGCAATTCGGAAATAAATGGCAAGACGATGAAAGAAATTCTGGAGGAAGTTGTCGAGGGCGAGGAAGTGATATTCGAATCTGAGGACGTTGGAAACGGTGAGGATGGCGAAGTCGAGGAAATTGTGGAAATAATCGAAGAAATTGTCGAGGAAGTAGAGGAGGACGAAGTGGAGGAAGAAACAATTGAGGCGCAACAGAAGCAAATTTATTGCCAACAAGAGGAGGAGGGAGAGAATTTGGAGGAGGAATATTTAGACGAATTTCAAGATGTACAAAAAAGAAGAGTGGCTCGAGAAGAATGTTCTGATAAAGAGAGAGTTGACGAGTACATAAAGGACAATTTTATCGAGAATGGACAGACTGTAACAATGAGGCGCGTCAAGAATCGTGTTGGCAATGGTTTAACGAAAGGCGAATTTGGAAATATCGTCGCCTATCACGTCGAAGAGGATTGGGAGGACGAGGAACTGGAGCAAGGAAGTGAGTAATGTTTGAAAACATGTTTAGCATTTCTTAAAATGCTAAATTTCGTTTCGATTTATTAACTTTTAACGAATATTTTGCAGATAATCACATCGAAGTTGATAATTCCCGAACTGAAGTAGAATACGATCATCACACTTTAAGTAACGCTGACAGCGAAAGTCAGGACGAGATTGTAAAAAATGCAGAGAATAATTTAGTTTACACTGTTCTTAATCCAAAGAAATCCTCAAGTGTCGTGAGGCCGAATCATAATCCCAAGTATCAGGAATCGGATTTTATAAAGGTAAAAAATTATTAAATTAAAAATTTTAGAAATTATTATAGGTATTTAACTTTCCGAACAAAGAATATAAACAATATTTTTTTAGAGAATTTCCACTACTTTTAATTGGCTAATATTGAAAAAAATCAATTTTATTTAACAAAATTTTATGCAATTTATTTTTCCCAATAATTAAATTACTTTTAATAATTATAAAATTTTTCATGGAAATTGCATTTTTTTCAAAAATATTTTTGATTAAATTCTAAGCATGAATTTAATTATTTTCATAATCGTAAAATTCAGATACTTTCACAAATAAAGTTTTTAACAAGAATTCAATTATTTAAACTAATAAAATTTTCATAACATTTAAAAATTCATTATTTAAAATAATGTTCATAAAATTCTTATGAAGATTTCAATTCCTTTCAAAAGTAACAAAATTTTCAACGGAAAAACAATTCTTTTTTAACATTTTAATAAAGTTTTCCGCAATAATTCAATTATTTTCAAAAATTTAATAAAATTATTCGAAAGAAATTAATTGTTTTAAATATAATTTTAATAAATTTTTTTTAAATAATAAAAAAGTTACTCCCGAATATTCAATTATTTTGAGGTATTTCAATAAAATTCTTTTCAAAATTCA
The DNA here is from genome assembly GCA_032873175.1 of Leptopilina drosophilae. Taxonomy (NCBI): domain Eukaryota; kingdom Metazoa; phylum Arthropoda; class Insecta; order Hymenoptera; family Figitidae; genus Leptopilina; species Leptopilina drosophilae. Next base: position 55,370,110 of record CM065481.1, read on the forward strand.
ATTATTTTCATAAATAACAATATTCATCACAATAATTCAATTATTATTAAAAGTAATAAATTTTTTCTTGGAAATTACATTATTTTAAAAATTCTAATAAATCATTCGCAGGAATTCAATTATTTTCATAAATAATAAAAGGTTTTTTTGGAAAATCCAATTATTTTCAAAAAAAATTTAATAAAATTTCCCACCGACATTCAATTATTGACAAATTTTTTAATAGAATTCTTTGTAAAATTTAATTATCTTTAAAAACTTTTAACATTTCAATGATTTTCAATATCTACTATTTTTAAAAAATAACCAATTCTAGGAAAAAATTCAATTATTTTCATCAATTTTCATAAAATTCGCCGCAAGAATTTAATCATTTACCTAATTAATAAAATTCTTTGAAAGAATTAAATTATTTTTATAAATAATAAAATTCTTCGAAAGTAATTAAATTATTTTTTCAACAATTATTAATAAAATTTCTCGAAAGAATTCAATTATATTCATAAATTGAGGAGCAATTTTTTAAAAGTTGATAAATCGATTTTTCAAACAAATTGAGATAAACACATATTTAGAATTTTAAATTCCTTAGAAATCAATTGATCACTGTTCAATTTAAGAAAAAAAATTTGTTACCAAAGAATTTTCAATTTAAAATATATTTTTGCCTAACCTTGATAATTTTTAATTTTAATTTTTTATTAGAAAAGATTACCAACACCTTGAAATTCCTTTATAATAATAAATTTTAATTACAAACAAAGCTTTTTAAATAAAAAAATATTTAAAAATAAAGAATTTATTACATTTTTTCTACATTAAAATTAATTTTAATGGTTATGTGAGAATTGTCATTTGTTTAAATTTTTCGAAATGACAAAATTTGGATTCATCAGATTTTGAAAACTTGCTCCTCAATTATAAAATCCTTAGAAAAAATGTAATTCTTCAAAAAATTCAATTTTTTTCAAAATTTATAAAATTTTTCACAATAATTCAATTATTTTACAAATTTAAAAAAACATTCTTCGCAAGAATTCAATTTTTTTTATAAAAATAGAAAAATATTCCAAAACAATGTAACTATTTTCTTAAATTATGAAATTCTTCAAAAAAGTCAATTTTTCCTAAAATTGACATTCCAAATTGTTTTAAAAATTGTTTCCAAAAATTCAATTATTTTCCAAATTTAAAAAAAAATTCTTTGCAAGAATTCAATTATTTTTATAAAAATAGAAAAATAGTCCAAAAAATTTAACTATTTTCATAAATTATGAAATTCTTCAAAAAAAAGTTTTCTTAAACTTTATAAAATTCTTCAGAAAATTTCAATTATTTTCAAAATTTTTTTAAAAATTCTTCACAAGAATTTAATTATTTTAATAAATAATAAAATATTTCAAGAAAACTCAATTATTTTCATAAATAATAAAATTCTTCTGAAAAATTCAATTATTTTTATAAATAATAACATTTTTCATTGAAAATTCAATTATTTTTATAAATAATAACATTTTTCATTGAAAATTCAATTATTTTCGAATATTTTTTTTAAATTCTTCGCAAGAATTACATTTTTTTAAATTCTTTCATGAATAATAAAATTCGTGGCATAAATTCAATTTATTAGCAGGATAAGAAAAAAGTAAATATTTTTGATGAAAATTAGGAAATAGTCAGGAAAATAAAAAATATGGAATGGAATTTTTGTCAATTTTGTGAAGTGAATAAAACAAGTTTTTTTTATTCTTTTTGGCATTAAAAAAATGACAATAACCCACAAAAATGAATTTTCAAAAAAAAAAACTAATGAATACAGATAATTTGCTCGTAAGGTTTCAATTTACGGAAAATTTATTTTACGGAAAAGATTTTTGCATTGAAAAACAAATAAGTTTTCTAATGAAGTTGCTGATTTTTAATGCAAAAACGCGGTTGTATTTTCTTTCCGTAAAATAATTTTCCGTGCATTAATTCCCTACCGCTAACGGAAAGGAAACTTACGATCATTATAATGTATATGTATATATGTATATTTCTATTTTCTATCAAAACGTATAAAAAACAAAAGAATAACTATAACTAACTATAATCTGCGGACAGAATGAATGAAAGAAATACTACGAAGAATATTATAGTTAAAATAATAATAATTTCTTCTTGCTTCAAAAACGAAATTTCAAAGAAATGAAAAAAACGAAAGAAAAACGTAAAGAACGTAAAAGTTAACGTACAGTAAATGAAAAACAAATTCCAAAGTTGTTCTTTTCGCTTCAAAAACTAAGTTTTAACAATTATTGTAATTTTCTACCTAGATGGAGAGAATGGAAGACGAGCCAATTTGCTATGAAGGCGGAGATTTAGACACCTTGTACGTGAACAATGAGACAATCGTAGAAGCTGCAAATCAACAGCAATACGAATTCGCAGACGTCTCGATGGAGAACGCACAAGACTGGGAGCCGGAGCAATCTGCTGAGCCGACCCAAGAAGACAGTAATCAAGTAAATTTCAGAAAAAAAGAACAAAAATTCTTTAAGTACACTGTCTTTATTTTTATTTTTTTCACGTTTTCATTTTTCAGGATCAAATCTTTCTCCACGAAGACGAGGACGGGCAGCTTTACTTTAAGGACGACACTGGCACTTTGCAGCCTGTTTATTTAACCGAGGATGGAAACTACGCCATCGCTGGAACTGGAAACGAGGAGCCTGAGGTGCAAGAGCAACAGCAGGAAATAATGGAAGAAGATAAACAAGACGAAGAAACGAATTACATTCCTCAAATGGATTTCTCTCGACAAATGACTAGCAAAAAGGTACGAGGTTTTTAAAAGCCTCAAAAGAGTTTAGTGGCGAATTTTTTACATTCTCATCTCACGAAATATCTCAAGTGCCATAAGAATTTCTTTGTAAAATTAAATTATTGTTAAAAACGAGGATTCTAAATTTGCAAGTACAATATTGCTATTTACAAAATTTATAATTTGAAATTTTTATAAGAAAGCAAAGGATTTATGAAATGGACACAAAAATGTTGATGGTTCTAGCTTTGTAGTGGTTTTTAATTTTGTTTTAAACTGAGTTGAAAAATGGAAATGTATTTCAGACTTCGGTGGTGACAGCTTCCAATATTCAACAAGAAATGGACAATGAAGATAGTACTGTAACGATTTCTCTGATAATTTCGGAAGATGAGCATGGCCAGAAGCGAACACAGGTCATTATTCCAACTGCAGAGAACACGAAGTGCGAGATATGCAATAAGAACTTTAAGACGTCTTTACAATTACTTAAACATAATAGGTTGAAACACGCACGCGAGGAAGATATCACGACGAGAAATTTCCCTTGTGATTTGTGTCCAAAAAGGTAAAATTCAAATTACATTTTTATTATTTTCATGTTTCATAATAATATAAGGAAATTCCGGGCGCGGAACGTGTTATTCCATTTGTTGTTGCTATGCAAATTACAAAATTTTTTATTTTTAAATATAAATTTTTTAAATAATTTCGTAGTCAAAATTTAAAAAATTCACTTATTAAGTACAAAATTAATTATTACTGTTCGTATTTTAAAAATTTTGATAAAATTTCACGAAAGAATTCAATAATTTAAAAATTTTGATAAATCTTTCTAAACAAATCATTTATTTTCTTAATTAGTAAAATCTTTACAATCTTTACAATCTCTATCTTTACTTTTTTTTAGTAAAATCTTTAAATTCAATTATTTTTAAAACAATTATAAATCGAATTCCTCGCAAGAGATCAATTTTTAGAAAAATTTTTAACACTACGAAAAAAATCAAATTTTTTCTAAAATTTTAATAAATCCTTCGAAACAATTAAATTATTCTTATAAATATAGTAAAATTCTACGCAAGAATTCAATTAATTTGATAAATATTCCAATTCTTTGCAGAAATTCAATTATTTTCAAAACAATTTTAATTAAATTCCTCGGATGAATTCAAATATTTTTAAATATTTTCATAAATTTTATTTATTTTCTAAAATCGTAATAAATTCTTTGAAACAATTCAATTCTCTTTTTATAAGTACTACAATTCTTTGAAGAAATTAAATTGTTTTTAATCCAATTTAAATAAAATTACACGAAAGAATTTAATTCTTTTCAAAAATTTTCATAAAATTCTATTTTAACAAGAATTTTAATTCTTTAAAAATAATTCAATTATTGTCAAAATGTTCATAAAAAAGAAAGAAAAATTTAATTATTTTCAATTGTTTCTCAAAATTTAAATAAATTCTTCGAAACATTTCAATTATTTTTATAAATAGTAAAATTCTTTGCAATAAATCATTTTTCTTTATAAATAGTAAAATTCTTTGCAATAATTCATTTATTTTTATAAATAGAAAAATGCTTTGCAGAAATTTAATTATTTTCATAATAATTTTAATAGAATTTATCGAAAGAATTTTAATCTTCAAATATTAACATAAAATAAATTTTAATAAATTCTTCGGAACAATTCAATTATTTTTGTAAATAGTAATAAGATTCTTCGGAAGAATTCAATTATTTTAAATACAATTTAAATGAAATTCTTCTTCATAAAATCAAATTGCTTTCAAAATTATAATGAAATTAAAAAAAACTCCATTAGTTTAAAAAAATGTAAAGAAATTCTTCAAAAGAATTTAATTAGGATTTTTAAAATTTTTAGTAAAATTCTTCACGAGAATTTAATAACATTTTTAGAAGGAATTCTATCATTATCAAATTTTTTGATAAATTTCTTTGCAATAATTCGATGATTTTCAATACATTAGTTTTAAAATTGAAAATATTTGAAAAGAAAAATTATTAAAAAATTTAAGAAACAAAAAAGCAAACAACTAACTTTAAACTGTGAACAGATTACGGGATCACGATCTTCATTAATATAGATTTTTATAAATTGTACTCGTTGAATTTCAAAAAGATTTCAATTATGAAATTTTTTAACATCTCAATTCCTATGGAAAAATTTTCAAAGTAATTGTATTCAATCGAAAACTTCATTAAATATTTTATTCTTTCGAGAAATTTTACTGCAATTAAAGTAAAAAAAAATGGATTTCTTTGAAGAATTTTAGTGTTAATGAAAATTGAAAATGAATTCTTGCGAAGAATTTTATTAAAAATTTTCAAAATCCTGACTAAATTCTTTTGAAGAATTTCTTTGAATTGTTTTTAAATAATCTAATTTCTTCAATAATTATAATTGAAAGTTTTAAAAGTAATTGGATTTTGATAAGGAATCTTTTTTAAGTTTTTAAAATAATCGCTTCTGTTAAAAATTATAATTAAATACTTTATTGTTAAAGTTTATTAAAATTGTTTTGAATGTAATTGAATTCCTGTGTGAAATTTTATTATTTATAGAAATAATTTGAATGTTGCGAAAAATTTTACTATTTTTAAAAATAATTAAATTCTCTGCGAGAATTTATTACAAGTTTGGAAAATAAATGAATTTTTTTTTTAAAATTTTATAAAAAATGGAAAAAATGTTTAGAATTACATTTTGATACATTATTATCTTACAGTTACATTTTGATTATGTGAATTTATTCAAAAAGTTAAGTTTAAAAATAAAAAATTCTGTAATTTGCATTATAATAAATTAAATAAATTAAATAAATTAAATAAATTAAATAAATTGAACATCACGTTCCGCGCGTAAAATTTGCTAGTTTTTCAATTAAAATACAAGACAATTTTTTGAAAATATTACTTTTTCAGTCTTTTAGAGAACTTTAAAGCCTGTATTATTATGTAGTGCATTACTTTCGAAAGTTTAAACTTTTAGAAAATAATGTATGAAATTATTTCTCTAGGTATCCAGACCAGAATTCGCTGGCGCGTCATCGCAAGACGCACACGGGAGATCGTCCCTTCCAATGCCTCGAGTGTCACAAGTGTTTCCCAAGTGCGCCGACTCTCCGCCGGCACTTGAGCCTCCACAATCCCAATTCAAAGCCACTACCTTGTATTTACTGCGGTCGCCGTTTCCTGGAGCAAGCCAACCTCGATAAACACGAATTGTCCCACCGTGCAGCGGAGCAGCGGCATCATGCCTGCGACGTCTGTCACAAGACATTCGTCAGCTCAGTTGACTTGAGTATTCACTTGAAAACTCACGATCCGGATAGGAAATTCGATTGCGAGGTGTGTGGTCGTGAATTTAATCGTGTTAACAATTTGCAACGTCATATGATGGTGCATCAACAAGTACGTTAAAATTACTCTTTCTTAAAAAGACAAATTTTGTTCTTTTTTTTACAAGTATTTTAGTTTTCAATATTAGTGGCGAATTTTTTACATTCTCATCTCACGAAACGATAAGTAGTTTCAGTCTTAAAATTGAGGATCTCAAAAGCATAATCGATGCCGCGCTTTAACTATTAGCAGTGTGGATTCCACGGTTTTCGCACATGAAATTCAGAGTCACCGCTTGACGAGGAAATTATAGGGAACTTTTTTTTGACCGGGAAAAATTCTCTAAAGAAATTTCATTTTCAAGAATTTAATTTTAATAATTTAATTTTGTTTTCAATATATTTTTTTATTGTATCCCTTATAAAAATTTAATTAATTTCACAAAAATTTCTATAAAATTTTTCAAAGTAAATAATTTTTAATTTCTTAAATAGTTAAATCTTAATAATTAAATAATTTTCAAAAATTTTAGCAAAATTCAAAGCATAAATTAAATCATTTCAGGTTAAAAATGATAAAACTTACAAAAGGAAATACAAAAGTGAATATAAAATGTTAGAATGTTAAAATGTTAAAAAAGAAAAAAAATTCACATATAAATTACCAACCAAGAATTTAATTATATTCATTTTAATTCTAAAACTCAGCGAAGAATTTTAATTCTTTCTAATACGATTTTGAATTAATTAATTATTTTACATTCAATTATTTTCACAAAAAAAGTTTTCCACAAGATTTAATTATGTGAAATTAAATTTCTATAATACTTATTATGTTTTGAAAAAATTAATTTTACTTAAAAGAATATTTATAAAATTCCTGTGAAAAAATCAATTATTTTTGAAGAATAACAAAATTTTTCACAGCAGTTTTAATTATTTTCGAAAATTTTACTAAAATATTTCGCAATATTTCAATTATTTTCATAAATAATAAAATTCTTTTCTGGATATGATTTAATATCATTTTTACAAGAATTACTCAAAAAAATGTAATTATTCTTAAAAATCTAATTTCAATTCGTAGAAAGAAATAACTATTTAAAAAATATGTTTAAAATTATTTAGAAGAATTCGATTTACAAAAATATTAGAATTTTTCACAGGAATTCAATTTTTTTCAAACATTTGAATTAAAATTGTTCTAAAGAAATTAATTATTTTAAATGTAATTTTTACTAAATTTTTTTCTAATAATTCAATTATTTTTTTAGATTTTAATAAAATTTGTTCCGAAGAATTCAATTATTTAAATTTGGCAATTTTTTCAATTTTTAATAATAAAAACAACTTTTTTTCAGAATTTATACTAATTTAAATCAGCTAATAATTGAAATAAAAAAGTTAGTTTTAAACTAACTTAATTAATTTTTTTAATTCTTCTAGAGAAATTAATTATTTTAAATGTAATTTTTACTAAATTTTTTCCTAAAAATTCAATTATATTTCCAAATAATGAAAATCTTCGCTAAAATTCAATTAATTTCAAAAAATAATTTTTTTACAGAAATTTTCAAAATCTTTTTAAATATTTGAATAAAATTTTTCGCAATAATTCATTTATTTGATGAATAATAAAATTCATCTCAGGGATTCAATTTTTTTTGAAAATTTCATTCAAATTCTTAGCAACTATTCAAATATTTTCATAAATAATAGAATTCATAGTAGAATTTTTATTATTTTTAATATAATTTTGAAAGGACTTGTCAAAAAATTGCAATTATTTTTAAAAATTTAATTTCTATTCCTGAAAAAAATTTTTTTAAAGTGTTTTTAAAATTTTTTTTGAAGAATTCAATTATTTACAAAAAATATTCGAATTTTTCACAGGAATTCAATTGTTTTTAAATATTTTTAAAAAGTTGTTCGAAAGAAGTCAATTGTTTTAAAAACAATTTTAATTAAATCTTTTGAAAATAATTCAATTATTCTTTTAATTTTAAAAGAAATTCTTCCTAAAAATTTAATAATTATTTACGAATAAATAATTCTTTAAAAGAATTCAATTATTAATGATAAATAACAAAATTATTCCCGAAAATTCAATTATTTTGAGAAATTTGGATAAAATTATTTGCAAAATTTAATTCCTTTCAAAAATAATCACAAGAATTAATTACTTTTAAAGCTAATAAATTTCTTCTTAGAAATTCACTTATTTGAAAAATTGTAATAAAATCGTTCGCAAGAATTTAATTATTTTCATAAATAATAAAATGCTTTTAAAGAATTGAATTATTTTTAGAAACATTTAGTAAAATACTACACAGACATTAATTTATTGTCAACAATTTTAATATTCTATTAAAATTCTTCTTTGTAGAACTTAATTATTGTTAAAAGCTCTTCACAATTCAATGATTTTCAATATTTGCTATTTTTATAAAATTTCTAAACAGAATTCAATTATTTAAAAAAATTTTTGATTAAAAATCTTCTTAAGAGTTTAATTTTTTTCGTGAATAATAAAAGTATCTCAGGAATTCAATTATTTAAATTAGAATTTGTATGAAATTATTCGGGAAAAATTAATTATTAAAATAAAATTCTTGGCAAGAAATAAATTATTTTTTATAAATATTGAAATTCTTTGGTGAATAATAAATTTGGTTGCAGGAATTATATTTATTAGCAGTAAAATGAGAAAGAAATTTTTTTATCAAAATTAGGAAAAAGTCAGGAAAATAAAATATAGAATGGAATTTTCGTTAGTTTTGTGAAGTGTCTGAAATAAGTTTCTTGGATCGTTAAATTTAATTTTTCCATAGGTTTTTTTTTTTTTTTTTTTAGTTTGAAAGATATTTTTTTAGAGTTAATTTTCGAGCTCGAAGTCTGAAATTAGTTCCTAAATAAAAAATGGTTTTCGATCGCAGCGTCGATTACACTTTTCAGCCCTCGAATTAACAGATTGAAAATCACAAATTTTCGATGTCTGATTTTAATTTTAAACATACTTGATTTGTTCGAGCGATTATTTTCTTGTGTTCGTTCAGCAAATATCTCTAAACTCAACAGTGACTTTTTCATTTAATTTTCAGCAAGGAGAAAACGAGGAGGTGTTGGCCTGCGAGGTTTGCGGCATCACTTACAAATTCATGAGCTCTCTGACAAGACACATGGTGACAACGCACATGAATCCGGAGAAGTTGCGCCAACAGGCCGAGGAGCAGAGGAAGAAGCGCGAAAATAATTACAAGCGGTACTTGGAGAATCGACGACTGTACGAGACGCAGCGAGCTGGCGGCTATATTTCGAAGCGCAGCTACTACAGCTCGAGATCGGGAGACGACCAGGATGAGCACGATCAAGTCTGATTGCAAACTCGGAAGAGAAATCTGATGGTTTACTCTAGTCCTTCGCGCATGGAGCTGCATCGGTACAAATGAAATTCTGTTTGCTGAGAATATGCCGGGCGAGTAAAGAGTAAGGATGCATTTAAATCGATAAGTTTCGGTAGGTTTTTAGAATATTGTATATCTTGACTTCCATGCCAATGATAACGAGTTGAGTGAAGGAGCCATTTTTTTCAAATTAATTGTATAGTGTGTCAATTGGAATTAAATATGTAAAGCCTTCAGTGAATATGTAAATTATCATCAGCGACTGTCAGAAAAATCATGAAACAATTTTTCTTTCTTATACCTTTTTTTTTTTTTTGCTTTGCCGATTTTTACATCGGCAATTTCAATATTGCTTTACATTATATTGATATTAAAGTGTATCTCTGTTCACTAGATATAATATAATTTAATAAAGTACATAAGATTATTCATTTTGCAATTCCTACTATTTTCGTATTTTCAATATACTTTATTTTTGGTTCCCGAAATCATTTCTTTTTTTAATTATTTCCGTCTTCAAATTTATTATAATTTTATTATTATTCATCACTTGCATTTATTTGCAAAAAACATTTCTAGATTCGAGTAAATTTTAAATAATAATAGATTTCATTTTAAACCAAATTTTACGCGCGCTGTTATTATTATCCACATTAAAAACTGCTTATTTTCAAATATGAATTTTACAATAATTTCACATTCAAACTTAAAAAATTCTGTTATTAACTAATTTACTTATTAATTAATCTCGTTTATTAATTTCAAAAATTAGAGTAAAATTCTTCGCAAGAATCGAATTATTCTCATAACATTCTTCGTAAGAACTCAATTATATTTATAAACAGTTACAATTTTTTTTGCAAAAAAGCAATTGCTTTTAAACAAAATTTTAATAAAATTTCAAGAACGAAAAAGATAATTTTCTTAAATTTGAATAAATCCTTCGAAACAATTCAATTATTTTTCTAAATAGTCAAAAATCTTTGCAAAAAATCAATTATTTTTTAAAATACATTTTTAATAACAGTTCATAAAAGAATTCAATTTTTAAAAAAATTTTAATATTTTTTTTCGTCAGCATTCTATTATTTTTTCTAAAATTTTAAAAAATTCTGTAAAATATATCAATTATATTTATAAATTGTAAACTTTTTTGCAAACATTCGATAATATTTATATCAATTTAACAAAAGAATTCAATTTTTTCTGAAGTCATTATAAAAAATTTCATGAAAAAATACAATTATTTTCTTAAATTTTAATAAATGCTTGGAAACAATTCAATTAAATTTATAAATAGTAAATTCTTTGCAAAGTTCAATTATTTCAACAACAAAATTTCACGAAAGAATTAAATTATTTTCTAAAATATTAATAAAATTCAAAAATTAAATTTTAAATTTCGATTATTTAAAATACTTATAAAAAAATTGTTCATGAAATTCAATTATTTAAAAAGTTTTCTAAAAAATTCTACAATTTAAACAAAATTTTAAGAAATTCTTCAAAAAGAGGTTAATAAAATTCTTTTCAAGAATTCAATGATTTCCAATTGATGAATTTAAAAATTGAAAACCTATAAAAAGAATTTTTTTAAAAGTTAAGATAATTTTAATTAAAAATTTCAAAATTAATTGAATTTCAAACGCGTTGCATTAATAATAGTAAAATCTTTACGAAAATTCAATTTTTTTAAAAATAATTTTAATTAAATTCCTTGGATGAATTCTTTGCAGAAATTCAATTATTTTCAAAACAATTTTAATTAAATTCCTCGGATGAATTCAAATATTTTTAAATATTTTCATAAATTTTATTTATTTCCTAAAATCGTAATAAATTCTTTGAAACAATTCAATTGTTTTTATAAATACTATAATTCTTTGAAGGAATTAAATTGTTTTTAATCCAATTTAAATAAAATTACACGAAAAAATTTAATTATTTTCAAAAATTTTCATAAAATTTTATTTCAACAAGAATTTTAAATTCTTAAAAAATAATTTAATTATTGTCAAAAAATATTTATAAAGAAGAAAATAAATGTCATTATCTTCAATTGTTCCTACAAAATTCTTCATACTAATATAATTATTTCTCAAAATTTTAATAAATTCTTCGAAACATTTCAATTCTTTTTATAAATAGTAATAACATTCTTCGCATAAGAATTCAATTATTTTTAAGACAATTTTAATAAAATTCTTCTTCATAAAATGAAATTTCTTTCAAAGTTTCCAAAGAAACTCGATTAGTTTAAATAAAATTCAAAGAAATTCTTTAAAAGAATATAATTAGGATTTTTAAAAATTTTAGTAAAATTCTTCACGAGAATTTAATAACATTTTCAGAAGAAAATTTTTTTTTCAGAAGAAATTATCAAATTTTTTGCAATAATTCGATGGATTTTCAATACATTTATTGTAAAATTGAAAATATTTGAAAAGAAAAAAAGCAAACAACTAACTTGAAACTGCTAACAGATTACCGGATCACGAACTTTATTAATATAGATTTTTAAGTAAATATTATAAGACAAAAAAGAAAATTAAAAAAAAACTCTTTTATTTAAATGTGAAAACCGTAATTTTTTTACTGAAATTGGAAGGTTTTGCTAAGAATCTTTTTTCTATAGTAAAAAAATATTTATTACATAATTTTTTATAATAAAATACAAGTCTTAAAGCATTCGAAAAATATTTTTTTTCTTTTTTAGAAAATGGCTATAAAATTTTGTTTACTTAATTATCACTTCATAATAAAACATTAATAGTTATTATCAAAGATTAAATTACTTTTTATGACATTAATATACGAGAACGAATCTTACAAAAATTTTTTTTTTTCTTACAGAAAATGCTTAATACATAAAATATTTTCGTTAATTACGTATTAAAATCAGATTTTAGCAACAAGCTGATGAGAATCTTCGCAAATCTAAAATCGAGAGATATTTAAAAATTTTATCGACTTCAACTCTCGAAATTCGAATTTTATGACACTTTTGAACCAAAATTAACATTAAACTAACACAGTCGTTGATGAAATTTCTTCTTCTTTCTGCCATTTCGACATTCGACTTCAAAAAATCGGCATATATTGGAAATTTTTTATCACAAGATTCGATTGCTCTTAAAAAGTCATTGTTGCTCGTGTACATTGCAACTTTATCGATTGATTTCGTCAATACACTATAGAATGTAAAGTTCAGATTTTTATCAACTTTCGTCTTTTGCATGACTCTTTTCTCCTTTAAACACTTCTTTTGCCAATCAGTAAGATCTATGAGACATTCATTTTCCAACTCAGTTAGATCACACTTTTCATCTAACAATACTATACGACACACTAATAATTTTTGAAAAACTATTCTTTTCTCATAGTAGACATCCCTATATTCATCAAAATTAATATAAATGTCGTAAATAGCATCTGAAAGAGTATCAACGCATGTACAGTAACCAACTGTGAGTAATTGACTCTTGTAATTTGTTTCATAAGAGTTTATTGCTGCACTAAAACGTGATTTTGAATCATTACATTCGATCATAAGTTGTAACAGCTCTGGTAGGTGAAGAAGTGAAGAATCCTCTTCGGTTAAAACTGTATGAGAACAACTTTTCACTTTATTATTACTTAGATGATTAGTTATGCATCTAATAATTTCAGGACGAAATTCAGCATCACTTATTTCCGACATTTCTTCATTTCTCACTGGCTTTGGATGACTAATATTTGAAACAATTATTCCAACTGCGTGTGAAAATAAGTACTCTTTAGCTTTATTATTCGAATAGCGAATTAACATCTGCGTGACCTTTAGCAATTTGTCAAACACTAAGGGAGTAACAGGCGTGACGAAATGCAGTCTTGAATAAGCAAAAAAAGCATTTGTCAGCGGTGATCCATTGCATTTAGTGGTTATAAAGGGATTAGCACCATTTTCTAGGAGAAATTTAACTACAACTGGCTGCGCTGCAATTGCTGCGAAAACTAATGGTGTGAGGCCACAATCTTCAGTTTGTAAATTGACATCAGCCCCAGCATTCAATAGCAGTTTGACTAGTCGTGGGTGCTCGAATGTTGCTGCAACGTGAAGAGGACTTATACATTTGAACAGACTTCTAAAAGGATAACCAGCGTCTAGAAGAATTTTTAACATTTCCTCACTGCCACTTTCAACAGCAATGTGAACGGCTAATTTTTTATCGAAAGTGTCCGATTCATATTCAGACGGTTCATTCACCATTGCTTTCAAAGTCTCCACTTGGCCCATTCGAATAGTGAAGTGAAGCGGCTTTTCTTTAAAATATGTACTTGTGTTAATTTTCGACAACCTTGTTACTAAATATTTCCACATGTCATGACGCCTCAAATATAGTGTATTATTAAATAGGTCATCTAAATTTTTCACTTTAATACCAATATCGACTAAACATTTTACAGTCTCTAAACTGCCTTCCAAGACAAGTGATCTAAGTAATCCGAGTTTATCCTCCTTAACTGTTGCGATGTCTTTCACGCCATTCTTTATGAGATATTCCACAATGTCCGAACGATCGGACGATACTGCAAGTTGAAGACATGATTCTCGACGACAGTAATCATAACTTGAAACATCTACTTTGTTACATCCTTTCGCCATGAGCAACTTTACTAATTCCAACTTTCCTCTGATAACTGCTTCACGAAGATGATTCATATTTGTTAAATCCTTGCCACTAAAAACCGCACCGTGTTTAAAGAGAATTTCAGCCACTTCAACGTTTACATTGAACAATGCAATATAAAGTGGCGTTTTTCCATTCATTTCCTTTTCCTCAATAAACGCGCCATTAGCTAGAAGTGACTCTGCAAATTCAGGACGATTATACAATGCTGCATAGTAAAGTGGAGTTTCATCTTCGAGATTTTTCGCGTTCAAATTACTATCTTCTAAAAGAAGATCGAATAACTCAGGCTTGTTTTCCCTAATCGCCAAATGCAAAGGTGTATTCCCTCTTCCGTCTGGACTGTCTCCCTTGGTGCTGATGAACAGTTTTGCTATCGCTGCGTGACCTCTCGCAGCCGCCACATGCAGCAATGTCCTGCCATTTATCGTTTCCGTCGCCGAATATTTTTCGAGGAGAGAATTAACGAGATCCAAGTCTCCATTGTGGACTGCGAGAAATAACTCATTGTAGTCATAAGTGTCGTTGTAATCATTCCAAAAATCCATGGCAACAAATAGGTTTTCCATTCGAAGGCAATTTACTATCGATGTCGTGGTAATTTGTAATCTCAAATAGAAAGAATTGCTCCTCTTAAATATTCTGTAACAAAAATTAGAAACTGTACCCCAAAAGTATAAAAATATGGAATTTAGGGTTCAATTAATTATTTTAATTTTAAAAGATTTATTTTCAGTATTATTAATATTATTTACAATAAACATCAAACTATGAAATTGTACTTATAATAAATTTTTCAAATATAATAATCATAGTTTTTAAATTTCCAAAATTTAAATCCTCGAATTATTATTTTACATAATTTTAATTTAATGAATCTTTCATTTCTTACCATTTTTATTGCACAGAATTGTTATTTAATATCATTTTTATTTTACAAACTTTTCATAAATCTCAATTTTTATGCCACTGACTAACTAAATCGAGAATATTTCACGAATTCATGCAAATTTAATGTTAAAACAATGAAAATCTATTATTAATTCGTAAAATATTCTGCGAATTCGGTATTCAGTAGCATGAAAATTAATACATATGAAAAATATATAAAGTAAACATTATATTAAATAACAATTATGTGCAATAAAAATGATAAACAATGAAACTTTCATTAAAAATAAAATTATGTAAAATAATAATTCGAGGAATTAAATTTCGGATGTTTAAAAAAAAAGGAAAAACAGTAATTATTATTTATTATTTTAATTATAATTAATAATAAATAGATATTGGAAAAATTATAAGAAATAATAATTATGTTTTTAACCTTTATATTACTTTACATTTCACAATTTAAAAATTAAGTGAATTTATAATAAGATAACATAGAATTTATAAAAAATACTTATTATATTTAAAAAAATTATTATACGTACAATTTTATACTTTGAGATATATTGTAATTAATATTAATAATGCTTAGAAAGTCTAGGAAAAAATTAGATTGAAATAATTAAATATTTAAACCGTTGTAAGCGGAATTTTAGGAATAAATTAAATTTTAAAAGGTATTTAAATTAAATTCTTTTAAAATTTAAAAGAAGAAAAAGTTTAAATTTTTTTAATTCTTATGTTTGAAAAATTATTAATAAAATTATTTTTCTTCAAAAATTATTAAAGTTTTTCAAAAATTTTATTTAAAAATCCTGAAAAATAATTTAATTTTGGATGAATTATAATTGTGAATTTTAGAAATAATATTTATTTCAATCGAAAATGTTGCCAACTTTTATTGAAATAAATTCTGAACTTTAATTCAAGTTGCTGTTAGAAATATTTTTACATTTACTATACGAATTGTTCGAATAATTACATTTAATTGAAAAAGCGCAAGAAAAATTATATTTTTTAAGAAATTAAGAATTTTTATTAAATTTAGAAAAACAAATTTTGATAGTAACAATGGAAAAGAAAATTTCACGCGCGTGCAGTTTTGCTAGTTATAAATATGTGACGCGATAGATCTGAAGAAATGGATCTTATAAGGTCCCTTCCTTCAGTCTATAGTGAAAAATGTCAAGAAAATATAAACGATCAAGTTTTTGTGATCTTGTTAACTATCCTTATACTTATTTTTAAAAAAACTTAAAATCGCAAATAAATAAATGCATAATTAAATTAATTTCTATTAAAAATACTAACCATGTGCTTAATGCAATATTTACATATCGCTTTTATAAACTTGACGATTTTCCGTAACGAAACATTGAACTAATGATGGAATTTTGAGTTATAGAAAACAAGATTTTT
Organism: Leptopilina drosophilae; assembly: GCA_032873175.1. NCBI lineage: Eukaryota > Metazoa > Arthropoda > Insecta > Hymenoptera > Figitidae > Leptopilina > Leptopilina drosophilae. The sequence continues at coordinate 55,386,666 of CM065481.1, forward strand.
AAAATTTTATATATAATTATATGCTGTTTTTGTATATAAGTATTTATTTACAATTTATAGAATTTGATTTGTAAATCAAGTGGCAGTTGAAAACACTTATAAGCATTAAATGTATAAACCGTAATAGAATGGAAACTTCAGCTGCTGCAGATTTGGCACTTTTTTTTCATTGTAGACTCTGCTTAAGGCATAAGCACAAGTGCTTCGTGAATGGGGATGTATCCCTGAGACGCATGATTTTCCCCTAATCGCCAAGTGGTCGAATGTTCAAATGGTCGAATACCAAAACGTCGAATCGTCATTTCGTCGAATGCTCAAAACGTCGAATTGTCAAATGGTCGAATGCTAAAAACGTCGAATCGTCAAATGGTCGAATGCTAAAAACGTCGAATTCTCAAATGATCGAATGCTAAAAACATCGAATCGTCATTTAGTCGAATGCTCATAACGTCGAATCGTCAAATGGTCGAATGCTCAAAACGTCGAATCGTCAAAAAGTCGAAAAATTTGCTTGGTTTAAGTTAATGTTAACTTACATCAAACAAATTTTTCGAATTTTTGACGATTCGACGTTTTGAGCATTCGACCATTTGACGATTCGACGAAATGACGATTCGACCTTATGAGCATTCGACCAGTTGACAATTCGACGTTTTGAGCATTCGATCAAATGACGATTCGACGATTTGGTATTCGACCATTTGAACATTCGACCACTTGGTGATTAGGGGAAAATCATGCGTCTCGTATCCCTTTGTACCAAAATGGATTTCACGAATGACTATTACGTCGAATCCATAACCTCAGAATCTGCATTGTTAGAAATTTATTTTTATCGAATTTTAAATGTAAGGAAATTTTATTTTCTGGAATTAACATTTTACCGAAAATGAATATGAGAGAATAATTTATGATCGAATCGACATGTGCTGTAATTATAAATTATCATAATTTCTGTTTGTCTGAATTTTAACATAACCTAATTTTAAATGTTAGAATTCTTAAAGTTTGTAAGGAAGACCGAAATGTACTATAGAGTAAAGGCATTTTCATAGAATTAGTTTTGGTCGAATATTAAAACGTCGAATTATCAACTGGTCGAATGCTTAAAACTTCGAATCGGCAAAAAGTCGAAAAATTTACTTGATTTAAGTAAAAATTAACTTAAACCAAGCAAATTTTTACTTAAATCAAGTAAATTTTTCGACTTTTTGCCGATTCGAAGTTTTAAGCATTCGACCAGTTGATAATTCGACGTTTTAGCATTTGATGAAATGAGAATTCGATGTTTTAGCATTTGACCAGTTAATAATTCGACCTTTTGAACATTCGACGATTTGATTTTTCGACGTTTTGAACATTCGAGCATTTGAGAATTCGACGTTTTAATATTCGACCAAAACTAATTCTATGAAAATGCCTTTACTCTATATTAAATTTCGGTTCTATCTTCCTTACGAACTTTAGGAATTCTAACATTTAAAATTAGGTTATGTTAAAATTCAGACAAACAGAAATTATGATAATTTATAATTACAGCACATGTCGATTCGATCATAAATTATTCTCTCATATTCATTTTCGGTAAAATGTTAATTCCAGAAAATAAAATTTCCTTACATTTAAAATTCGATAAAAATAAATTTCTAACAATGCAGATTCTGAGGTTATGGATTCGACGTAATAGTCATTCGTGAAATCTTCTTCTTCTTCTTCTTCTTGTTGTTTAAATGGCCTCTTGCGTGTAACACAAATAGCCAGTACTACTAGTTGAATTCTTGGTTTGAGTTGTGTTATATGATTGGTTGAGCATTTATTATCCAGGTAATCCAGTTCGGTGCAGGTGCGTATAGTGAATATGCAGGCGGGAAAAAAAATATTTTATAAAAAATTTTCTGGAAATGTACGTCCCAATTAATGAAAGATATTTGCGTTAGTTATATCCTAAGGCCGTAGTAGACCTAGTTCGGTGAATATTGAGATTCCAGACCGATATAATTAATTCTCATTTTATATATTATTGACAAGATAAGAATCCCTTCTTAGTTCCTATGCACTACTAGTTCATATGGTTTGGAAAGGAGGGAAATTCAAATCAGATATATATTTAATATTTTCAAAATTTGGAAAGAGGATAATTGGGAAATTAATTATATAATGTTAAGATGTGAGAGACATGAAAAGCACTGAAAGCTTGTTTTGTGCTGCATTATGTAATAGAGAATTAGCAGTCATTTTATACTAGTTCAGAATTTAGAATGAAGAAGGGCATGTAAATTAATATAAATATAAGAAAAATTTAATACTGAAAATAAGATTAAAAGGAAAGTTATGCGTATTTCTACATTCATGCCTCCTGCCCACCTACAATTCACATAAACATATATTGTGATAGATTTGGGAATCGAGTATCAATCAATTTAGTTGTAGAATATACATTTAAAGAACACCATCCCACCCACCGAAAGTTACAATATCTTTTGTATTTAGATATAAAAATCACCCCTCTCAAAAAACTTGCCAATCTCAACGACCGTCTCCCTCACAGGATTAAATATGAGTGGGTTCAAGTCGATGAGATCAGGATTAAAATTAGCAAGCCTAGCCGAAAGAAAGGAGAAAAAAGTCGGTCTACCCGGTGATAACTTCGGGCAAGAACAAAGTAGGTGGTTGAGATCTTGGAGTTCAGCTCCACATTCACAGCCAGAGGGAAGGGACCAACCCATCCTAGCAAAATGGGAGCCTATGCGCAGATGATTAGATCTTAGTCTACCTACCGCTACCAAATATCGGCGTGGGACATCTAGGTTTTTGAACCATGGTTTCTTTGTCTTGGAGTCAACATAATTGAAATATCTATTATGAGATGGTGAGTGGTTATAGTTGGGCCAGAGTAGATTCTGCCAGCTATAGAAATCTTGTTTGTTAATCGGAATCAGATCCATGGGAGAGAAAATAGTGGATCTGCCAAAAAGAAGGTCTAGGGATCTTTTTGCCCATTTATCCGCTTGTTCATTTCCAGATATGACGGCATGGGCAGGAATCCATAGGAAACTGATCACGGATCCTCTCAATTGCAGGGAGGTTACTTGTTTCACTATTTTAATAATAAGGGGGTGGTGTTGTTTAGAAAAGAATCTTTCCTTGATTGAGCGTAGAATTTTTCGTGAATCGGAAAAAATAACAATATTATCGAAATTGGAGATAGTAGCATGTGTGAGTGCTGCGTGAATTGCATATAGTTCGCATGTTTCAATTGACGAGATTCCTTCCAGTTTGACATAAAATTTAGTGTTGGTGGCTGGAATGACGAAACTGGATCCAGAAACATTTCTCACAGGATCCAAAGAGCCATCAGTATAGATTTGTGTGTGGTTATGAAAGTATCTTTGTGTGAAATTGTCGAATGTGAGTTGAGTGTTATTACTATTTTTAAATTCCGAACCCGAGTCAATATCAATGTTCAATGGGTTAGTAAGTTCTGGCCAAGTATAGTTAAAGGAAGACAATTTTTTAGTGCGTTCTCTTTTATTGATTAGTTGTGAAACATCAGAGTAGGTGTCCAGTAAAGAGAATTTAGTTTTGAAATTGTTTCTTCTGCGAGTTTTATTGTTAGAGATTGTTTCATAAAGGAGTTGTAGTTTTGGGGTGAGAGGATTCGAAGACCAGGTGAGATTCTTAATCATGTGATTCCGATTAATCATTAGCCTCCTAAGAAAAAGGGGAGGTTCATCCACCTCAGACAGCAGGATGCTGACCGGTGTGGAACGCATGCCACCAAGTATAACCCTGATGGCAGCATACTGGACCCTGTCAAGCCTCCCAAGATGAGATTTGGCAGCTCCTGAAAAGAGCTGGCAGCCCCACTCAAGATGCGCTCGCACCAATCCCCTGTAGACCATCAGAAGGGACTCAGGATTAGCACCCCACGAGACTCTTGACATCGATGCCAAGATATTAATCGCCAATGTAGCCCTGCGTGAAATCTCTTTAATATGCTTGGACCAATTCAATTTCCTATCCAGGTAAATACCAAGGTATAGAAGCTCGCTTTGAACTGGAATTTTTATCCCATTGAGGTACATAAACACATGATCAAATCTTTCATTACTACGAGAAAAGATTACTAATTGGGATTTACTGGGAGAGATGGAAAGTCCCAACTCCCGGAGCCAAGGTGTTAGTAATATAAGAGCTTTTTTGAGTTCCCTCACCGAATCTGCAGGATTTTTTGTGCGAAGATATAAAATCAGGTCGTCCGCAAACATGAGGCTTCTGATATGATGGGGAATGATTGAGGCAATTTTGCTGACAGCCAGGTTAAAGAGTAGAGGGGATAGAACCCCTCCCTGAGGGACTCCAATATAAGAAGTCTTGAAACTGTTTTCATCCGATGAAAAATAGAGATTTTTAGAGACAGTAATAAAAGAGACAAAATTGATTAATCTGTCCGGAGTACGCAGCTCAATAAGGCGTTCGTGAATAGCAGTTGGAAGGATGTTGCTGAATGCGCCTTTGAGGTCAATTGCGAGCGCAACAGTATGGCATGCACGTTGAAACCCCTGGTGAATATCGGTGGCAAAGGTGGAAACACAGTCGATGGTTGATCTCCCCCTTCGAAATCCAAATTGAAGAGAGGGAACACCACCGACTGATTCCACGTAGTGTTCAAGACGTTTGTGTACGAGTCTCTCAAATAACTTACAGACAGCCGAGGTCAGAGAGATGGGCCTGTATCCCTTACCATTAGGTTTTGGTAGGAACACCACTTTGGTATCTCTCCAACTGGGGGGAAAACTTGATGATAAGAAGAAGCAGTTGAATAAAAGCAAAAGATATCTTTTAGATTTAGGAGAAAGGTGGTTGATAATTACGTTAGAAATGGAATCCAACCCAGGGGCAGTATCCTTTTTGGAGTGGAGTATTGCTAGGTTAAATTCGGGTTCTGAGAAAGGTCCATTGAGAAGTTCATCATCGTTAACGCCTGTAACAGATGGGAGGTGTGTACATTTTATGTGTTCCTGAATTAAATCTGACTGGAGTTGCTTAAAATGGATTGAGTTCGGATCGTTACTAATGCCTGTACGTAAAGGTTGGGTAGAGGTAGCAAAGGCTCTTACTTTTCCCCAAATTTCTTTGGTCCCCATTGAAGGATTTAAGGTGTTGCAGAATTCCATAAAAGAAAGTTTCTTTTTATTACGAAGAAAGCGTTTGACTTCTTCATCTGTCCTTTTAAATTTGATTCGATTTTCGGGAGTTTGAGAATTGAGGAATTCCTTCCGTGATTTCCGTCTTCTATCGAGAGCCTCATCACACCCAGCATCCCACCATAAGGGTTTAGATTTCCTGTTGCCCGGTAGGCCTGAAGGGATGTAGGCCCCAGATTCGCACAGGACTGTTTTAATCCGCTGGGTAAAGGAGTCATATGCCGACTCAGGATTCATGATACTCAAGGGATCACTAGGGTCAACCTCGAGAGAGTCAACATACGAATCCATACCCGCCATAAACTTAAGCCAGTCGACGTTTTTGACATTATAGCGTTTGGTGTTGGATTTTAGGTATTTTGGAGAAACATCCGTGATGGCAGTCACCAGGAAGTGGTCTGAGTTGTACGTGTCAGGCATGACAACAGCTGACGAGATATTACACAGAGATGCAGAGACAAAGATAAGGTCAAGATTGCCTCCCAGTTTACCATCACCCCTAATAAAAGTAGGTTCAATGTCGTTGAGAGGGATAAGATTTAAATCCTCGATGGCCTCGCTCAGGTGTTCACCACGTGGGGAACAATATTTTGAGCCCCATGTCCAAGAGTGCGCATTGAAATCGCCACAAAGGATAATCGGATCAGATTGGGTAAGGCATAACAGAAGATCTCTCCAGGCAGAGGGAGGAATTCGTGTACAGGGGGGCGCATAGACCGAGATGATCTGGATAGAACCAACAGAGGTGGCCACCCTAATCCCAACACAGTCTAAGTGTTTGGTGATTTTAGAAGGAATTTTAATAGTGGAAATTGTGAAAGTTTTTTTAATTAATAACAAAGTACCTCCTCCCGGTTGTGACTCACGGTCAGACCTATATGTTAGATATCCAGGTATTTGCCAAACTGGCGATGTTGACTTTAACCACGTTTCAGTGACAGAGAGAAAATCTAATTGGTTAGTGTGTAATATTGCTTCAACCTCAGTTCTCTTGTTCAGGATGCTGTGAGAATTCCATGTGCCGTATTTAATAGAGTTAATTGTTGGCATCTTGGCCTAAACGCTTAATAAAATTGATTCGTGAAATCCATTTTGGTACAAAGGGATACATCCCTCGTGAATGTCGTTCGCGAACGCAAAGCATGAGTTAGAAAAGGACAGTTGTTTATTTGTGTCCTTTTCTATCTCATGTGTCTCGTTCGCAAACGACTTTCGCGAAGCTATTGTGCGTTGGACTTTATGGAGCGTTTACACCTTCTGAAAAAATTGTCCAGAAAGGAAAATTTGCATTGGAGTAAGAGAGTCAGATACACAGTCTGTCTCTCTTACTCCAATGAAAAATTTTCCGTTCGGGAAATTTTTACCGAAGGTGTAAATGCTCCCTTAAGGGCATCCGGGAAAAATTGTCCCCAAAAAGTGCTTTCGTGATCGACGTCTCATTTAAAAAGAAAATAATATTTTGAGTAGGGAATTTTTGGTAAATATAGATGAATGCTCTGGGACAAGCGGCCCTTTCGATATTTTGCAAAATTTTGATAAATAATAATCTTAAAATATTGTTTAATCATACGGAAAAATGGGGTTTTCGGTTTGGTATCACCGTCTCATTTTGAGAGGATGATAAAATATTTCCGGTTCATATTTGCAGAGGTGATAGAAGAAGACTCACTGAGGAGCGGTCCTCTCTGTTTTTGCAATAATTTTGCAAAGAAATTATTTTACTTACGATTGAAAGTCAAGTAATTTAAGGTTGGAAACACTTTCGTAGTTCAAGTCGCAGTCACTACCGAAAATTGGCGCCACCTCCTTGACCACCGACGCACATAGATCCACTTGTCTGTGTGCTCGCCGCCATATTGTCCCCCACTTTCGCCAAAAATTTAACTTTTGTAATTACGTTCTTCAATATTTATTTAAAAAATTACTTGCAAATTTCGAGTATATTCAAAATCAGCACGAATTCCCTTAATTATCCTAAGTAGTTAGAGACATCTCGTTTGGATTTATCAAGATAATTAGGAGAATTTATGCTGATTTTGAATATTCTCGAAATTTGCAAGTAATTTTTTAAATAAATATTGAAGAACGTAATTACAAAAGTTTAATTTTTGGCGAAAGTGGGGGACAATATAACGGCGAGCACACAGACAAGTGGATCTATGTGCGGCGGTGGTTTTGGGAACAATTTTTCCCGGATGCCCTTAAGCAGAGTCTACAATAAAAAAAGGTGCGCAATCTACAGCAGCTGAAGTTTCCATTCTATTACGGTTTAAACATTTAATGCTTATAAGTGTTTTCAACTGCCTCTTGATTTACAAATCAAATTCAATAAATTGTAAATAAATACTTATATATATAAAATAAGTATATAATTATATATAAAATTTAAAAACTCTTGTTTTCTATAATTCAAAATTCCATCATTAGTTTAATGTTTCGTCACGGAAAATCGTCAAGTTTATAAAAGCGATAAGTAAATATTGCATTATAAGCACATATGGTTAGTATTTTTAATAGAAATTAATTTAATTATGTATTTATTTATTTGCGATTTTAAGTTTTTTTTTAAATAAGTATAAGGATAGTTAACAAGATCACAAAAACTTGATCGTTTATATTTTCATGACATTTTTCACTATAGACTGAAGGAAGGGACCTTATAAGATCCATTTCTTCAGATCTATCGCGTCACATATTTCTAACTAGCAAAACTACACGCGCGTGAAATTTTCTTTTCCATTGTTACTATCAAAATTTGCTTTTCCGAATTTAATAAAAATTCTTAATTTCTTTAAAAATATAATTTTTCTTGCGCTTTTTCAATTAAATGTAATTATTTCAATAATTCTTATAGTAAATGTAAAAATATTTCTAACCGCAACTTGAATTAAAGTTCAGAATTTATTTCAATAAAAGTTGGCAAAATTTTTGATTGAAATAAATATTATTTCTAAAATTTACAATTATAATTCATCCAAAATTAAATTATTTTTCAGGATTTTTAAATAAAATTTTTGAAAAACTTTAATAATTTTTGAAGAAAAATAATTTTATTAATAATTTTTCAAACATAAGAATTAAAAAAATTTAAACTTTTTCTTCCTTTAAATTTTAAAAGAATTTAATTTAAATACCTTTTAAAATTTAATTTATTCCTAAAATTCCGCTTACAACGGTTTAAATATTTAATTATTTCAATCTAATTTTTTCCTAGACTTTCTAAGTATTATTAATATTAATTACAATATATCTCAAAGTATAAACTTGTACGTATAATAATTTTTTTAAATATAATAAGTATTTTTTATAAATTCTATGTTATCTTATTATAAATTCACTTAATTTTTAAATTGTGAAATGTAAAGTAATATAAAGGTTAAAAACATAATTATTATTTCTTATAATTTTTCCAAAATCTATTTATTATTAATTATAATTAAAATAATAAATAATAATTACTGTTTTTCATGTTTTTTAAACATCCGAAATTGAATTCCTCGAATTATTATTTTACATAATTTTATTTTTAATGAAAGTTTCATTGTTTATCATTTTTATTGCACATAATTGTTATTTAATATGTTTGCTTTACAGATTTTTCATATGTATTAATTTTCATGCTACTGAATACCGAATTCGCAGAATATTTTACGAATTAATAATAGGTTTTAAATTGTTTTAACATTAAATTTGCATTAATTCGTGAAATATTCTCGATTTAGTTAGTCAGTGGCATAAAAATTGAGATTTATGAAAAGTTTGTAAAATAAAAATGATATTAAATAACAATTCTGTGCAATAAAAGTTGTAAGAAATGAAAGATTCATTAAAGTAAAATTATGTAAAATAATAATTCGAGGATTTAAATTTTGGATATTTAAAAATTATAATTATTATGTTTAAAAAATTTATTACACGTACAATTTCATAGTTTGATGTTTATTGTAAATAATATTAATAATACTCAAAATAAATCTTTTAAATTCAAAATAAATAATTTAACCCTAAATTCCATATTTTTATACTTTTGGGTACAGTTTCTAATTTTTGTTACAGAATATTTAAGAGGAGCAATTCTTTCTATTTGAGATTACAAATTACCACGACATCGATAGTAAATTAGCTTCGAATCGGAAACCTATTTGTTGCCATGGATTTTGGGAATGATTACAACGACACTTCTGGCTACAATGAGTTATTTCTCGCAGTCCACAATGGAGACTTGGATCTCGTTAATTCTCTCCTCGAAAAATATTCGGCGACGGAAACGATAAAAGGCAGGACATTGCTGCATGTGGCGGCTGCGAGAGGTCACGCAGCGATAGCAAAACTGTTCATCAGCGCCAAGGGAGACTGTCCAGACGGAAGAGGGAATACACCTTTGCATTTGGCGATTAGGGAAAACAAGCCTGAGTTATTCGATCTTCTTTTAGAAGATAGTAATTTGAACGCGAAAAATCTCGAAGATGAAACTCCACTTCACTATGCAGCATTGTATAATCGTCCTGAATTTGCAGAGTCACTTCTAGGTAAAGGCGTCTTTATTGAAGAAAAGGAAAGGAATGGAAGTACGCCACTTTATGTTGCATTATGGAAAGTAAACGTTCAAGTGGCGGAAATTCTCTTTAAACACGGTGCGGTTTTTAGTGGCAAGGATTTAACAAATATGAATCCTCTTCGTGGAGCAGTTTTCAGAGGAAAGTTGGAATTAGTAAAGTTGTTCATGGCGAACGGATGTAACAAAGTAGATGTTTCAAGTTATGATTACTGTCGTCGAGAATCATGTCTTCAACTTGCAGTATCGTCCGATCGTTTGGACATTGTGGAATATCTCATAAAGAATGGCGTGAAAGACATCGCAACAGTTAAGGAGGATAAGCTCGGATTACTTAAATCACTTGTCAGGGAAGGCAGTTTAGAGACTGTAAAATGTTTAGTCGATATTGGTATTAAAGTGAAAGATTTAGATGACCTATTTAATGATACAGTATATTTTATGCGTCATGACATGTGGAAATATTTAGTAACAAGGTTGTCGAAAATTAACACAAGTACATATTTTAAAGAAAAGCAGCTTCACTTCACCATTCGAATGGGCCAAGTGGAGACTTTGAAAGCAATGGTGAATGAACCGTCTGAATATGAATCGGACACTTTCGATAAAAAATTAGCCGTTCACATTGCTGTTGAAAGTGGCAGTGAGGAAATGTTAAAAATTCTTCTAGACGCTGGTTATCCTTTTAGAAGTCTGTTCAAATGTATAAGTCCTCTTCACGTTGCAGCAACATTCGAGCACCCACGACTAGTCAAACTGCTATTGAATGCTGGGGCTGATGTCAATTTACAAACTGAAGATTGTGGCCTCACACCATTAGTTTTCGCAGCAATTGCAGCGCAGCCAGTTGTAGTTAAATTTCTCCTAGAAAATGGTGCTAATCCCTTTATAACCACTAAATTCAATGGATCACCGTTGACAGATGCTTTTCGTGCTTATTCAAGCCTATATTACGGCACGCCTGTTACTCCCTTAGTGTTTGAGAAATTGCTGAAGGTCACGCAGATGTTAATTCGCTATTCAAATAATAAAGCTAAAGAGTACATATTTTCACACGCAGTTGGAATAATTGTTTCAAGTATTAATCATCCAAAGCCAGTGAGAAATGAAGAAATGTCGAAAATAAGCGATGCTGAATTTCGTCCTGAAATTATTAGATGCATATCTAATTATTTAAGTAATACAAAAGTGAAAAGTTGTTCTCATACATTTTTAACCGAAAGGAATTCTTCAGAACTTCACCTACCAGAGTTGTTACAACTTATGATCGAATGTAATGATTCAAAATCACGTTTTAGTGCAGCAATAAACTCTTATGAAACAAATTACAAGAGTCAATTGCTCACAGTTGGTTACTCGACAAACGTTGATACTCTTTCAGATGCTATTTACGACAATTCTATTAATTTTGATGCATGTGAGGATGACGACTATGAAGAAAGAATAGTTTTTCAAAAATTATTAGTGTCTCGTATAGTATTGTTAGATGCAGATTGTGACCTAACTGAGTTGGAAGATGATTGTCTCATAGATCTTACTGATTGGCGAAAGAAGTGTTTAAAGGAGAAAAGAGTCATGCAAAAAACGAAAGTTAATAAAAATCTGAACTTTACATTCTATAATGTATTAACGAAATCAATCGATAAAGTCGCAATGTACACGAGCAACAATGACTTTTTAAGAGCAATCGAATCTTGTGATAAAAAATTTCCAATATATGCCGATTTTTTGAAGTCAAATGTCGAAATGGCAGAAAGAAGAAGAAATTTCATCAACGACTGTGTTAGTTTAATGTTAATTTTGGTTCAAAAGTGTCATAAAATTCGAATTTCGAGAGTTGAAGTCAATAAAATTTTCAAATATCTCTCGATTTTAGATTTGCGAAGATTCTCAACAGCTTGTTGCTAAAATCTGATTTTAATACGTAATTAACGAAAAATTTTTATATATTAAGCATTTTCTATCTGCGAAGAAAATTTTTCTTTTAAGATTCGTTCTCGTATTAATGTCATAAAAAGTAATTTAATCTTTGATAATAATTATTATTGTATTATTCCGAATTAATAATTAAGTAATCCAAATTTGATAGCTATTTTCTAAAAAAGAAAAAATATATTTTTCGAATGCTTTAAGACTTGTATTTTATTATAAAAACAATTATGTAATAAATATTTTTTTACTATAAAAGAAAGATTCCTTACGAAACCTTCTAATTTCAGTAAACAAAAATACGGTTTTAACATTTAAATAAAAGAGTTTGTTTTCGAATTTTCCCTTTCGTCTTATAATATATATTTACTTAAAAATCCTTGACAACCGACACATAGATCCACTTTTGTAATTACGTTTTTCAATATTTATTTCAAAAATTACTTGCAAATTTTGAGAATATTCAAAATCAGCATGAATTCTCCTAATTATCCTGATAAATCCAAACGAGATATCTCTATAACTACTTAGAAGTGAGACGACAGGCGGGAAAACACTTTTTGGTGACAAATTTTCCCGGGAGATTTATCCATATGTACCAAATTGAATTACACGAATGACTATTGTGTCGATTGTCGAATCCATAACCTCAGAATCTGTATTGTTAGAAATTTATTTTTATCGAATTTTAAATGTAAGGAAATTTTATTTTCTGGAATTAACATTTTACCGAAAATGAATATGAGAGAATAATTTATGATCGAATCGACATGTGCTGTAATTATAAATTATCATAATTTCTGTTTGTCTGAATTTTAACATAACCTAATTTTAAATGTTAGAATTCCTAAAGTTTGTAAGGAAGATGGAACCGAAATTTAATATAGAGTAAAGGCATTTTCATAGAATTAGTTTTGGTCGAATATTAAAACGTCGAATTCTCAAATGCTCGAATGTTCAAAACGTCGAAAAATCAAATCGTCGAATGTTCAAAAGGTCGAATTATTAACTGGTCAAATGCTAAAACATCGAATTCTCATTTCATCAAATGCTAAAACGTCGAATTATCAACTGGTCGAATGCTTAAAACTTCGAATCGGCAAAAAGTCGAAAAATTTACTTGATTTAAGTAAAAATTTGCTTGGTTTAAGTTAATTTTTACTTAAATCAAGTAAATTTTTCGACTTTTTGCCGATTCGAAGTTTTAAGCATTCGACCAGTTGATAATTCGACGTTTTAATATTCGACCAAAACTAATTCTATGAAAATGCCTTTACTCTATATTAAATTTCGGTTCCATCTTCCTTACAAACTTTAAGAATTCTAACATTTAAAATTAGGTTATATGTTAAAATTCAGACAAACAGAAATTATGATAATTTATAATTACAGCACATGTCGATTCGATCACAAATTATTCTCTCATAATATTCATTTTCGGTAAAATGTTAATTCCAGAAAATAAAATTTCCTTACATTTAAAATTCGATAAAAATAAATTTCTAACAATACAGATTCTGAGGTTATGGATTCGACGTAATAGTCATTCGTGAAATCCATTTTGGTACAAACGGATACATCCCGAGCGTCTTTACTGCGTCGAACAATGTTTCGGATATGAACATAGTACAACAGTTGTCAGTTTTTTTATCTTTAGTTGTTATAAACAATTAAAAGTTTAAGCAAGTAAGTATAAATAAATATGCGAAAATTTTTTAAGTTTCTTGAAAATTCCATTCATATAAATATGTGACGAGCTGATACCAAGAAAAAGAAGCAAACGAATTAGAGGTTATGTTTGTGTTAGATTTATCCTGATGAAAAGATCTATTTTAATTGAAGGGTTTCGTGCAGAAATCGCACAAGTCCATTTTTTTGAAAATCACTTTTTTCTTGATAATTTATCTTTAAATGAAGCTCTACAATTTGGTAAAATAGTACATATTATAGTTAATTCTACGTAGCCGTTCTGTATTTTTACTTTAAAAATTATAAACATAACCTAACAGTTTTTTGCTTCTTATTAAACCTACACTGTAAAAAATGATTTTTTGAGAATTAACTAATGAATTGTAAGGTTACATGGATTTCTGTAAATTGACAATGTTGGACGTAGTATTAAAGCAAATAATTTGAGATAAAGTGACGTCTAACGTTGTAATTTTACAAATATTTGTAAGGCTACAACGTTGGACGTGACTCGAAATATGTCCTACGTCCAACGTTGTAACCTTACAAATTTTTGTAAATTTACAACGTTAGACGTAACTATATTTCAAATTTTTGCTTTCATACTACGTCCAACGTTGTCAATTTACAAAGATCCCTGGAATTTCAAAACAAAATTTTTTACAGTGTATATATTTAACTTTATTAGCGACAATTTTAGTAATTGTTTGAATTAAAACTTTCGCTATTATTCCAGTTAAACTTATATCGCTCTATAGTGAAACTTTTTTTCCTTGTAAAATCTTTTGACTATAAAATAATTAAAAGAAATTTTTCTTTCATTAATAGTTTTTTATTTTCAGATTTCGAAAAGCGATAGTTAACCCATGAAAGATGCCTATTTATTCAAAGAGTGCCAGATGCTTTCCAAATGAATGCTACATTTGCAAATCGAGAGAAAATTTAATAAGATGCGAATGCAACATGATTTCCTACTGTTCCGAAAATCATCGACAACAACACCTATCAATACACGAAGATTTTTGCAAAGTAGTAAGAGAACTATTGAAAACAAAAAAAATCACTCACATTTATGAAGAGCTTATTGACATTAAAGGTCTCGAATGGGAAACAAAAGGAAAAGAAATCCTGAAGGAAATCATAAAGAAACTGGAAAGAAGTTTAAGTCCACTGGAGAATTTTATGTTTGATTCACCACGAATTTGTTTTCAGTGTTTGAAAACAAAACAAGAGGATTTAATTAATTGCCCGCATTGTCCAATAGCGAGCTTTTGCGGAGACTGCAAAAATGATGAAACTCATGATGAATATTGTAAAGTAATGAACTCTTATTTAAAGATATTAACAACGGCCGAGAAATTAAATGTTGATTTAGAATTTCTATCGTCTGGTTTCCCATTTACTGGAGAGAAAGGTGATAATTTAGATGTTCTTACAGTGACGTACAAAAAAGAAAGAACGGACATATTTGAATGGATTTCGAAATCATGTAAAACTTCTCTCATTAATTTTATTGACATTTATTCAAAAATTAATAACGCTTTAGAGAAAATACACGACACAATTCCAGAGGAATTGACAATTCATATCGATAGCCTTAACTACGATTTTGCAGCAGGAATAGTTAATTATTCGGAATTTCTCTTGCACCTTAATCCACGGATAAAGAAATTAAAAATTGTCATAACTGTATGTCGAGATCCATCTGGATTGAAAAAGTCTCTTTGTAAAAATTGCCATTTAGAGGGAAGGAATTTTATTTTTGAAACTACGCAAAAATTTTACGAAAATTACATGCTGAATGAAAATTATCAAGAACCGGACATACTGTTTTATGTTCGGATGAATAATCAAAGAGTGTTTCCAAAATTTAAGATGTGGAATAAATTAAATTGTCCCATTATTCTGCAATTCGATTCAAACACCAAGTTTTTGGAAGCACAACAATTTCTCTCGTCGCCTAGAGCAAAGTTTCGACTTATTCACGAAGGACAATTGAAAACAGCGTTCAGTACGCTGGCCTCAATTGAAAACAAAGATTATTTTATAATTCTACAATCAAAGAAAAGCAAAGAACTTGAGAAATCTGTTTCTTCGGCAACAGGCGAAACCAACAAGAAAACAAATACACCTGCTCGATCTTCATCGAAACGTTCATTTGCGGCTACTTCCAATCCCGGAGAAAAAGCAGACGAAGAGAAGAATAAAAAATTGAAGTCTATCGATAAGGAAAATTTTCATCCAAGTGGCAAAGAGGGAAAAATTGCCATAAATGAAAATAAAGTTAATTCTCAATCGTATCTAATCGAACACATTTCGTACCTGAAAAAAGAAAACGAAGGCTTACGACAACAGTTAAATTCATCATTTAATGAGGTTGCGAAACTGCAAACAAAACTCGATCAAGTTTCTTCTGATTTAGACAAAATTTTACGTGGTATTGTCGATTCTGGAGAAACTCAACATTAAAAGTTTCACTGTGTGGGAAAAGAACAAAAATTAAAATGTTGCCAATATTCTGTTCTGGTTATTTTTATTTTATTTTATTTTTTAAAGAAGAATATTCTCGAGAATAGTATATAATAAAGGATTTATAAAATACTCTTAGTTAAAAACACTACAAGAATTAAACTTTTGAAAAGTTACAAATAGTTTGTAAAAATTCGATTACTTTTAAAAGTATAATAAAAAACTTCGCATAAATTCAATTCTGTATAATTTTAAAAAAAAATTTCCTCACAATTTCAATTATCTTTATAAATAATAAAATTCCCCTCCAAAATTAAATGACATATTTTTAAAAAAATTAATTAAATTCGTCCGAAGAATTCAATTGTTTAAAAACTTTTTGATAAAATTATTTCTTGATCAGAGTTCAATTTACTGGCATCAAAATTACTTTCCCTGACAAAATTCTTTTTTTCAGCGGAAAATATTAATGTTAATACGGAAAATGAGTAAAATTGATGAACTTTAATAATTTCTAAAAATTATAATTATAAACCTTTCTGAATTCAATTATTTTCTACAATTTTCAACTAAACTTCATCTTTGAATCAATTAATTTAAATAATTTTCCAAAAGTTTTTCTAGAATTGTATTTACATAAACTCAATTTTTTATAATAATTGTGATTCTCTATAGTTGCTTCTTAAGTTATTAAGATATATTTTCAAAAAACTATAAAGAAATTCTTACAATTAATTTTTTAAAAATATTTTAAAATAATTTTTGAAGGATAATAGTTTTTCAATTTTAAAAAATTTCCAAATTTCTACAATTAAACTTCGGTAAAATCTTTTTTAAAATAACTGAATTTTTCAAAAATAAAAATAAAAATGATCAAATTTTTAATGAATTTTAATTATAAACAGAACTGTGATTTCTTAAAAATTTCAATAAGTCCAAAAAGTAAATTTTGAATTTTACAAAAGTTATTACAAAACAATTTCAATAATTATGTTTTTAAAAATATTTTAATGTAATTTTTCGAAAATAATTGTTTTTTTTTAAAGATTTTTGTATAATTTAAAAAGATCAAATTTATTTTTTGATCAATTTTAATTAAAAATTTTGAACATTATTGTTTTCTCTAAACCGCTAAAAATAATTCTAAAATTTTATGAGTTTTGGAAATGTGTAATTGAAAATATTGGATTATCAAAAATTAGGAGCTAATTTTCATTTTTAAATTTACTTTTAAAGATTTTTTATGTAAATGTTTGATACTTTAATTACACACTGTAAAAAATGTTAGGTGAAATTTACACCGACGCACGAGGGCAATAAAAGGACCCTCGTCGCACGATGTGAAATCACCCTGAGCCTCGAATGAAATTTACATCGACGCACGATGTATATTTTTTTTGTACATCGTGCGTCGATGTAAATTTCATTCGAGGCTCAGGGTGATTTCACATCGTGCGACGAGGGTCCTTTTATTGCCCTCGTGCGTCGGTGTAAATTTCACCTAACATTTTTTACAGTGCATTCAAAGTTTTTCAATTAAAATTCTTCCAAAGCTGATTTTAAAAAATTGTAAAAAAATACGTGAAATAAATTCATTATTTTCAATTAAATTTTACAAAATTTTAACTATTCAAAAAGAATTTTTGAAAGATTTATTTTGACATGTAGTTAATTTTTGCTTTATAAAAATTAAAATAATTTGCAGTGCAACTTTTAATAAATAAAATAATTTTTTTTATTAAAAATTGTGGTATTTTGTTGCAATGTTTGGAAGAAAAGTGGAAAACTTCTTAATTTCCTTAACAAAATATTTTTTTCTTAATATTCACCTAAAATAACTGACAAAAATTTTGTTTTAATGTGTCATGGAAATTTTTATCATATTTATCACCTGGAAATCGTTGAATTTTATAAGGAAAAATTTGTAAAAATCCTGTATAATGATTTAAAAATGATTTTCAGTTAAAATTTTAGATAATAATTAAATCATTAAAAGAAATATTTCCTAAATTTTTAAAAAATAATTAAATTTTCAAAATGTTTTAAATTAAAATTCTTGAAAATCTCTTTTTATCATATTATTTAGCAGTTCTGTAGAAATCATTTTTTTGAAAAAGTTTAATTGTTTTATTTAAATTGTTTGAAGTTTTTACAAAAATAATATAAATAAATAAATAAAATTCATGTTATTGGTAAAATAAATAAAAAAAATGGTTAGGCAAAATTTAACTGCACCATACTTTAGCATTCTGTTAAAATTTATTTTTGAGAGTGACTGTAGCTATAGTTCTACCTTAAAAAGTTCAAAAAAAATATAATTTTTTTATTAATTTATATTTCATTTAATTTTTATTAAATTTTAGTGTGTAGACCGTCAATGTTGCATTTCTTTATTAAGAATGTCATTGTAAAGTACATTATATAAAGTATAATGTCTTTGTAAAATTGTTAATTAAATAATTAATAGTGTTATAAAAAGAATAAAATATTTTGAATTTTCCCGCAAAACGACAAATTGCCCTCTATGAATACACAAATGAACTGAGAGTTTTTGTTTTCGCGGTTCACCTTAACATAACCTACAAATACAAAATAATAACCTCAACAAAACGTTGAATAATTTCTTAATATATTATTTATTAAGAATAGTATATAATGGCCAGTAGCTTAGAGAGCTTCGTGAATCGTATCCTTTTGAAAAATTTTGACATATTTTCAATAATTAATTTTTATCACACGTATTTTTCCTATATTATTTTTTTAGATACCGTTTCCATCATCACCTATGATGGTCGAAATTTTATCGTAAGTAAACATTTATTATATTCTACAAAAATGCTTAAAAAATGTAGAAAATAAATTCTTGTGCACTTTAAATTTAATTAAATATTATCAAATTAACTTTTTAAGTAGATATGTGATTAAAAATTGAAGAATTAATTTTTATAAACAAATATCGCGTGCTTGCTGTCAGTTTCGTAAGGAAGAGAATAAAAATTTCAATTTAAAATATTCTAGGGCACATTAAAAGGATTCGATCAGACGATTAATTTAATTTTGGACGAATCACACGAAAGAGTTTACAGCACAACGCGAGGTGTTGATCAAGTTGTTTTAGGTCTACACATAATTAGAGGCGATAATGTGTAAGTAATTTTTTTCCCATTTCAACAGGATGATGATTTAAATGTTTAGAACTTAGAAGTAAAATTTAATTATTTCGTGTTATTTTACTGCAAATATTTGAATTTTTGTAAAGATTTTACTATTTAAAAGGAAAATATTAACGATTTTCTAAAATATTGATTTAAATCGGAGTTGCCAGAGGTCAGGAAAATTAGAAAAAATGAAATTCAGACTTTATCAAAACAGCAGAAAAAATATCAAACAAAAAATATTTTTCAAGCAAAAAAAAAATAGTTCTAGAATTTTAAAAAATACTGTGGAAGTGCATTTAATGATATTTAAAGTTTCGAAAATGTTTTTTTACGAAAAATTTTTATTCAGTTTTTTAAAATTATTTCCATTAAATTTAAAAAACAATGATTAAGTTAATAGAAAATTTGTTAAATTGATTTAAATTAATGGTCTTAAAGATTTTCGTTAGATTTAAAAAAAATGTAATTTTCAAATAATCATATATTTGAATTTTATAAAAAGTATTAAAGGATTCAATTATCATTTAGAATAATTTATCTTATGAAAGAATTAAAATTAAACTTGTTAGTAAACTAATAATTTTATAAACTTTAGGATTTTAAATTTTATATAAAAAAATGGAAGTTTCGAAGAGTTTTATTGGAAATTTTGGAAAAATTAGTTTTGTAAAATATTCCCAAGACATATTTTTTATTTCTAAAGTTTCAAACGTTCAAATGAATGACAATATTTTTTTTGACTTCTTCTAATTTGTATTTTATTTACAAAATTATTTTTTAGATTAGAACAAATTAATTCTCAACTAAATATTGTTTAATTACAATTATTTTTCTTTTTTTGACAGTAATTTTCGTAAGCATTTAAGGTGAAAAAAATTTCGTTCATTTGAACTATCAAATCTTTAGTCCCATTATTTTTTGATAATTAATTTTTTTGAAATAGTTGAAATTTTCAAGTATTCTGTCAAGAATAATTAAAATGCCCTTCAATTATATTAAAAATAATGTCATTTTTCTATAATTTTATTAAAGTTCGTAATTTTAGGTGTTTTTTAAAATTTATTCTTTGCTTCTAAAGATTATCGTTTTTATAATAATTTTTAATTTTTGAAGGTTTATGGGAAAAGTTAAAATTCTCTCTCTAAATAAGGGAAAAATGAAATAAAATATTTGTGACAATAAAAAAATAAATATAACATAAAAACCATTATTCTCCATAAATAACTAATTGGATTGAATTTTTGCAGTGCAATAGTAGGCGAATTGGACGAGGAAATGGATGCTAGACTAGATCTTGCAACGATACGTGCGGAGCCTTTATCTGCAGTAACGCATTAGAAATTAAATTTCAAATCGATCGATTCATCCTCTGTTAAATATCGAATAATTGATTAAAAAAAAGAGAAAAATCACAAACATTCATTTTCACAGCATGAGCAAAATGAAATTCTTCAAAAACTCCATGAAAATCGAATCTAGCAGAAGATGACTCATTATAAATTTATAGTTTTTATTCCACGGTACCTGCTTCATTGCAAGGATCTATTTTTAAATTTAAGCAAAATAAAGGAAACCATATTTCTTTAACTACAATCAGGTAAATTATTTATTTACTTTTTAAGTCCGATATTAAATTGCACAAAAAACAAAATTTTGTGAATAAACTTTGGAATGTTTTCGAATTCCCTTGAAATTTACAATTATATTATCTAAATAATTTATTATTTTTCATATATAGAAAGTAAAATAAAATAAAATAGAACCAAAATATCTTAAATGTAATTTGTAAACAATATATGAATAATAAATAAGTTTTCGAGTTTTTACAAGCGTAAAATAAAAAAAAAAATTATTGAAACGAACGACGAATCCTAAAGAACAATTTTCTTTTTTCTTCGGGGGACTATTGATCTATCACAGAGGTAGTCGAAGTAACAATATCTCAAGTCCATAATTTTTTTTTCTCTCTTCTATATTTATCAAATCAGACTTTATAAGTAGACAAATATATTTTGCATTATTTAACGTATGTACATCTTATAAATTAAACGCAATTTATGTATTTATTTATGTACACGGAAGACGTAAAAAAATAAAGTCGAAGCGAATTTAGAAAATTTCGATTTACTAATTAATTATGCTAATTATGCACTCTTGATCCGGAGGAATCGTCATTTTTATCCTTCAAATATCTTTTTTTTTCCTATCGTCTCCTAAATGTACATTTTTATATACATTCCATAACGTAATAATAATGATATTAATAATAATAATAATAATAATAATATAATAATAATAATTGCAACTATATGACAACAATTTTCATTATGAAAAATGATCAAATTTAAGAATTATTGACTTATTTATTTCTCGAGACTGTCGCAACAATTAACACAGTGACTCGAGAAAAATTAGGGCTGAGTTTTTTTTTTTACTTAAAAAAATCTAATTTTGAATAATTCACTTCATTTATAAGAAATCACAGCTAAAACTCTCTCGAGGAAAATAAAAAAAAAACTTTAAATATCCTTCATCAAAATAATTCACAATTAAATAAAAAAAAGTGAATCGTAAAAATTCAATTTCAAAATTTGAAATTTCTTCAATTTTCCAAAAACAAATCTAAACATTTCCTTCAATTTCAAATCTAAACATTCGTTTCAA
The DNA here is from genome assembly GCA_032873175.1 of Leptopilina drosophilae. Lineage (NCBI taxonomy): Eukaryota > Metazoa > Arthropoda > Insecta > Hymenoptera > Figitidae > Leptopilina > Leptopilina drosophilae. The sequence goes on from CM065481.1 coordinate 55,408,337, forward strand.
TTTCAAATCTAAACTTTCGTTTCAATTTCAAATCTGAACTTTCCCTTCAATTTTAAAATTGAAATTTATTCAATTTTCAGGAAAAAAAATCTAAACTTTTTCACTTCAATTTCAAAATTGAAATTTATTCAGTTTTGAGAAAAAAATCTGAACTTTCTTCCCTTCAATTTCTAGATTGAAATTTATTCAGTTTTCAGAAAAAAATCTCAATTTTTTCCCTTCAATTTTAAAATTGAAATTTATTTAATTTTCAGGAAAAAAAATCTCAATTTTTTCCCTTCAATTTCAAAGTTGAAATTTATTCAGTTTTCAGAAAAAAATCTCAATTTTTTCCCTTCAATTTCAAAATTGAAATTTATTCAATTTTGAGAAAAAAAATCTAAACTTTTTACCCTTTAATTTCTAGATTGATATTTATTCAGTTTTCAGAAAAAAATCTCAATTTTTTACCTTCAATTTTAAAATTGAAATTTATTCAATTTTCAGGAAAAAAAATCTAAATTTTTTCCCTTAAATTTCAAAGTTGAAATTTATTCAATTTTCAGAAAAAAATCTCAATTTTTTCCCTTCAATTTTAAAACTGAAATTTATTTACTTTAAGGAAAAAAAATCTGAAAATTTTTCCCTTCAATTTCAAAATTCAAATTTATTCAATTTTGAGAAAAAAAATCTAAACTTTTTTCCTTTTAATTTCTAGATTGAGATTTATTCTGTTTTCAGAAAAAAAATCTCAATTTTTTCCCTTCATTTTTAAAATTGAAATTTATTTAGTTTTGAGGAGAAAAAATCTGAAATTTTTTCCATTCAATTTTAAAATTGATATATATCCAGTTTTCAGAAAAAAATCTCATTTTTTCCCCTCAATTTCAAAATAGAAATTTATTTAGTTTTCAGGAAAAAAATCTAAATTTTTTCCCTTCAATTTCAAAATTCAAATTTATTCAATTTTCAGAAAAAAATCTAAACTTTTTTCCCTTCAATTTTAAAATTGAAATTTATTCAATTTTCAGAAAAAAATCTAAACTTTTTTCCCTTCAATTTCAAAATTGAAATTTATTAAATTTTCAGGAAAAAAAATCTGAACTTTTCTCCAAATGCTACAAACAGCGCCCTTTAAATTTCAAATCTTTTTCGCACTCGATTCGCCTCCTCTTTAGTGTTCGAAGAATTAATCTAATTAATTATAATACCTAATTAACTAATTATAATTAATTACACAACTATTTGTAATTAATTGTAATTATTTAATTATTTACTAATAATTCCTTTTTCTTTTTCTATTAAATATATAAATATATTATGCAAAATAATAACTGAGAGTCGTGTGTTTCGAGTAACAAATCCAGAAAATATTTTCGTCTCCTGCGAAATAACAACAGTATGGGTAAAAAAATAATTGCGAAGAACACTAAGAAAGAAGATTGTTCGTATAAAAGATCTAAACCCCTACGACGGTGATCGATTCATTGAAGGCCCATTTTTATTTCGATTTCTTCTCCGCACTCGTCCGCCCCTTCTATTTTGATTCTGATTCGAGTTGTTCCAATCGCCGCCCCCACCGCCGCCACCATTGCCAAAGTTCGGTCCGTCCGAATTCGGTCCAAAATTGCGCGGATCACCCGGACCTGGTCCAAAGTTATTGAAATTCCCATTCGAGTAGCCACCGCCGCCGCCGCCATCGAAATTATTCGGACCATTGTCCGATCCATAGCCCACTAGTGGGCCCGGGCCCAAAAGACCAACGCCGTTGTTCCGTTGCGCATTGTAACGCGGATCGAAGTTCATTTGATTCGGTCCCATGTTTTGTCCCATATTCGGACCCATATTCTGTCCCATGTTTGGACCCATATTCGGTCCCATATTCTGTCCCATGTTTGGACCCATATTTTGACCCATGTTGGGACCCATATTAGGCCCCATGTTCGGTCCCATGTTTTGACCCATATTCGGACCCATGTTCGGTCCCATGTTTTGCCCCATGTTCGGTCCCATGTTTTGTCCCATATTCGGACCCATGTTTTGCCCCATATTCGGACCCATGTTTTGCCCCATGTTTGGTCCCATATTCGGTCCCATATTTTGACCCATGTTGGGACCCATATTAGGCCCCATGTTCGGTCCCATGTTTTGACCCATATTCGGTCCCATGTTTTGACCCATATTGGGACCCATGTTTGGTCCCATATTAGGTCCCATGTTGGAGTTCATGTTGTGGCCCATCATCGGCATGTTGGAGCCCATTGGACCGCCCATCATGGGGCCCATCATCGCGTTGGGCATCATCATGGGCATGTTCTGCATGACTGGGGGCTGCATGTACTGGCCCATGTTCATGTTCATTTCGGGAAGGCCCTGATGATGCTGCGGGAGGGAAGCATTCATTCCTTGGGAAGTCTGTGATTCGAGAGCCTTGCGCCTGGGGTCGAGGCGAACCGGTGGCGGTGACTTTGGAGTGTCGAATTTAATTGGCGGTGGCGACATTGGCGAGTCGGCAATGTCGCTCAGTGAAATGCGGAAGATCTTTTTGAGGCGTGGGTCGATTTTCACGAGGGGATCGTTCTTGCTGAGCTTGAGGCCGGTGTAGTCGGGCCGGGGGATGTCGATCACGTGGACCTTGTAGACGATGGGCGGATGGGAGCCGATGCTGCCGTCGATCTCGGTGCAAGGCACGTGCGCGGGAACGGGCTTGAAGGGCAGCGTGAGCATTTGGCGCAGGTCGATGTCGGACTTGACGGAGGAGCTGCTGAAGGTGCCGCCGACGAGGCGCAGGTCCGTGTCGCCGTAGTCGGAGAAGCACTGGCGGAGGTCCATGTCCTTGCGGCGGTGGTCCTGGTCGGGACGGGTGCGCAGGTCGGTGTCCATCGGCGAGTCCATGGAGGTGATGCCCGAGCTGTAGATGCTGGTCTCGAGGCGGTGGGAGCGCGGGTCCTTCATCTCGTGCTTGGCGGGCGGCGCTGTTTTGGGCTCCTCGCGACGCTGCCTGGGATCCCTGGGGTCGCGGGACATGCGCGGGTCTCTGGAGGGTGCGGGAGGTGGCGCGTGCGAAATTGGCGACGACGCGGGACTAAATGACGCACTCTCGTTCTGCTTCGAGTTCTGCTCCTTGGCGCTCGTCGGCGCACTCTCCTCGCTCTTGGCTTTGACGTCGGGGCTCTCCGCAGGAACTGTCGTCGGCGGGCTCGCGTTGCTCTTCGCCTTCAGGGAAGACAATAGTTTCGATACTTCGGCGCTGATGTCGATTTTACTCAAGTCGCCGAGTTTATCGACAAAAGGCGCCGGCTGAGGTATGCTGGGAACTGGAGGACTTTTCTCTTCGACCTTCGGTGGTTCTTCCATTTCCTGGTCCTCGTCGTTGTTGACGTCGATCGTCAGACTGCCAGCTTCGTCCTTGTCGTCGTCGTCGTCCGAGTACCAGTCGTCTTGGCGGGCGTCTTCCTCGTTTTCGTTCTCGAGGTTTTTAAAACTGTCCTGCGCCTCGCGCTGCTGCTGCTGTATCCTTTTGAACAGTTCTTGAGCCTTCTTCGGAAGATTCGGCGGCATCTCCTGCGATTGCACTTTTGGCGATGCGGGCTTTTCACTATCGACTTGTTCCGCAACTTCTGGAAGAAGAAAGAATAGTTTAAATTTCGAACTTTATTTCAGGCGACTCGAACTAGAACTAAAAAAGTCAGTTGTTTCGAAGAAAACATCAGAAAAGTTCGTAATTTGTTTAAAAAAAATTACAAGAAGTTCATAAATTGTACGATATCATTCGCAGAACTTTCGAGACATTAAGGAGTGAAAAAATTTAATTATGTTCGAATTTTTTAAAAATTCTCCCAAAATTTCAATTATTTTTAGAAATAATAAAAGTTTTCTCCAAAATTCAATTATTTCGAAACATTTTAATAAACTTCTTGACAAAATTTCAATTATTTCTCAAAACTTAATTTCAATTATCGTCAAATTTAATGATTTTCAATATTCACTATTTCAATAAAATTTTCCAAAAAATGACAATTATTAAAACAAAAATGTAATAAAATCCTGCGCAAATATTTAATTATTTTCATAATTACTAAAAACGTTCTCTTCTTTTATTTTTCCATTGTAAAGTTTACAAAACTTTTACAATATATTATTTTTATAATTATAAATAATAAGAAATTTACAAGAATTCAATTATTTATAAATGTTTTTATTTTCTTCGATATAATTCCATTATTTTCATAAATGATTAAATTCTTTCAGAGAATTTAATTATTTAAAAAAAAATAAAAACTTATCACAAAATTTATAAAATTCTTAAAAATGTTATTAAAACTCTACGAAAGAATTAAATTTTAAGAAACATTGAATAATTCAAAAAATTACTTATTTTTGCATTTAGAGAATTGAATTTTCGTCCAATTTTCTAATTTAATTTAATTTTTCTATTAAAACTTCAGATCACAATTGAATAAAAAAATCATAATTGAATTAAAAGCATTTAAAAAATAAATTTTTAGAAATAATTGAATTTTAAAAAAGTTTTAAATTGGAAATATTACAAATAAATGCTTGCAGAAATTCAATTTTTTCAAAAGTTATAAAATTCTTTGAAAAAATTCAATTATGCCGAAAAATTAAAAAAGAAAAGTTTTGACAAAATTTAAATATTATTTTCAACAGTAATTAAATTCTTGTCCAAAATACAATTATTTTAAAAAATTTTAATAAAATATTTGTCAACATTTCAATTATCTTCTAAAATTTTCCTCAATTTAATGATTTTCAGTATCTACTTCATAAAATTTTCTAAAAGAATTCAATTATTTAAAAAAATAAAAATTTGATGATATTTTACGCAAACATTTATTAATTTTTATAAATATAATAGAATTTCACTGGAATTCAATTATTATAAATTATTTACAAACTTCTTCGCAATAATTCAATTATTTTCATAAATAAAAAAATTGAATCATTTCGAAGGATTCATTATAATTGTATTGAAAATAATTGAATTTTTACGTAAAATTTTATTAAAATTCTATTGTCAAATAATTGAATTTTCACAAGAATATTTCATTGTTTATCAAAATAATTGAATTCTTTCAAGAAAATCAAAGAAATTATTTAATTAAATTTTCGCAAAGAATTACATTAAAAACTTTGTAAATATAAAAAATAAATTAATTATGTACCTGAGAAGTGAAATTTTTAATATTTTATTATATGAAATTACTCAAAAATTTATATCTGCAACTTACAAAATTTTGTAATTTTGTAATTTACAGCAGATTTTTAATTATTTTTAATTATTTTTAATACAATTTTAATCAATTTCCTCGAAAAATTTAATTACTCTTAAAAATTTGATTTGAATTTGTCAAAAGAATCGAATGATTAAAATATTCCACATAAAATTCTTTATGAGAATTCAATTTTAAGAAACATTCAATTATTCAATAAATTACCTTTGGATTTAAAAAATTGAATTCTGTTGAATTTCTTAACAAAAATTTATTTAAAAATGAATTTTAGTTAAAATTTTAGATAATAATTAAATATTAAAAGCATCATAGCGGGAATTTTTAAAAATAATAGAATTTTGATAAAATAGTTTAAATTAAAATCATTGGAAAAGTTTAATTGAATTTTTTTTTAATTATTTGATGTTTTTATTTTCTACGATTCTAATATAATTCTACAATATATTTCGATGAAAATTTTTCGAATAATCGAAATTTCGCAAAATTGAATTATAAACAAATGGATTTGAAAATTCTCAAAGGACTTTTTCATGAAATTATTAAAAATTGCTTTAAAAAAGAGTTTTAGTTAAACATTGTAGAAAATAATAATTGAATTGAAATTATGGAAATATATTTTAAGAAGGTAGGTAACAATATTCTTATCATATAAATTAATGATTTTATCAAAATGCTATGTTTTATAGTAATGAAAAATTGTTATTTATAGTTTCAAGAGAAATGATCGCTTCTTTGACTGGAACTGATTATATTTTTGTCAGCAATTGGTCGGTCTGTTTATAAACAAAGAAATTTCGCTCACCTTCGGTTTGGTTCGAGTCCTTTTCCTTCTCGGGCTCTTCTTCCTCCATTGGCATCTCTATTACCAAATTGGATTCTTCCTCCTCGCTGTCCTCGTCCACTTTGGACTGAGTAATATTCGCTATCTCGTCCGCTATACTCACGACACGAGGTTTCGACGGCGCCGTGAGCATTTGTCGCAAATCCACGTCCTTTGACGTTTCCGAATTCGTCGAACTTCTCCCCTTTGACTGCAAATTATTTTCAATTGTAAATAAAACCCAACAGAAAATGAAGGAAAAATAGAAAAAAAAGAAATTTTGTACCTGTGCTCGAATTTCATCTTCCTCCACGTCTTTCGTGAAATCTTCCTTGGAATTCAATTTACTAGCGGCGTCATTTTCACTTATTTCACTGTAAAAGTCCATTGAAATTGGATTTTCAATTTGCGGACGTTGATCTTGAACGGCTAAATCTAAAGCGGCATTGGGAAATTGCATTCCTAGACTGACGGACTGCATAAGCATTATTTGTTCATAAGGGACGCGATCCTCGTCGGAGCCCCATCGAGTCTTCTTCCCCGACGACTTTCTCTCTTTCGTTGATGTCGTTGTCGTCGACGTCGTTGTCGTGTTCGTTGTGGCAGTCGACGACTTTTGCTGCCCACTCGCAGATTCTTCTTTCGTACTCGTATTTTCTAAACACAAAAAAATAGTCACGTTAAAAATATTTTGCCAAATGAACCTTTTGCGTATTAAAATTAATAAAAACGGCATTTGAATACTGAAAATGAAACTTACCTTCTTCTTTTTCATCGCGATTCGCAATATTCAATTCGAAGAGACTGGGGATTTTTTGACTTCCCTCCTGACCCTGGGCCAAGTTCTTCTCCGTGTTGTTGATCATCGTCAAAGCACCGTCCCTGCTCAGTCTTGGGAAATTGCCTAGAATTTCTTTCGGCGCAGTCTCCAAATGTTTGAGTAGAATGTTCTTGACCTGGAGATGAGAAATGTGGTTTTGGGTAAATTTTTCATTCAGGTGAAAATAAAAGCAGACTTTGCACTCATCTATTAAAACCTACTGTTTACTACTTTTATTTTAAGTTTTGATACTATTTGGTTACTATTTTTAGATTTCAACCACTAAAATCTACTTCTCTGCATTTTTGGAAAATTTCCACTACTTTAAAGTCACTAATACTTGGAATCAAAAACCTATTCTCAACAATTATTATCGAATTCATTATAAAGATTCAATTATTTTCAAATAATATTCGAAGTTCAATTATTTTCAATAACTACAATTTTCATTAAATTTCGCAAAAGAATTCAATGATTTAAAAGAATTAAAAAAAAAATTCTTTGCAAAATTCAATTATTTTCATGAATAGTAAAATTTCCCCAGGAATTCAATTAATTTAGAAAAGCATTTTTAACAGAATTTCGAAGAAATCAATTATTGAACACAATTTCAATACAATTCTTCAGCAAAATTTAATTACTTTTACTAATAATCTTTTCATGTAAATCTATTTTTGAGAAAAAATTTTTTGATAAAATTCTAAGCAAAAATTCAATTATTTTCATGAATAATAAAACTTGAGGAAGAATTTTAATTTTTTTAATACTCTTTTCAATTAGTTAATCCAAAAATTCAATGATTTGCACAAATAAAGATTACCATAAGAATGCAATTATTTAAAATAAAATTTTCATAGTATTTATAATATTTCGAAAAAAATAATTATTTAAAACAAATGTTTATAAAAATACCATAAAGAATTTAATTATTTTCATGAATAACAAAATTGGGTCACAAAAATTCAATTATTTTCAAAAATATCAAAATTCTTCTCAGGAATTCAATTATTTGTTAAAGTCTTCATAAAATTCTTAGCAACAATTTAATAATTTTCATAACTAATAAAATTCTTCTCCGAAATTCAATTATTTTCAGAAATTATAATTAAATTCTTATCAAAATTTCAAAAAATTTATTCAATTCAATAATTTTCAATAAGAATTTACTGTTTTAATAAACAATTTTAAAAAGAATTCAATTATTAAAAAAAATTTAATAACATTTTAAACAAATATTTTTAATTATTTTAATAAATAATATAAATTTTACAAGGAATCCAATTATTTACAAATTTCTTATTTTCTTTGCAATAATTCCATTACATTTAAAAATAATAACATTTTTTACAAAGCTTTAATTGTTTTCATAAATTTAACAACGAAATTCTTTTAACGAATTAAATTATTTTGATAAATAATAATAATAATAGGTAATAATAATCTGTTTTTAGGGTTTTAATTTAATTTTTAACACAATTTTAATAAAACTTCTTAAAAATGTAATTATTCTTAAAAATTCTATTAAAATTCGTCAAAAGAATATTATTACTTAAAATTTTTTGTTCAAATATATTATGAAAATTAAATTTTAACAAACATTCAATTATTCAATAAATGAATAATTTTTAAAACACATTTTTAAAACATAATTTTTTAAAAATACTTGAATTTTGAAACGGTTTCAAATTAAAATTTTTAAAAATCTGAATTTTTCATACTTTTTAATTAAAAATTCTGTAAAATTTAATTTTTCGGAAAAAATCTTAATTACAATTCTTTAGACATTAGTTAAATTTTTTAATATTTATTTAACTATTAAAAATATTCGATTTCTTGAAAAGTAGTTTTATCTTTTAATTATTTTCAAACATTTTAAAAAAGTTGTTCCAAAGAAATCAATTATTTTAAATAGAATAAAAATTAAATTTTTTAAAAATAATTCGATTATTGGTTAAAATTTTAATGCAGTTCTTCCTAAAAATGCAATTATTTACAAATAAATAATTCTTCGAAAAAACTCGATATTATTAAAGATTAATATTAAAAATATTTACGAAAATTCAATTTTTTTTAAGGAATTTTAATAAAATTCTTCCTAAAATTCAATTACTTGCATAAATAAAAACATTCATCACAAAAATAAAATTACTTTTAAAAGTTATAAATTTATTTTAGAAAATTCTATTATTTAAAAAAATTCTAATAAAATTGTTTGCGAGAATTCAATATTACTAATTATTTTCGATAAAATTCAGTAAAATTCTACACAGACCGTCAATTTTTATTATGAAAAATTTTGCAAAGAATTCTTTGTATTTAATTATTTTTAAATACTTTTTGCAGTTTAATGATTATGAATATCTACTATTTTCATAAAATTTCCAAACAGAATTCAATTATTTATTAAGTTTTTTGTAAAAATCTTCGTAAGAATTCAATTTTTTTCATGAATAATAATAATTTCTCAGAAATTCAATTGTATAAATTATAATTTGCATAAGAATAGTCGAAAGAAATAGAATTATTTAAAACCTTTTTATAGAATTCTCGGTTAGAATTAAATTATTTTTCTAAATATTTAAATTCTTTGATGAATAATAAAATTCTTTGCGTGAATTTAAATTTGTAGTAATAGGATAAGAAAAAAGTAAATATTTTTTTTTATGAAAATTGAGAAAATAAAATATAGAATTGGAATTTTTGTCAGTTTTGCGAAGTGTCTAAAATGAGTTTTTTTAGTTGGCAAGTTTAATTTTTTGATAGTTACTTTTTCAATTTAAAAACCACATCTTTAGGATTCCTACAGAACTCTGAATTTAAAATTTCGGACCATTTCGATAATTTCCAGAAACTGTGGAAACCGTGATTTTACTACTTTTTTAAAAAATTAATGAGTGCAAAGTGTGTGATTGGTAAAAAAAATGAAAACTGCGATGACGTGGATTTGAGGAACAAAATCTTCGTCATCGGCAGTTAAGGGGTAAAGAAGACTAAAAGGAGAGAAGATAAATTTTTTGAAATTACCTGCTCGTTGAGAGGCTGATGAGAGAACTTGCAGTTCTCCCCTTGGCCGCACTTTAACCCTGTATGAAAGAATTTGCATGGAAAGTCATGATGCATATAAAGACATTTATCCCTTTTAGCACAACAATCCATGAGATAAAATTTACACAACTCCATCTTCCGTGGGGGCAGCGCATTGTGCGAGTACGGACAGTCGTCGCCCCGGTGGCACTTGCCCTGCATGTAGTAGCTGCAAATCGAGTCGGGATCTTGATTGTGATCGTTGTTCGTCTGGTTCCTCCGGCCGTTGCGCTCGTTGCGGTTCTGACTTCGTCCTTTGCTCTTACCACCGCCGCCTCGCTCGTTCTTCCCGCCTCGACGACCTGAATCGGAAAAACCAATGGCTTAAACTTTAACGAAATTTCGGAAAATTCTTGTTTTCAAAACTATCTCTAGTGATGATTTGTCAAGGGTCCCTGAAATTGCCATCGATGCTCAGCATCGAAAAACATTTTTTGTACAAAGCCAAAAAAATCACTCAATTTTTTCCAAACTTTTAAGTTAAAAAAATACTATTAAATAGTTTTTTACTTCTTAGGTGAATAAAAGAGAAAATTAGTTAACATTTTTTTACTAAAAACAAGGAAAAATACTTTTCGATGCTAAGCATCGATGCCAACTTCAGGAACCTTTTGTCAAGGGAATTAATTAATTTTTAAGCAGAATTTCAGGAGAAATTACCTCGGGCATTACGCTTATTGTCATTGTCTCGGTGACGATTCGAACTTGATCGATCATCGTAGTCCGAACTACTGTCGTAATTGTCATGATCGTTGTTCCTCCTCAAGGGCGAAGAATTCTCGTGGGATCCTTTCCGAACGGGAGAGGCTCCCCTGACGAAAAGCATCTCATCGTCGTCCTCGTTTACATTCTCTTCGTCGCTGACCTTTCGCCTCTGAAACGGATAAGAAAATCAGACCTTCGAGCAAAAATAATCGCTTTTAGTGGATTAAAAATATTTTAAAATAAATATTTTATATTTTCTTTTTAGAAAAAAAGTTATAATCATTGTGGTCACAAGTTTGAGCTTATCAATTTCTCCGACAATTTACTGACACTGAAATTATTTTCCCTGGCAAAATTCTTTTCACTAGAAAATACGAAATTTTACCGAAAATGAGTAAAATTTATAAATTTTAATAATTTCTAAAATTTAATTCATTTAATTAACTAAATTTTAATTTAATATAAAATTCAACCTTTCAAGAATTCATTTATTTTCTATAATTTTCAACTGAACTTCATCTCTAAATCAATTATTTTAAGTAACTTTTCGAAAGTTCTTCTAGAATAATTCAATTTTTTAAATACAAAAACACAATTTTTAATACAAAATGTTACTGACCATGTTTCTTCTAAGGAATAATATTTTCAAAAAATAATAAAAAAAAAATTTTTTTGCAAATAATTTTTTTTTAAATAGTGTAGAATAATTTTTGAAAGATAAATAGTTGTTTTTTTTCAATTTGATACAATTGAAAAATTTCAAAACAATTGAAATTTGGCAAAATATTTTAAGAATAATCGAATTTTTGAAAAATATTTTAAACGAAAATAATCAAACTTTTGAAGAATTTTAATTACAAAAATGGAAAACAAAATTTCTCCGAACTTTTAATAAAAATCTAAAAAAAAGTAAATTTTTATAAATTTTTAAAAGTATTTTTATGTATTTTTTTAAAAATAATTCAACCTCTTAAAAGAAGTTTTGTGTAATTAAAAAATACTAATTATTTTGTTTTTCGATAAATTTTAAATACAAATTTTTAACATATTATTCCGGTAATCTGTTTGCAGTTGGAAGGGAAATCAATTAAAAATTATTGAATTGATGAAAAAAATTTGAGAATAATTGAATTTCTTCGCAGAATATTATTATTTATGAAACTCGGAAGAATTTTATTATTTATAAAAATTAATTAAATTTTGATATTAATTTTATTTCGAAATGACTTTTTGACAAGAATATGTTTCAAATTCTTGAAAATAATAGAAATCATCCCAAGGATTTCATTTTTAAGAAGATAATTGAAATTATAATAAGAATTTTATTTAAATTTTTGAAATCTTTGGAAGAATTTTATTCTTTTAGAAAATAATTAAAATCTTCGAAACAATTTTTCTTTTTATCAAGTTACTTGAATTCTTGCGAAGAATTTGTTCCAAATTTTAGGAAAAAATTGAAATCCTAAAAATTTAAAAAAAATTTTTAAAAATAATTGAAATGTTAAACGAAATTTTTCTTTTCATGAAAATAATTGAATTTGTAAGAAGAATTTCATTCAAAGTTTTGAAAATAATTGAAATCTTAAACAGAATTTTTTTCATGAAGATAATTGAATTTTTTGGAAGAATTTTATTCAAATCTTTGAAAATAATTGAAATCTTAAACAAAATTTTTCTTTTTATGAAAATAATTAAATTTTTAATAAGAATTTCATTCAAAGTTTTGAAAATAATTGAAATCTTAAACAGAATTTTTTCCATGAAGATAATTGAATTTTTTGGAAGAATTTTATTCAAATCTTTGAAAATAATTAATTTTTTAGAAAGAATTCTTTTGAAATTTTTGAAATAAATTGAGTATTTTTGGAAATTTTTATTGCAGATTAAGAAAAAATAATAATAATTTATTTCCAAATTGTTAAAAATAATTCTAAATTGTTACTTTTTTTGGTACTTATTTGAATTTTTTTAAATACGTAATTGAATAAACTAAAACTATTGTTTTTTTAAAAATCAGAAACTAATTTTCATTTTTAAATTATCATTTAAAGATTTTTCATGAAAATTTTTGATAATACGAATAGTGTCCATATTTGAAATAAAAATTCTCAAAAACTTGATTTTTAAAAATAGTCACAAAATACTTGAAAAAATTAATTATTTTCTATTAAATTTTACGAAATTTCAATTGTTCAGAATAATTTTTTTGTAGATATATTTGAATAAAAATTCAATTATCGTAAAAATGATTCGAAAATAATTTTGTATTGTAGTTATTTTTCTTACTATAAAAATCGAAATAAGTTGCAGTTTATAACAAAAATTCGCATTTTTTGAAAACAAGTTGAAAAAAGTCTCAATTTTTTTAATTTCATCGAAATAAAATTGTTTTTTCTGTTACTTTCCTGACTTTCCCGAAAAAAGTTTGTTTTACTGACATTTTCCTTACTCCACTGACAAGAATTTTGTTTTACTGACAAGAACTTTGATTTACTGCCATTTCTCTGACTTTACTGGCAAGAATTTTGTTTCGCTGACGTTTCCTGACTTTATTTTCAAGAATTTTGTTTTACTGACGTTTCCCTGACTTTACTGTCAAGAATTTTGTTTTACTGACATTTCCCTGACTTTATTGGCAAGAATTTTGTTTTACTGACAAGAACTTTGATTTACTGCCATTTCCCTGACTTTACTGGCAAGAATTTTATTTTACTGTCAAGAATTTTGTTTTACTGACATTTCCCTGACTTTACTGGCAAGAATTTTGTTTTACTGCCATTTACCCTAGTCACCCTGAATTTAATAATCTTCGAAGCCCGTAAAGACTTGTCCCAAAAATACTATTCTAAAGAAAAAAGAACCCACTTTCTGTTCCTTCGCTCGCTCCTCTTCCTTATCGTCTCTCGTTCGTTTTCTGCTTTTACTCCTGCTGCTTCGGCTCGACTTGGAATTGCTCTCTTGATGCTTGGATTTGTCCTTATCTAGAGCCGCCTTGATGGCTTTCTCGACATCTCCAGCCCAATCTTCCGATGGGCCTTTACTGGACGACTTGCTCGACCTATCGTTACTCCCCGACCTTTGGGAAGATTGTTTCTTGCTCTTGCTGCTCTTGCTGTCGTAATTTTTCGACGAGGAGCTTTTTGAAGATGAGTCCTCTTTGCTTTTTGAGGACTTTGAAGACACCACCGGTTCGGATTTTGGTGTTGGTGTCGGCGTTGGTGCTGCCGGAGCCGGAAGCGGCACAATTTCTTCGTCATCTTCGTCCGAAGGAATCTCACCGTCTTCCAAGTCATCATTGTCATTGTCCGGAGTTCTAAAAAACATGAATTTTCATCTTAGAAAATAATTTTCATTTCGTTTTATTAATTTTGTTTTCTATTTTTTTATTGCTTCCTTTTTTTATTGCTTAATATAGAGGAAATATTTTAAATTATAAACGGATTTACAAACTAGACGAAAGATTGAAATTTTCTGAAATTGTGTGGTATTTGGCCTTTTTTTCGACTGATTATTCTGACTTATGCTAACATTCCACTAATTGCTTGAGAAAAAACAAAATATCTATTTTTACTTTTCTATTGTTTCGACCATTTTGTCAAAAGAATAAAAAATCGCCTGAGTTTAAAAATATTATTTGAATATTTTGTCAAGTGTCGCAAAACTCACACTGCTTTGTGTTCGTTGGTTATCATTTAAAATACAAATTGAAAATGTTAGTGGAAAAAAGTGTGTGTACGAATTATTTTACTGGTAATGAGATAAAATTATCAAAAGTGGCAATCGTAGAATTCGCCTGATAATGCAAAACTGCCTTTGAAAAATAAGAAGCTAATATTTTCAATCGAGAACAAAATTGATTCCTTTTCTATAAATACCTAGACTACATTTCATTGGAACGAGACTGTCACGGCTATAGACGAATCTTAAACTATTTTATCATCATTCTTTTGTTTCGCCTCTCATACCCAACGGGGATTATTATTAGTGCGACTATTAATACAAAATTAAATCAATATTAGCGTTCGTCTTTCGAAAAAAGCGTAATTATATGATTATAATTCAATAAAACCGAAAATCAGAATTTACTGAACTATTAGATTCAAACTGAATGAATGTATTTTCCATCTGTTTCAAAATATTTAACAATCGATTTGACAAACTTTGTGTGAGAAAAATTTATCAACTCTTGTTTCAGGGACAGAAAATCGTCACCTTTTTTATCCCCTTAAATTAAGAAAATCGCCCAAAACTCCTAGTCATAAATATTTTTCCTTTTTCCTTTATTTAAAAAAAATTTAATTGTCTTTTTTGTAAATGTTAGGAAATTTTTTTTTATTTTTTTGAAGAGAAAAATTTTCACTTTTCGCAAAATTTGGATAAATTCTAGTATTTTGAAAGTGAAAAATCTTTATATTACTTCTCAGAGGCTTTGAACTTGGAAAATTTTACAAATAAAAGGTAATGAAGAGAAAATAATTTTTACTTCTAAAAAATCCAAATTGTTTGGAATTATTGTCAATTTGTATTGATTTTTAAATAAATTTCACTAAATTAAAAGTATATTGAGCTAATTTTGAATAAAATTCAATTTACTACAAAGAATTACTATAAAATTTACAAATATTCAAAATAATAAAATTTTCTTTTGAAAATTCTTAGTTTCAGAGTAAAATTTTCACTATTTTTGAAGTAAATATTTCTAATTTCTACAAAAAAAATATTTTTCTCTGAAAATAGGGAATTTTTAAATTAAAATTAAGAAGTTTTAGTAGCTAATTGTAATGTTCGAGAAAAAAAATTGTCTCTGAACTATAGTGAAAAATATTCTAGAAATAAATTTTTTTATTCCAAATCTCAAGTTAATTTTATGAATTTTTTTCCAGAAATTTACTTCATATTTTGTAAAATTCATGCAATTTTAAAACAAAAGTAACATTTTGTAATAAAAATTTTGATTCAAAATTTTAAAAAAGTTGCAGTCTACGGAAAAAGATAAAAAAATCATTTTTGCTCACATTAAAATTATTTTCCCTGACAAAATTCTCTTTTCAGGAAAACAAGAGAGAAATTTACGGAAAATATTTTCAAAAAAAATATAATTATGAAATTCTTAAAATTAATTTAAAATAATTTTTGAAAGATAACAGTTTTTCTGTACGTACAATTAAAAAAGTTCCAAACAGTTAGAAAGTTGGTAAAATTTTTCCATAAATATTAAATAATTGAATTTTGAAAAAATTTAAATAAAAATCAATTTAAAAACAATTAGAAATTAATTTTTAATTTTCTTTTTGCAGATTCTTTATTAAAATTTTGGGAATTTAATTATTTTCGAAAAAATTTTCCAATAGTTTGAATTACAAAAAAATTGTAATAAAATTTAGGAAAAAAATTAATTATTTTCAATTAAATCTTACAAAATTTCAATATTATTCAGAATCTTTTTAATTGTATATTTCGAAAATTCAATTATACGAAATTAATTAAAAAAATTTTATTCTTTTAAAGAATTTTCTTAAAATTTATGAAAATACATAATTGAATTTTTGCGAAAAGTTGAATTTAAATTTTCAAAAATAATTGAATTCCTGAGAAGAGTTTTATAAAAATTCATTTGCAAAAATTGATTCTCTTTTTTGAAAAAATTCGATAAAAATAGTTATTTTAAATAATTAAGCTTCTGTAAAAATTTTATCATATTTTTGAAAATAATTGAATACTTGCAAAAAATTTTATTAAAAATTTTTTAGATAAATGAATTCCATTGGAAAATTTTGTTAAAATAGTGGACATTGAAATCACTTGAATTTCAGCCAAGGTTTTCATTGTTGGGAAAAATAATTGAATTTTTACGAAAACATTTCTTAACATTTTTGAAAATAATTCAATCATTTCAAATAATTTAAGAAAAATTTTTAAGAATAATTTTTTTTTGCTTTAAATTATTAGCTAATTTAAAGTAGTGTAAATTCTGAGGGAAAAAAGTCACAAATTGGAAAAAAATATCCAAGTAGTAGCAAATTGTAAAAAAGTAGTAAATAGTAGATTATTAGGAAAATTCGGTTATTTATCAAATAATTTTTTTTCTGTTTATTAATAAACAATGAAACAAGATTCCAATCGACAATGAAAAAGTAAATCAAATTTATAAAAAAGAGGAATAAATTAAATTTATAAAAAAGAGAAATAAATTACATTATTAAAAAAAGAAATAAATTAAATTGAAAATATTCGAAAAAGTCAAATAAATCAATAAATAAGTCAAATTTAATTTGATTTAAAAATATTTCAAAATAAAAATTATTTGAGTCAAGCAAATATTTATTCGTTATAATAGACAAATAATCGGTTTTGTGAAAGAAAAATTTTTTTTCAAGAAAACAAACAATATTCCACTCGACTAAGTTTTAATTTTTAGTTAACGTATTTTTTCCACTACTTTTTAATTTTTAAAAGCTTAGAAACTTAATACTGAGAAATATTGCAATTTTATTGACTTTGTTGACAAGCAAAATTCATTCGAAAAATATTGCGATTGATAAAGTTTTTTTTAAAAAAAATTAAAACAGCTGTAATGCTTCATTCTTTAGATGTAATAGAGGGATTCACATTTACTACCTTTTTAAAATAAGTTGACCTTATCCTCCTGTACAAATTTACTTCCCACTTGGATCGATAAATGAACGAAATTAAAAATCAACCATTTTTACAATTTAAAAGTAAACAAAAGCGAAAAATGAAAATTAATATTTCTTATCAAATCTGTTTTTTTTCATTTTTCGATTAACTTTAAATTTTTCTCCTGTTATTAAATATTTTTTACAACAGAAATAACTAATAAAATAGAAAAATTAGAGAAGTCAAAAAAATTTAGAGAATTAAATTGACAGAGATAGAGAGAGAAAATAAATTTTTAGTAAAGTTATAATTTTTCTATTATGTTAGTAAAATATAAGCAGACTTGTTTAATTACGCAAGATTTATTTTCGTTACTTTCAATGCACCAAGAATAGAATTTTTTTTTTCAATGAGTGCTTAATTACTGGTTAGAACTAAAATAAAGCACTTATTACATTCTCATTTATTTTTCCAGTCAAGTTTAAAAGTTTGAAGAAAAATTTTAAGCTCTTGAGAATGTAATAATTTTCCAAGTAAAAATTTTTCTCTATTTTTCATTTTTTTCTGAATTTGAGAAGGAAAATATAATTTCCCCTACGTCTCTGGTTGTGAAATATTGAATTATTGAAATGACCCACTTAAATCTAAACAGTTTTGAATGAAATAAGTCAACAACCTGTTTAAAGAGACATCGTAGTATTGAGTGCGACGCGACTGAGCAAATACGTTATAGCTGGAGGTCTGAAGGACGTTTCTCAAAACGTACTTGCAACATGAAATTCGACCTCTTTGTTTTTTGGGCAGAACCCCAAAAACAAGCCTATATATATATACAGTCAGCGTCATTCTCAATCGCATTAATAACAACAATAATAATAATAATCAGAAAAAAAATCCTAATTTTATCCTCCAAAAAAGAAATTAATGAAAATTCTCTTACCGTTTATCAGGAACATTAGCATAAACATCATATAATCATTATCATATCCTCATCGAGATAAAAAGCCTTGTTATTGCCAAACACATTTCAAAGAATAACATATTTTCTTGAATGGATTTTCAATCAGCATCGCCCTGACTTTCAGTTTGTGTTAGTGTTCACGAAAACGTGTACATCTGAATAAAATTTACACAGATGAACACGTTTCCCTTTTCGTGTGTTGTATTCTTATCGCTCCCCCAACACCCCTAAAGAGACTACTTAAAAAAAATCAATATCCCTCCTGACAATAGAAAAAAAAAGAACCAAATATGTCGCGCAAGGAGAATTGCGTAACAAATTGCGTGTCCCTTTCCCCCCTCTTCTTTAAAACTCCTCAACCAATACCAATTTATCGATCTACCAAATTGTCAGATTTTTATAACAAAAAAAAAAATTAATAAATAATTTTTACCAAAAATTTGGAAAATCCTGCACAAAGAAGGATTGAAAGAGAACTCAGGGGGACTGTTTCTCCTCCAATCGGTCTTTGGAAGTTAGAAGTAAAAATTAAGATTGAAAATTAGATTTATAAAAAAATAAAAAAGAAATAACGATTTTGCCTTTGGAGAAGAAAGGCGAAGAACGGGGCATTAGAGGAGCACGAACATAATTAACACGGAGCTGTATAAAAGTCCGTGTTCTTTTTTTTTCATTTTGATGAATAAAAAATGAGGCAAACCTTTGGATTAGAGTCTCGGCCGCGAAAACACTCTCTAGAGCCATTGTTTCCCGATCGGAGATCGATCGAGTTTTACCATGTGCCACTACGAACTGTTGATGATCATTCGATCGATTGGAGCAACACTCGACAGCTTTTTCTTATTTTTGAAATCATCTGACTCTGACATGAAAACGCTATATATACATATATAGCTCTACACAGAAAAAACGCGTCAATTTTCTAATAAAAATTATTACATTTAATTTATATATATTGAATTATCGACAGTAATGCGAGCTATTTTTTTTCTCTCTCTCTCCCTCTGTATTTTTTTAGAGCATTGAAAGTTTTGCCTCTTTCTACTTTTTCAAAAACGAAAAAAAAAAAAATTGGAAAGAAAATACACTTAAATGTACGGAAAATGTTCCACTTGTCTTTCTGCTGGTCAATTTAGGAAAATGGCGCAGCCTTTTTCTCAACGACGCGTCATGCGAGCTGACGTGTCAAATACCGAATACATCCGGTTTATCTTTGCAATAAATGTATCTGTGTAAATCAATGCGAGTATATGTAAAAGAAAGAGCGTTAGTCTGTAGGATTGTCGAAGAAAATGGCGTCTATTTTAAGCTATTTGTGTTTGTGAACAGGAAGGTAAGGTTAGTACATGCTGTGTGTGTGTGTATGTGTGTCGCCCACGAAACAAAAACTTGTCCGTGCGCGTGTATATGTGAGTGTTTATGCGTCAGCTTTCAAATTCCACAAGAAAAAATATCTTCAGAGCTGCAAAACTTGAATTTTTTTTTCCGAATTTTAAATAGAGAGAGAGTCTAAGCAAAAAAAATAGCTCGCTATTGATCCGTCGTTAACTCGTGAAATAAACGCACCGTTCTTTTTGGCTTTATCAAAAAAATTTAATAGCGAGCTTGCCGCGGAGTGTCGTGTGTCGTAAATTTTTGTAGTGGTAAAATCAGTGCTTTTGCGTTGTTGTTGTTGTTTTTTTTCGGTGAATCAATTGATACATGGGCGATCAATGGCCACAGGTAGCGATGAGTACGATCGGCAGGTAGAGCGGATTTACAATGTCAGCAGTAATTATAAAAATGTTGAATGAATTAGCGGAACTTGAAAGTTAACTAAACATGGCCACATCTGGAACTATTCTGAGCAAACGGTCGAACAACGCGAGGAGAGTTCTCTCCAGGTCACAAGGGATAGAGGGA
Source organism: Leptopilina drosophilae (assembly GCA_032873175.1). Taxonomy (NCBI): domain Eukaryota; kingdom Metazoa; phylum Arthropoda; class Insecta; order Hymenoptera; family Figitidae; genus Leptopilina; species Leptopilina drosophilae. The sequence goes on from CM065481.1 coordinate 55,428,481, forward strand.
ATGCACGCTCGATTTCGACCAATTGAGAGGCGAGATTTCGGCACGTGACACCCCCCACTTTCAATTTTTAACCCCTTCCCCGAGATCCTTTGGCATCCGGAGCTTTGATCCCTCTTCTAACCTCTCCTGCTGTTGTTGCCAGTTGCTAGTGCCACACCCTCCCCCCCTTCTCAAACAAGATGAAATGAGCGCTTTCTGAATTCCTGTAAAATCGCAGAACCACTCAAACCTAACGCTCATTGGCTAATGTGTGAATGTAGCGTACGTGGAAAAAACATTGGGCTAGAAAAGAAACAACTTTGCGCCTTTGTCTTTATTTTCTGATCGTTAAACTTGCTTGTCATTAGTAGGTCACTGATTCGCAGTCATTTTTATTTTACCCCTCTTTTTTTTATTTACACCTGTAAAATATATGCAGACTTTGCACTCGATTATTTAATTTTAAAAAAAAGTAGTTTTCAAACTAAAAAACGTAGTTATCGAAAAGTTGAAATTGAGAATAGAAAAAAAACTCGTTTTAGACGCTTCACAAAAAACTGACGAAAATTCCGTTCTATATTTTTTATTTTTCCACATTTTCGTCAAAAATATTTACTTTTTTCCAATCCTGCTAATAAATTAAATTCCTGCAACGAACTTTGAGATTTATAAAAGATTTTAAGTATAAAATTAATTATTCTAAATTAGTATTTTTTATTTTTATTTTATTTATTCATTATTTTAATTTATTATTAATTTTTAAAAAATAATTTAATTCCTACCAAGAATTTTATAAAAAAAATTTTAATAATTAATTTTCTTTCGACTAATTTTAAATTCTAATTTAAAAATTCTAATTTAAATAATTTGACTTCCTGAGAAATATTGTTACTATTTATAAAAAAATGAATTTTTACTTAGATTATTACAAAAGTTTTTTAAATAATTAAATTCTCTTTGGAAAGTTTAAATAAATTTAAATTTTAAATGAATTGCGATAAGTTTTTAAAAATAATTAAATTTTGTAAAGAATTCTTTCAAAAATTTTAACAATAATTGAATTTTTTGTGTGTTACCAATTTTATTAAACTTTTTTTGAAAATATTTTTCATTATTTTTTCTATTTATTGAAATTCTAAAAAGTAGTTTATTATTTATGAAAATAATTGAATTTTTTAGAACGATTCCATTAGAATTTTCTTATATAATTGAATTTTCAAGAAGAAATTTATTACTTTCAAAAAATAATTGAATTCTTGTGATAAATATTGTCGTTCATGAAAATTATTCAATTTTGCAAAAAAAAATTATTAAAAATTTTCCAAAGTCATTAAATTTTCCGGTTTAATTTATTGTTATGAATCGACATAATTAAATATTTTCGATGAAAAATTATTTATGTAAATATTTAAATTCTCGGAAAATTTTTTTATTAAAATCTAAAAGAATAATTTAATTATTTCAAGAAAATGTAATTAATTACATTTTCTTCAAATAATTAATTGTATTTGAACCTATTGATTTCTTCGAAAAAAAATTTTATTAAAATATTTGAAAATAATTGAATTCCAGTGAAAAATTCTAATATTTTTATAAATAATTGGATTCTTTAAAAAAATTTAAAAAAACATTTTTTTTTGAAACAATTGATTTTCTTGATGAATGAAAATGAAATTTTTCAGAATAATTACATTTTTTTTTATCAATTCTCGTAAAATTGTATTAAAAATAATTGAAACTCTCAGATGAATTTTATTACTTATATGAAAATAGTAAAATTTAATAGTTGCTAAGAATTTTGTTAAAATTTAAAAAAAAATCAATTCCAAAGATTTATATTATTTATGAAAATTATTGAATTATTGCGAATTTTTTTATTAAATGTTTTATAAAGAATTTAATTTCTTTAGAAAATTTGTTATTTTTGAAAATAATTGAATTATCTAAAAGATTAATTGAATAACATCAAAAATTTTTTATTAAAATTGTATTTAAAGTAATTTGTTTCTTTCAATCAATTCTATTAAAAATAAAAATATTTGAAAGTAATTTTAAAATCTTGCGAAAAATTCTAACATTTTTGTAAATTATTCAATTCTTTCAAGAAATTAAAAAAAAAGAAAAAAATTTTGAAATAATTTATTTTTTCTGAGAATTGAAATCAAATTTTTTTTAAGACTAATTATAATTTTGAGGAAATTCCAGTAAAATTGTATTAAATTGTATTTTTGAAAATAATTGAATAGTTTCTAAGAACTTAATACAAATTTTTTTAAAATTTGAATTCCTGAGAAGAAGTTTAGAGTAGAACGGGGTGAAAAAGCCACTTTCACACATTTGACCCTATAAAATCTGAATTTAACAATTTTTTCTCAAATTTTCAATTGGTATTGAAAGTTTAGTTATTAACCTTGAAAATTTTTGTCGGAAATATTTTTTATCCCATGAAAGGACTAAGTTATAAGAGTTTTACGAGAGCACTACAAGTGGCTTTTTTACACCACCTGGTGGGGGGAAAAAGCCACCTCGCGATTGTAGCAAAATGTGTTATTAATTTTGGTATTTTTATAGTTTTCCTTTATTTATATGACAAATAATCTTATTTTAAAAATATTTTTATAAATTTTTAAGTAGTTTTTAACAAGCAAAATGGAATATTATGTTAAGTTTACCTGTTTTCGATTTTCACTGCCCATTTTCGTACCTTTTTTAAAAGTCCTCCTTAAGTTTCATCACAGATACCATATTTCGTTGCAACCCTTTATTCGTTGTTTATTTTTTTAGTTCACTTTGAACTATTTTCTCGTCGTGTTTAATTAATTTTATTAAATAAACACGAAAAATTTTGTAAAATAAGAGGGTTAGTTTAAGTAGAAAACAAATGAATTTCAAATAATATTCAATGGATTTTTGTCCCTGGCTTTTTAACCCCCAAGTCCAGTTTTTCAAAAAACTAAAATATATTTTAAATTTAGTTTAATTTCCAAAAATTAACATTGTACACGGAAAAACTTTTTTCAAGAGTATTTCCTAAACTTATTCAAGAACTCAGGATATGGAAATAATACAAGAAATGCTACGAAACCATAAATTGAAACATTATTTTAAGCTGTTCAGGGATAACTGTAGTAAATTTCTGGACTACTTGTTGAGTTTTCTTGAAAAAGTCCTGAACTTGTTTAAGAATAGAAAAATGTAAAATTAGCGAAAAAAATTTGCCCGCGTGAGTAGTCGAACCTGAGACCTCGACACTCAAGGTCGCTCCGCCTTATGCCACTCGGCTGCAGGGACGCGTTACGATACTTTAGTTTTAGATCGTTTTAAAGCGTTTAAAGCCAAGTGGCGCTGTATACCTATTGGTTACGCTACGCCTTCTTTCTTAAATAGTTCTAGACTTTTTCAGCGCGCAGTGACTGAAGAACTCAGTCGCAGCGTCAAGAACAATTATTTCCAAGCCATTAGAAAAACACCTGAAAATTCTTTAATGAATATTGAACTTTTCCAAAAGGAGTTCTAAATTTTTCCCATATCCTGAGTTCCTGAATAAATTTAGTAATGACTCTTGAAAAAAGTTTTTCCGTGTATACGTTTTGAGTATAGTTTTCTCCTTAAGTACAAACATTTACTTTTATTACCCGTTCACTTAATCAGGTTGTAATATGTTTGAAAAGTTCATCGAAATGTTTTACGCAGAGCAACTCAAAAATTAAAATTACAATAAAAACTATATTATTAAAGATACAACATCCAAACAAGAATCAAAAGTTGCGTATTATCTAATAGTATTTATATTCTAAATGGCTGATAAATCGGTTTAATAGTTTTTAAATAAAACTCAAATGGCTTTTTTGCCCCATGGCTTTTTCACCCCGTTCTACTCTATTATTTATGAAAATAATTAAATTAATGCGAGAAATGTTATTAAAATGTTTTAATTGAATTGGATTTCTATAAAAAATTGTATTATTTTTTAAAAATAATTTAATTCTTTATAAGAATTTTATAAACATTGTTTTAAATCATTAATTTTTTTTTAAATCTAATAAATATTATGAAAATTTTATTTTTAATAATTCAATTTTTGTGGAAAATTTTTTTTTGAAAATAATTGAATTTTTCGATTAACTAATTAAAAGTAGTATTAAAAATAATTGAAATACTTCGTGAAGTTTTATTATTTATTAAAATAATTGATTTTTTGTTTAGAATTTATTTTATCAAAATCTTTTTTAAAAAATTGAATTTCCATGAAAAATGTAATTGTTCGTATAAATGTTGTATTATTTATTTTGAAGAATTTGATTATTTTTTATTGTGAAAAATTGTATGAAAACTTAATAAATAATTATTGATTCTTTCTTTATTAGAAAGATTTTTTCAAATTTATTTAATTCTTGAGGAAATTTTATTATTTATGAAAATAATTGAATTTAAGATGAATTTTATGTCAATTCTTTTTTAATAATTGAATTCTTTTGGGAAATTTTATGAAAATAACTGGAAATTGAAAATTAATGAATTTCGAATATTTTTTGAAAATAATTGAATAGTTTTAAAGAATTTGATTATAAGTTTTGAAAATAGTTTTTTTTATGTCAAGTATTAGCGAATTTAAAGTAGTGGAAATTCTGAAAAAAAAGGAAAATAAATATCATATGACTCCGAAAATTTCTAAATAAAATAGAATAACGATTTAGATTAATTTTCAATTTTTCGGAAATTTATTTTTTTTTTACTTTAATTTATACAAATTTACTGTAAAGCGTTTATTTACACAATATATATTGTATTTATTATTTACAGTAACTTTCAGGTCATTGGTCATCGTTTTATTATGGAAAAATAATGTTTAAAAATAAAAAAAGAAAAAAAAAGATTTTAAATTCATAATTAAAATGCAATAAAATTGAATATTATTTGTAAAACTCATTTCTTTAAAATTATCAAGAGCGATTGGTTTTACATATATTAACTTGTTGAAGAGGCGCACTTTCAATTCCCCTCTCTTATAATCTACACACTACACGCGCTTATGGAATCCGGAAGTTGAATAACCGGAGTTAATTTTTCTTAATAAAAACAAAAATTCCCTTCTCTTTCAAATAATTATATTGGTCATAAGCACAGAAAAAAATGTTATTTTTTTGGCGAATAATTAAATTATTTACTTAGTTAATTTAATTATCCTCTTCTCTCGCACATAGAAATTAGAAGTTTTTTTATACAATTATTTTCTAATAATTCTTTCATATTTTTCGTCAAAAACGTTTATTGGCTCCTTTAAGAATTTTCACACTTTTAATTATTAAAATAGTTTTTTAGAAATTTGAACTAGTTATTTTTCTCTATAAATCATTTCAATATTTTTATTTTTCGATATTTTAATTTTTCAATATTTTAATTTTTCAATATTTTAATTTTTCAATATTTTAATTTTTCAATAGTTTAATTTTTCAATAATTTATTTTGTCAAAGAATTTAATTATTCAAATATATACGTACATAGGAAAAACTCAATTTTTGTAATAAAAATTTCAACTATTCAGCATGTGTAATAAGAGTAGAATTGGAAAAGTAACAAAAATATATAATGACGAAAGTAACAACAACAACAACGTTGATGCAACGAACAAAATTTGTTTAACTTTTTCTAATGTTTTAGAATTTAACAAATTTACGTTTGTAGTAATATTCTTTAATTAAATAGAGTTTGAAGAGTGTTAAATTTTTTTCTGTTTCTAAAGGACTATATGCTTTTTTTTATAACAAAAAGACACTTGTACTACGAAATAAAAAAAAATAAAGAGAAAGATTAAATAGTCGGATTCTGCAAATCATGTTTCGACTTTTACTGCATATAATGCTATATTTACTAGTCGATAGTTATTGATGAAGGAGAAAATAATTACATCTTTTATGAGCCTATAGAATTTCAGCAAGAACTTTGCACGTTAAAGTTATTATAGAGTCGTAAACTTTCAAAAATTCATAAGTTTTCATATCGATTAAAAACAGCTTCCGGGTATCTACTCGACTTATCCTTGCGCACATGCGTTTACGTCGTAGGTATTATAAATTTTCCATGTCTTATTCAAATAATCTTGGAACAATCGATTGTGGAAATCTTTTTATTAACGTATTTTAAAATCAAAATTGATTAAGTTTTTAATGAAAAAAAAAAGAATTCTTTTTTATAATAAAAACAATCGAAAATACAACTTTCAATAAATAATATTGAAAATATTTTAATTACTTTTAAAATTTGAATCCAACGTTTGTCTTTGGTAAAGAATAATTTAATTGTTACAACTACTAAATAAAAGGTATTCAAATGCGTCACTGTTTGGTAATTAACAATTCACTGAGAAAAATAAACCATTAAGTCAGAGGTCTAGATAACGAAAAACTTACAAACAGTAGAAATTAATTAAGAGTAAAGTAAAAAAAAAAAAAAAATTGAGAGAATTTTATAGAAATTTTCATTTTTGAAAATAAAAATAAGTTGAAATCGAAGATGATCGTGTTTCCTTAAAGGTGAAAAGGTGAATTATTTTCTAAAAATAGGCGATAAGGTGGTGATAAGAAAAATTGTAAACAATAAAATATAATTTACAAAATGAGTAATTTGTATTTATTCACATTTTCATTCAATTTATTCTCTCTTAATATTTAATTATTATTAAAAACTTAATTTCAATTCTTCGAAAAATGAATTATTTTCAAATATTTTTTCTTTTTTCTTTATCTTTGAATGAATTCAATTACTTACAAAAGTATGAGATTTTTTCACAGTAATTCAATTAATTTTTTTGATATTTTAATAAAATTGTTCGAAGGAAATCAGTTATTTTCAATACAATTTTAATTAATTTTTTTTATTGAAATAATTAAAATTCTTTAATATTTAAAAAAAATTCTAACCAATTTTTCAACTTATTTTCATAAATAATAAAATTCATCGCATGATTTAAATTATTTTTCATACAATTTTACAGAAATTGATCAAAAAATGTAATTTTACAAAAAATTTATTGCAAAAAAACAAAAAAAAAAAAATTTATTTCCCTCGCAAGAATAAATTCTATGAATGAAATCAATTATTTTTAATACAATTTATATTAAATTAGTTGAAAATAAAGAATTATTTTTTAGATTTTAAAATAAAATTCTTCCTTAGAATTCAATTAGTTACATAAATAATTCTTCAAAAAAATTCAATTGAATTGCTAATTTCGAAAAGGGCTCAACTCTAAAAACCGTAAGTGTTATTTTTACATAACAAATGACAGTGAAAATGACTCATACGATTTTCAGAGTTGAGCCCTTTTCGAAATTGACTATTCAATTATTTTACAATTTTAATAAATAACAAAATTATTTCCAAAAAATCAATTATTTTCAGTCATTTTAATAAAATTCTTTTCAAAAATCAATTATTTTCTTAAATGGCAATATAAATCAGAAGAATTAAATTATTTTAAAAAAGAAATAAATTTCTTCTTGGAAATTCAATGATTTTTGATCTAATAAAATTCTTAGCAATTAATCAATGATTTTCATAAATATTAAAATTCGTCACAGGATTTCAATAATTTTTAATACAATTTTACAGAAATTGATCAAAAAGTGTAATTATTTTAAAAAATTTGACTTTAATTTCTCGAAAAATTCAATTATTTAAAAAAATGTTTAAAAATTGGTTAGAATAATTCAATTGTTTACAAAAATTAGTCAATTAAATGTATGAATAAAATTGATAGAAATAAATTGAAATAAAAAGTAGGAAAAAATTTTAAACATTTTTCATTTGATTTTGATTTTATTGCAACAACAATCGAGTTATCAACTGCAAAGATCACTTCGTTTGACAAAGTTTCAGTTCAAACCCGCAAACTGTTTCACGTTACTGTGTTCTTGAAAATTCCTTTTCTAAATTCTATTCAAAATTTTTTTTTATTATTTTATTTTATAAAGATATAAAATATTTTTTAAATATTTTATCAATATTTGCGTATTTTATAATTTATAAAGATTAATTTTTTTCTTTATAGAAAACGTTAAATTTTGCCTGTTCCATATTAAAAAAAATGAATATAATTAAATAAAATTAAAAAAAAACTTATAACTAAATAAATTGATTTACGAACAAACTGAAACTAAAACAGACGAAAACAGTGGAATTAAAAATGAAAAGTCATCGAGAAATATTAAATTTAAAAATTCTTATTTGTATTTTAATAATCAGCCTGTAAGTATTATTTTGTGTGTGAATATTTATGATAACTTTGAATTAATTTCTTCTCATTTGTAGAAGAGTTATGGGAATGGAAAAATCAAGTTTCAACAAAAATTGGAACTTCGCAGTCAAAAATAAGAATTCTGCTAATTCAAGATTGGATTTTTTGGTAAAGAATTTTATACAAATTATTTTATTTTCTTTTGCAATTGTTTACCAATAAACCTATTGAATAACAATTAGTTGAATAATAATAGAAACTAAATTAAAGAGAAAGAAGAACGAGGCTACAAATTATGGAATGAATCGCAATTCAAAATCAACTCTTCGTAAGAAAGTTTGCAACGTTCCGTTTGTAATTCAGCTTCAAAAGTGGAAGCAGCCAAAGGTGAAGAGTATTTTATTCAGTAAATAATAATTTATTTAGTAAATAATAATTTATTCAGTAAATAATAATTTATCTTTTGCGGAACATTGAATTTTCTTTCTAGGTCTTGCAAGGAGCAGATGACTACAATGAAACGAGTGACGAGTTTCTTGAAATTCGAGAAGAAAGTAAAAATATCGGAAGCAATACAACAAACGGCATTTCTAAAAAGAAAAAATCGAGACTTTCTCTCGATTTCGCGAAAATTTTCCTAATAATTGGAAATTTAGAAGAGCCAATTAAAAATATTAATTTATTTTCACAAACTGAGAAAGAAACATCTTCAAGCAATCCAATAAAACAGAAAAGTATTTCAGCAAATTTTAATTCCCAAAGAGAAAAAAATGATTTTTCTCAGAATAAAAATAAATTGACGTACGTAAATCACATTAATGTTAATATTATGAATGATACAAGTCGAATGAACGATAGTGTGCAAATTCTTGCCTCGAATGAAACGACGGGGGAAAAAATTCTTAATCCACATCTTGGTAGAGAAAAATCATATTTTTTGTACAAAAGTACAACTTGAGGGGATGTCAAAAACAATTGGATTTTTCCATTGAAGCTTTTTATGGAGCAACTGATTCGTTTTTGACATTCTCTATAAAAAACAATTTTATCCAAAAGAATGCGAACCTTAAACAGAAAAATTATTTTCATTTAGAAATGAAATAAATTTATTCAAAAAAATTAAATTTTATTACTAATAGTATTTTCTGGAAGAGCAAGTATTTTGCCCAATTTTGAAGAAAATCATTTTTGAAACCGACAAAATTTATTAGTGTCAAGAAATCAAAACAAGATTAAAAAAAAAAAAATTTATTTTGTTTCGATATTGTCAGAATCAAAAGTCAACTGTTTTTTTAATATTAATTTGGATATTAATAGACAGGATAAAAAAACTTTCAATATGAAGCATTTTAAAAATTAAAATTCTTCTGATATTAGTTCAATTTTTTACTATGTTTCTAATTAATCATTAAAAATGGTGAATTTATTGAAGAATTTTAGCTAAAGACGCTAAAAAAATTGATTTTTGGAAAAACTACAAATTATTGCAGAAATACAATTATTTTCAAAAGTAATAAAATTCTTCATTAAAATTCAACTATTTTCAAAAATCTTAACATAATTCATATCAAAATTTTAAATATTTTCAAAATTTTCCCTTAATATTCAATGATTTGAAATTTTTACACTATTTCTTAAAAAAGCTTCCGAAACATTTCAATTATTTTAAAAAATTGATAAAATTCTTTCGAAATTCAATTATTTTCATAAATAATAAAACTTCCATGGTACTTCAATTAATTCACAATTACATTTGAAAAAAAATTTATTATTTAACAAAATTTTAATATAACTCGTCGCAATAATTCAATTATTTTTATCGATAATAACTTTTTTTCATGGAAATTAAATTAAAAAAAAATTGTTAATAAAATTCTCAACAAGACCTCAATTAGTTTCATAAATAATAAAACTCATTAAAGAATTTTAATTATTTTTAATACTAGTTTCAATTAATTAATCGAAAAATTCAATTATTTTCAAAAATAAATTTTCCACAAAAACTGAATTATTAAAAATCAAATTTTCATAACATTTATTAGATTTTAAAAAAATTAATGATTTAAAACAATGTTTATAAACATCTTATAAAGAATTGAATTATTTTAAAAAAATAATACAATTTTTCATAGAAATTCAATTCCTTTTAAACATATTAATAACATTTTTCGCATTAATTCAATTATTTTCATAATTACAATAAAATTTTTCTCAGGAATTCAATTAAAAAATATTTTTGTTTATGAAATTATCAGAAACTATTTAATTATTGTCAAAAATAATTAAATTCATCGCAGGATTTAAATTATTTTTAATACAATTTTACTGGAATTGTTTCAAAAATATAATTAGTTTTAAAAAAATTTATTTTAATTCTCCAAATAAATTAATTATTTAAAAAAACGTTTTTTTTAATTTCATGAAAGAATTCAATTATTTAGAACAATATTAGAATTTTTCTCAGGATTTCAAAATTACTTAAAAATATTTTAAATATTAATAGAATTAGTTGAAAGAAACAAATATTACTTTAAATACAATTTTAATAAAATTTTTTTGAAGTTATTCAATTATTCTTTTAGATAATTCAATTATTTTTATAAATATTAAAATTGATCTCAGGACATACAAATATTTTTAATACAATTTTAATCAAATTTCTCCAAAAATGTAAATATTTTGAAAGAATTATATTTAAATTTTTCGAAAGAGTTCAAGTATTTAAAAATTTTATTGATAAATTTCTTTTTGAGAATTAAATTATTTTCCCAAATTGTCAAATTGTCACGAAAGTTCAATTATGTAATACAATTTTAATAAAAAACTTTCTAAGAAATCTTTTATTTTTAGAATTTTTAATAAAAATTTTTCTTACGATTTCAATTATTTTCACGAATAATGAGAATTATATTCAGAAATTTAATTATTTTTGAAAATGTTAGTAAAATTTTTCAAAAGAATTTAATTATTTTCCTATGCCTACAATAAATGTCTTCGTACACTTTCAATTATTTTTAATTCAATTTTTAATAAATTCTTTGAAAAATGCAATTATTTTTGAAAATTTCATAAAAATTCTTCGAAAGAGTTCAATTATTTAAACTATTTGTTGATAAAAAATTTTTTATAAGAATTCAATATTAAGAAAAATTCAATAATTCAATAAATTATTTCTGTTTTGTATTTAAGTCACTAAATTTTCATAGAATTGTCTAATGAAAATTGATTTAAAAATTATAGCGCAAATTTTTAGAAATAATTGAATTTTGAAAAAGTTTTTAATTAAAATTTTTTAGTTCCGAAGCAAAATTTTTGAAAATCTAAAATTTTCATACTTTTAACAATTCTGTACAATTCATTTTTTGGAAAAAGTTTAATTAAATTTTTTTTTTTGTAATTATTTTGTTTTCATTTTTTAAATAATATTTATTTGACGGACTTCGTAAGAATCAAAATTTCATGTAAACTTGAATCGTAATCGAAGGGATTTCAAAATTCTCTAAGAACTTTTGCAAAAAGTGTTAAAAATAGTTGATTTTAGAGAAGAATGTTAGTTAAGAATTCTGGAAAATAATAATTGAATTGAAATTATGAAAATGAGAATTAAAGTGAAAAAAGTTTATTTACGGCTTATTAAACTAGAATTTTTTGTCATTTCGATAATAAAACGTTAATAAAGTCATTATAAAAATGTATTATTTAAACAAATAAAGTCGATAGAAAATAAGAACAAAAACGTCAATTACGACAAGATTGAGTCAGTTTTGACGCGAAACAATTTTTATTCTTAAATAATCAAATTAATAGTAGTTCAAATGTGTTTTTTACGTACATCGGTTTTTCACGTATATCGAATAGGAACGAAAATAATTTTTCAAACATTTTCAAATAGCTGTATATAAATAAAATAGCAAATAGAAGCATTTTTCAAGAAGTCGACAACTAAAATTTTTATCACTCGGTTATACATATTTAATTATTATTTTAATAATATTCTCATAAGTTGTTGAATTTCAAAAAGGTTTGAATTTGAAATTTCCATAAACCTAAATTTCTGTTGAAAAATAATTTTTAAAATAGTTAAAATTTAGGATATTATTATTTTTTATGTAGAAAATAAAAAATTTTACTTGATCGAAAATTAAGGTATAGTTAAGAACTTAAATATTATTTGTAATTTGTAATTATTGATAATTTTATCAAAAGTGAGAAAGGAAAGAAATTTCTGTATTTCTTGATTGAATCAAGTCAGTTTTGAAACAAAGTAAACTTTGAATTTGTTTCTTTTTTTATATATACATATATATGTATTTACATAGACTTACGAATTTTTACGACTAAATATGTATATATATATATAAATTTAACAAATATCGATATATATTTTTTTTACTAATTATAATTTATTAAATTAAATAAACGTAACTGACGAATAAACACTTTTCTTTAGGGGAAAATTTTGAATCTTTTTCATCGAACAAAAATATAAACCATACCTCATTGTATTTTTTTCTGTTCGCCAATAAATAGCATTTAGAAAAAATATATTTCAATCTTTCTTTGAATATAGAAGGAGAAATAGGAACATACCAGTCACGTAGTGACTTGTTCATGAGAACGATGATGAAAGACAAAAGAAATGCCACTGGACCAACACTGTCGAAGTGGTATGTCTGGCAAATGTTTCGGAGTGTGGGAATGCCTCCAATCCGATAGATCGGATGTGCAGTCAGAATTTTCAGGAGGTCCTTTTACTTCCACTCCGTTCACACATCTCTTGCATTTAAATCTGAAATTCGAAAATTCAATTTCTTCATTTGAAAATAATTCTGTTTTTCACTTTATTTGAAAAACAATGAAATGGTTTTTGATTTTAAATTCCCGATTACTATTTTATTAACCATTTAACGGTGAAAATTGAATGAGATTAAATTTTAAATTACTGAAAAATTTATTTTCTGATTCAATGGAATTTAATTTAATTAACTTTAATTTGTAATTAAAATGAGAGAAAATGCCCACTTACTTGGAATGAGTATCAGAAATAGTATTTTCCTCTAATCTGAAAAGATCCCTTAAATCGCTAAGAGTAAAGTGTCGCGCTACGTCTTCGTCCTGATCGACGACAGTCGAACTCAAAGCCTTCTTGTGAGCCTGTCGCTGGAAAATCTTCTCTTCAATCGTACCAGTCTGAAAAATACAAAAAAGAAGATAACGAATAAAATGAACGTTTTTTTACCTTCGATGATTAAATGTAAGAAATTGAAAAATATTGTAAAATCTCACGCAAAGAAAGCGATAAACGAAACAGGGTTTTTTCTGGCCGTCTCTCCAAACGCGGGCCATGGCTTGATCGTCGTTCGCCGGATTCCAGTCTGGATCGAACATGACAAGACGATTTGCGCCAATTAAATTCAAACCGCAACCACCGGCTTTAGAACTCAGCATGAAAATGAAGTCCGAACTGTTGGGATCGTTGAAGGATTCTACAATCTTTGCTCTCTTCTTTATTGTCATTGTACCGTCCAATCTCACGTAGCGATAATTTCGTTTGTGGGACAGTTTTTCGAAAAGATCCAATGTCTGGGTGTAGTTCGAGACGAGGACAATTTTATCGGTGGTTGTTGATTTAATTGAAGCCAAGAGACAGTCGAGTACCATCAGCTTTCCCGATAATTCCGGTTGCACTTCTCTGAAAAAAATGTGAATTTTCCATTATTTACTTGCTTTTAATTTCGATATTATTAAAAACGAGGTTATTTCACTCATTGTCGATAAAGTTATTTAATTTAGAATAGCATTTTCGCAAAAAATTGTCGAAAAACTAAATCATTTAAGGAAATTTTCATACAATTCTTAAAAATAATTCAATAACTTTCACTAATAATATTTTTCATAGAAATTCAATCTTTAAAAAAATTCTTGACAAAACTCAAAGCAAGAATTCAATTATTTTTATAAATAATAAAACGCTTCGAAGAATTGCATTTTTTTTAATACTGTTTTCAATTAATTAATCAAAAAATTCAATTATTTTCATAAATAAAGTTTTTCAGAAGAATTGAAAAGTTTAAAATACAATTTATTATATTTCGAAAACTTAATTTTTTAAAACAATGTTTATAAAATTCTTATGAATTCAATCACTTTCAAAAATAACAAAATTTTTTTAGGAAACACAATTCTTAAAAAAAATTTTTGAAAAAATTCAAAGCAATAATTCAATTATTTTAAAAAAACATCAAACTCGTAGAATTTCAATTATTTTTAATACTACTTTCAAATGATTAATAAAAAAAAAACTTCAATTATTTTCAAAAATAACTTTTCCACAAGAATTCAAATATTTAAAATAAAATGTTCGTGATGTTTATTATATTTCGAAAAAATTAATTATTTCAAACAATATTTATAAAAATCTTATGAAGAATTCAATTATTTTCACAAATTAATTTTTTCACTGAAATTCCATTCTTTTTAAACATTTTGATAACATTTTTCGCATTAATTCAATTATTTTGATAAATAATAAAATTTTTCTCAGGAATTCAATTAAAAAAAATTTTTTTTAATGAAATTATTAAAAACTATTCAATTTTTTTCAAAAATAATTAAATTCATCGCAGGATTTCAATTATTTTGAATACAATTTTACAGGAATTGCTTCAAAAATATAATTAGTCTTAAAAAATTTGATTTCATTTCTTCAAAAAAATCAAGTATTCAAAAGAATTTTTAAATTTTTTCTAAAAATCCAATTATTTTCAAAAATATTAGAATTTTTTCCAGGATTTCAAAATCACTTTTAAATATTTTAATTTTCAATAGAATTGGTGAAAAAGCAATTTACTTTAAATACAATTTTAATTAAATCCAATTATTTTCAAAAATATTAGAATTTTTTCCAGGATTTCAAAATCACTTTTAAATATTTTAATTTTCAATAGAATTGATTGAAAGAAACAAATTACTTTAAATACAATTTTAATAAAAATTTTTAGAAGTCATTCAATTATTCTTTTAGATAATTCAATTATTTTTATAAATATTAGAATTGATTGCACGACTTACAATTCAATTATTTTTGAAAATTTATAGAATTTGCTTAAAAAATATAATTATTGTTAAAAATGAAATTTTAATTTCTCCAAAAAGTCAATTATTTAAATTTCAGAAATTCAATTCAATTATTCAATTATTTTCATAGATAATACATTGTTTCCCAAGAATTTATTTATTTTTGAAAATTTTTATAAAATTTTTATCAATTATTCTACTTTTATAAATAATAAAATTCATCGCAGAATTTAATTTTTTTATACAATTTTACAGATATTGCTCAAAATATGTAAGTATCTTTAAAAATTTAATTTTAATTTCTCGAAAAAATGTATTAATAAAAAAGAATTTTCCCTTTTTAAATTCTTCGAAAGAATTCTATTGTTTACAAAAATATTTGATTTTGGAATTCAATTATTTTTAAATATTTTAATAAAATTGTTCGAAAGAAATCAATTATTTTAAATAAACTTTGAATTAAATTCTTTTTGAAGTAATTCAATTAATTTCAAGTAATTTAATTTTTATTTAACGTTTAGATTTTAACTAAATTCTTCCCGAGAATTCGACTCTTTACATAAATTATTGTTCGAAAGAATTCAAATCTGTCAATAAATAACAAAGTTATTTCTAAAAATTCATTTATTTTGAGTCATTTTAATAAAATTCTTTGCAAAATTCAATTGTTTTTCATTTCATAAATATTAATATTCGTGACGAGAGTTCAATTATTTTTAAAAGTTAAAATATTTCTTTTTGGAAATTTAATTATGTACAAAAAAATTTGAAAAATTCCGAGATGATCTCGTTTTGAAATTCACGATTCAATTGAATTGCGAATTTCGAAAAGGGCTCAACTCTAAAAACTATAAGTGTCATTTTTACATAACAAATGACAGTGAAAATGACTCTTACGATTTTTAGAGTTGAGCCCTTTTCGAAAATAGCAATTCAATTATTGTCAAAAAATTTAATATAATTCTAAGTAATGTTTAATTAATTTTAAAAAAATATATTTGTAAAAATCTTCGTAAGAATTGAATTCCATTCATGAATAATAAAAATTTTTCAGTAATTTAATTATTTAAATCAGAATTTACATAAAATTAGTTAAATGAAATCAATTATTAATTTTTTTTTAAAACTCTTGTCAAAAATAAAATTATTTTTATCAATATTATATCTATTTTTATTTTTATTATTACCAATTAATTTTTTAATTAATTTTTGTTTATTATACCAATTATCTATTTTTTTATTTTATCAATATTATATTCTTTCATGAATAATAAAATTCTTTGCAGGAATTTCATTTATTAACCGAATAGGACAGATTTAAAAATTTCGTTCTTAAATTAAAGATAATTTTAGAATAGTTTCGAGGACATACTTTTCTAATAATACTTATTGTTAGTGAAGAATAAATAATCTTACTTTGTACTGTAATTTGCCGGCAGTAATTTTGAAGCTCCTTCGAATCCTTCCGAGTTCTCTTTAATTTTCTCATAAACTAAATCGGGATGATTGCACATCTTTTTCAAGAGTGTTATTGCAGACAAAGCAGTGATGCTTTTTCCATTCTTGACGTTTTCTTTTTCTGAAAAAATGCAACATTAAATGTAAAAATACTTATATATATTTACTTTATAGTTACTTAAATCTTGAAGATTATTAAATTAATTAAAGTTACTTAATTGTTACCCGTTAATGTCATGAATAAATAAATAAATAAATAAACATTAAACTAGAGAGTGGTAAAAGCTGGATAGATTACCAATCGTTTGTTGACAATTAAAAGCATACAAATTACCTTGCATTGATTTCTTAATACTATCACTTTTAATAAAGTTCTTGTAAAGCTGATTCTGTAAAGCGCTCATTTTTATACAAACAACCAACTCATGTTTCAAAGGTAAATATTTGGAAAGCAGGGCACTAGTTCTTCTGATAAGGCACTTATTGACGACTGCCACCAACTCTGCCAATCTCTCCTGAGCCAGTGCCCGTTCTTTATCACTTGCCATTGCATCCTGGCCGCGAAGAATTGGATTCTCGAATTTTTTTCTAAATTCCTGAAAATAATTCAATTTTAATTCACTTTAGATTAGTGCGAGTCGATTTTTTTCGTGTCCACACTTCGCACTCGATAATTAATTTCTAAAAAATAGCAAAAAAGAAGCATTCGAACTAAAAATAGTAAAAAAGTAGCTGTGGAGAAATTACATTTGATGACCAAAAAAACTCGTTTTAGAAACTTTGCAAAACAGACAAAAATTCCATTCTTAATTATTTATTTTCCTAATTTTCCTGATTTCTTTCGAATAATGTTAAAAGAATATTTAAAAATAATTGAATCCCACGAAAAACATTTCTGATGCAAAAAGTTCCGCCAAGTAAAGTTTTTTGTAATTGTCCAAACAATTAATGAAATAAAAGTTTATCAAGTGAAAAATTGAATTTCCTAAGTAGAATTTTATTATTTTTTGTAATTGTCCAAATAATTATTGAAATAAAAGTCCATCAAGTAAAGAATTGAATTTCCTATGTAGAATTTTATTATTTTTTGTAATTGTCCAAATAATTATTGAAATAAAAGTCCATCAAGTAAAAAATTGAATTTCCTAAGTAGAATTTTATTATTTTTTATGAAAATAATTAAATAAAGTATAGAATTTCATTATTTTTATGAAAATAATTGAATTCCTATGTAGAATTTTATTATTTCTATGAAAATAATTGAATTTTTGCGAAAAATTTTATTTTTTATGAAAATAATTGAATTCTTGTGAAAAATTTTCTTAAAATGTTATATAAAGAAATGAATTTCTGTAAAAACTTTTTTACTTTTGAAAATAATTGAATTCATCATAAGAATTTGATAAACATTGTTTCAAATAATTCATTTTTTCGAAATCTATAAATTATTACGGAAAATTTTTTTTTCAAGTATAATTGAAATCTTGTGAAGAACTTTATTTGTGAAAATAATTTAATTTTCCGATAAATTAATTTCAAATATTATGAAAAATAATAGAGTTCTTGGAAATAGTTATAATAAAATTTAAAAAAATAATTGAATTATTTTTAAAAGATTTTAAATTATTGAATTTGTTTTTCTAAATGTTATACGAACAATTTTATTAAAATTATTGAGAATAATTGAATTCCTGTGAAAAATTCTAATGTTTACTGAATATTAGAATTTTTGCTATTAATTTTTTATTACATTTTTGTAAATAATGGAAAATCTGTAAAAAATTTTATTATTTATAAAAGTAATTGAATTCTTACAACTAGTTTTAATAAAATTTACAAATATATTAAATTTCCTGACAAAAATTTCGTTATTTATGAAAATAATTGAATAACTGAAGTTAAATAATTGAATTACTTCAAAAAAATTTAATTAACATTTTTATTTATAAAATAATTGATTTCTTTCGAACGATTTCATTAAAATATTTGAAAATAATTGAATTCGAAAATCAAATATTTCTGTAAATAACTGAATTCTTCCAAAGAATTTTAAAAGAAAATAATTTTTTTAATAATAGATTTTTTTTGAGAAATTAAAATTAAATTTTGAAGAATAATTACATTGTTTGATCAATTCCTGTAAAATTGTATAAAAAATAATTAAAATTCTACGATGAATTTTATTATTTATAAAAATAAAAAAATTGCTATAAATTTTTAAAAAATTTTCAAAAATAAATAAATTTCTCGGAAAAAATTTATTATCTATGAAAATAATTGAATAATTGAAATAAATTTCAGTAGAAAAAATTTGTTATTTTTTAAAACAAATTCAATTTTTCATAAGAATTTCAAAAACATAATATTAGTAAATTAATTTTTTCGAAATATAGTAAATATTATGATGATTCTATTTTAAATAACTGAATTCTTGTCAACAAAATTATTTTTGTTAGTACAATAATTGGATTTCTATATTATTGAATTCTTGTGAAAAACTTTATTTGTGAAAATAATTGAATTTTTTCGATTAATCAATTGAAAATAGTATTAAAAATAATTGAAACGTTTGTATGAGTTTTATTAGTTATAAAAATAGTTCAATACTTTGTGTTTTTTCAAACAAATTTTTTAAAGAATTGAATTTCCATGACTAATGTTATTATTAGTGAAGGTAATTGAATTATTGTGAAGAATTATTAAAAATTTAGCTAAATAATTAATTTTTTTGAAAATTGTATTCTACGTAATTGAATTCCTATGGAAATTTTATTATCTATCAAAATAATTGAATTTTGAATAATTTCTGAATTTTTTTTAAATAATTGAATTTTGAATGAAGTTTATCAATTTTTTTAACCCTCGCAGAACACACCACTTTCTTAGACCCTTTTTCAAAGCTCAAGCAATTTTAAACTGCTCATCTAATCAAACTAAATAATTTTTTTAAAATATAGTTTAAACTCTGTAGAATAAGTCTGTTAACTTTAAAATCCTTATTAAAAATATTAAAGAAAGATAAAAAGCTTTTTGTCAAAAAGCGTGGGGTCAAAAAGACCGAAGGTTAAATAATTGAATTATTTGGCGAAATTTTATGAAAATAATAGATATTAAAAATAATTGAATTTCGAATATTTTTTAAAAGTAATTGAATCGTGTTAAAGAATTTGATTATAATTTATGAGAATACATTTTTTTTATTTAACCAGTATTAGCGAATTTAAAGTAGTGAAAATTAAAAAAACAGAAATAGTAGCTTTTTGTGTTTGAAATCTGTAGAAAGAACCCAAATAGTAGCAAAACGTGAAAAAGAAGTAACTTAGTAAGTTTTAGTAGATGAGTGCGAAGTCTGAATTCCAGAATTTTGTTTACCTGCGCAGAGCCAAGTAATCCTTGATTAACGAACTGAATGAGCGAGAAATACTCGAGTAGATCATTCTGAATTGGAGTTCCACTGAGAAGTACTCTTCGCTTCGCTTTTATGCCCATCAAAGCTTGATACGTTTGGTTCTCGCAATTTTTGAGACGATGACCTTCGTCGCAAAGGACGAGACCAACTTCGTCTTCGTGTAGCACGTGAGCGTGCATACGAAATGTTTCATAACTAATAATGAGAATTGGATTTGCGCATCTTCGTCCGTATGTCTTCATGAAACCTCTGAGCTTTGCGTCTATGTCATTTTTACTACCCCCATCGATCGCTAGGGGTTTCACTCTGTTATTCAGCCATTTGAAGATTTCATTGTACCAATTTTTCACCAGAGAACTTGGAGATACTATTATTGCTTTTTCGATTAAGGGTTTTGCTTCGGGACCTGCAAGAGGAAAGTTCGTACAATTTATTCTATTTATTCAAATTTATTCAATATATATATATAGAAAATAGAATTTATTCTAAGGACGATCGAAAATCGTCCAAAACTGGTTGCTTGATAATGTAATATTTCAATTACCTTGTTTCAAAAGAGTCCACAAAAGTGTTATGCACTGTAAAGTTTTACCGAGACCCATTTCATCGGCCATTATACATCCGTAAGCATCCTCTATACGAACTCCAGTGACACATTCGTACATAAACTTGACACCTTCCCTCTGATGCGGCCGGAGAATGTTGCACAGCAAGGGATCCACCACTACATGTACCAATTGCTTATTCCTGAAAAGAATTTCCTCTTTTAATCAATAAATGTTCTGTTGTTTGCAATCGTAATAAAAAAACAGGCCTCGGATCGACTTTAAATAGCAAAAAAGTCGCTTTAGTCGATTAAAAATTGAAAAAGTCGTTTATTTAATAAATGTTGTCACATAAATTCATATTAATCAAAACCAGTACAATTTCACTAAGTAAATATTTAAATACTTCTTATTTCTTTATTCAAAGGAAATAAAATTTAACAAATTTCAACTTCTGAAATTTAAAACTAAAAAAAAATTAAACTTTTCTTAAAATTACAATTATCACCCTTCCAAAAATTCAACTACTTTCTACAATTTTTAACTTAACTTCATCTCTAAATCAATCTTTATCAGGGTATCTACTATTTTCATTCAACAAAATTCCCGGTTTTTCCCGGTTGTGGCCTAATTTTTTCCCAGTTTTCTTTTCTCATAAAATTTAAATTTCAATTTGATTTCGAACATAAATAAATAATAATTTTAATTGAAAATTTGGAAAATAATTTTTTCAATTGTTAAAAAATAATCTTGTCTTCTTATAATTATAACTGGAAATTTTCTTTTTCAAATTTATTACAATTCTATTGATAATAATTGAATTTCAGCAAAGAATTTTACTATTTACAAAAATAATTGAAATCCTTCCGAAGAATGATATTATTTATGAAAATAATTTAATTCCTCTCAAGAATTTTATTACAATTAAAAAAAAAGCAGTGATAGTTAATTATTTACTTAATAAGTAATAAACATTAAATTTGCTTAAGAAATGATAAATATCATTTATTTATGAACATTCAGAAATTTGAAATTATAAAAATTTAAGAGAAGTTCAATAATTATAACTATTGAATAATAATAATAATAGAATAATATAATTTTTAGAAGCAAAAAATTGAGTTAAAACTTTAAGAAGGACTTTATATTTTAAAAATAAAATTATAATTACAACAACTAACATTATTTTCGAAAAATTAAATTAAAATTCTTTCAAAGCCTTAAATTATTTTTCCAAAAAATGAAAAGAAATTTCAATTATTTCAAAAATTTTCAATTATTTGTTTAGAAAAATTAAATTATCTTCAAACAATGGAATTGAAAAATTTCAACAATTTTATTTTTCAGAATTAAAAAAAAAAATTTGCGAGAATTCAATTTTATAATAAAAAATTTGAAGTGCAAATCGTTTTTTTAAATTAACTAATAAAAATTTTAATTATAAATTTTCGCACTAAGAAACATGAAGTGACTATAAATTCCAATTATTAATTATTAAATTAAAATACTTTGAAAATTCTATTTGTTTAAAAGTTTCTAAAGAAATTCTTTAACAAATTCAATTACATATTTTCAGTCGAATTTCACAATATTTCTATTAACTCCATAATTTTTTAAAATAATTAGTGCCTGATTTTTACTATTAAATTAATTTTTTTTAACCAAATCAAAGTTAGAGAAGAGTATAAATATCTATAAAAATTAAAGTAAAAAGTATTTTTTTAAAACAAATTAAAATACTAAAACTTCTTTTAATTTTGGTGAAAAAATTCCCGGTTTTGTAAAAAAATCCCGGTTTTTCCCGGTTAAATTAAATTCACAATTTTCCCGGATTTCCCGGTTAGTAGTCACCCTGTTTATGAATTGTTAATAATTTTTTGCAATTTCTTCGGAAATTTAATTATTTAAACACAAAAAATCTAATTTTTGTAATCATTTAATCCGTCAATTTTTCTTTTCAAAGATATTAAATTAAGGTAGAATATTTTCAAAAATGTTAATAAAGAAATTCGCAAAATTAGCTTTTTAAAAATATTTCCAAATAACTTTTCAAAATACACAAAGTTTTATAATTGAATATATAATTAAAAAATGTCCAAAAAATTGAAATTTGGTAACATTTTTTTTAAATAATTCAAATTCGAGTAAAACTTTTGGAAAATAATTCAAAATTTGACAATTACTTTTTAAAGAAATTGACTTTTTAAAAATACAAAAAAAAATTTGTGAAATTTTTCCAAGAATTCTAATTCTAATGATTTCTAAAAAAAAATTCTATATAAGTGAAAAGTTTTAATTTACTTTATTCGAAGGTAATTGAATCTTAAAAAATTACAATAAAACAATTAGTTTTCTATAAATATTGTAATGTAATTTTTCGAAAATAATGGAAGAATTTTTGTATTAAGAAAAAAATTTTTTTTAAGAACTTTAATTGAATGTTTTGAATATATTATTATTTACTCCAAAATGTTGAAAATAATTTTGAAAAATTTTAATTTTTTATTTTGTGTATAAATTTAACTTTTCGGAAATATTGAAAATAACAGATTTTAAACAAAATTAGAACATAATAATTCAGAGAATTACTTTTTTCAAAACTATTTTATTTTTAAAACCTATTTTTCGTTAATTTTCATTTTTATTGAATTTGCACTTGAAGATTATTCATTAAAATTTTAGAGAACTTAATAGTATTTTTAAAATTTCCAATTAAAATTCTTTAAAAGTTAATTTTGAAAAATTGTAATAAAATACTTGAATAAATGATTTAGTTTGAATTAAATTTTACAGAATTTCAATTATTGAAAATCTTTTGAATTTTAATATTTGAAAAATTATATTAGAAAACTTATTTCAAAAATAAATTTTCAAAGATTTGTCTATTATACTTTTTATGCTAATAAAAATCGAAATAAGTTGCATTTTATACTAAAAATATGGTATATTGTCGCAAAGTTTGGAAGAAAAGTCGAAAAAGTCGCAAATTTTTAATAAAGGTCGATAAAAGGCGTATTTTTTGAAAATAGTCGATAAAAGTCGAAAAGTCATAATATCCGAGGCCTGGAAAAAAGAAAACTTACGCATCGAGTTTTATTTTATCGTGTTCGGATATTTCAGGTGGAACATAAACGACCAAAGCATTCGCCTCATCGGGATCGTGTAGAGCTCTTCTAGGACCTGATAATCGAAAACCCAGAGATCGACCCGAGAGTTCATAGCCGGGAATTGGAATTTTAAATGGTTTGCTTAAAAGCTTTCGAACTCTGAGTTCCTTTAAATTATTAGAGAAAAAAATGAAATATTAGATTTAATCAATTCGACAGATTTGGTACTTGATTTGTCAAAAAAAAAAAAATAATAATAATAATAAATAAAAAGAATCGTCTTACATGTTCGGATATAACTTCTTGTGTAGCGTGGAGATCTTGATCAGAGAGCAGTAACGGCTTGAGTTCTTTAATAACAACTTCCTTTGTTTTTCTGCTGCGTTTTTCCTTCTGTACTATGATGGTCGCAGGTTTCACGAAAGGCAGCTCATTACAATTGTCCGTAAGGAGTGGACGCTTGCCCCTCTGACTCGGAGCCAAGTGTCTTATCTATAAATCCCAAATTTTCATTTCAATTAGAGTAATTACTCTATTTCGAAAATTTAAAAATATTTTTCAAAATAAAGAATTAAAAATTTCATCTCAATATATATATTCCAAGTTTTTGCATTAATATTTAATTTACATTTCGCTTCCACGTAGAGGAAATTTTTTTGTCATTTGATTTATTTAATTTTTTAAAATACAGACATTGGACTCGATAATTAATTTTAAAAAAGTAACAAAAAAAAGATTTCAAAGCAAAAAAGACATGGGGAAAAAGTTTCGAACGTTCAAATGAACGGATTTTTTTTCACCTTCAGTGTTTTCGAAAATTACTATCGAAAAAGGAAAAAAAATTGAAATTAAAAAATATTTAGGTTAGAATTAATTTGTTTTAATTTAAAAAATAATTTTTGTGTGGTTAATATACAAATTAGAACAAGTAAAAAAGTATTGTCGTTCATTTAAACGTTCGAAACTTTAGGAACATAAAAATACAGTAAAAACAGTAGCTATCAAAACATTAAACTTGACGACCAAAAAAAATCGTTTCAGACACTTTACAAAACGGACAAAAATTCCATTCCATATTTTTTATTTTCTTAACTTTTTTCTAATTTTCATCATAAATATTTACTTCTTTCTTGTCCTGCTAATAAATTCAATTTCTGCAAGGACTTTTACTACTCATCAAAGAATTTAAATATTTATATAAATAATTTATTTCCTGACAAGAATTTTATGAAATTTTTTAAAATAATTTATTTCTTCCCATTAATTTAATGCAAATTATAATTTGAATAATTGTAATACTGAGAAATTTCTATTTTCCATAAAAAGAATTGAATTCTTACGAAAACGTTTTTAAACAAATTCTTAAATAATTTAATTCTGTTTGAAAATTTTATGAAAATAGTAAAAATTTAAAATTCATTGAATTTCGAAAAATTAAAAAAAAAGCAAAGAATTCTGCTAAAATTTTTGAGAATAATTGAATGTATGTCTGAAATTTTATTAAATTTTATGAAAATAATTTAATTCCTAAAAAGAATTTTAATATTTATGAAAATAAATTCTCGTGAACAATTTGATTAGAATTTATAATAACAATTGATTTTCCAAGAAGAAATTGATTACTTTTAAAAATAAATGAATTCTTGTAATGAATATTATTATTTAAGAAAGCAATTGAATTTTGCAAAGAATTTTATTAAAATGCCTCAAAATAATTGAATTTTCGGAAATCATTTTGTTATTTATCTTTAATAATTGAATTCCTTCGAAAAATGTTTTATTTCTAAATAATTGAATTCTTTTGAAGAATTATTTATTCGTAAATAATTTAATTCTTGGAAAGAATTTTATTACAATCTAAAAAAATTATTGAATCATTTCAAAGCAATTTAATTAAAATTGTATTTTAAATAATTGATTTCATTCGAAAAATGTTATGAAAATATTTGAAAATAATTGAATTCCTGTGGAAAATTCTAATATTTTTGTAAATAATTGAATTCTTCTCAAAAATGTCAAAAAGACGTCTTTGGAAATAATTGATTTTCTCGAGGAAATGAACTAAAACTTTTTCAAAAATGTTTTCATCATTACATGTAAATTATTATACTTTAAAATTTTCAACTAAAATTCTTATTCAAATAAATTTTTTAAAGTAATTTTTAATAAAGTTCTTTGGGAATAATAAAATTCATATGTGACGCGATCTGAAGAAAGGGACCTTAGAAGCAAAAAATTTTAGGTTATGTTTCCAATTTTTAACATGAAAATACAAGAAAAGGATCAACTGTCAATTGTAATTATTAATCATAAACTTTTCATTACAACTAAAATATTCAATAAACACTGATTTTGATTTGCAAAAAGTAAAAAGAAACTTTTAATCAACAAAAAAGTTACACTAACATAACCTTAAAGTGATTTGCTTCTAAGGTCCCTTTCTTCAGATCGCGTCTCATATTTGATTGCAATTTAATTTTATGTAAAATTTTGATTACCGGTAAGTTCATCAATACATTTTGAATTCCTGACATCAATTTTATTATTTATAAAAGTAATTGAATTGTCCAGACAAATAATTGAATAAATTATGAAAATAATTGATTTCTTTTCAAACAAATTTTATTAAAATATTCGAAAATAATTGAATTCTCCTAAAAAATTCTAATATTCTTCTAAAAAATTCAACTTATTCAAAGATTTAATAAAAACAATTTTTTAAATAATCGATTTTTCCGAGGAATTTTAATAATATTTTTTTTACCAATTCCTTTAAAATGAAAAATAATTTCGTTTACTATAATTAACACTACTTTTCGAAGATTAAAAATATTCAATTTCGGTTCAATTCTTTTTAATCGTAAAATAATGGATGTACAAACCATTTTGAATTTTGAGGTTAGTAGACAAACGAAAAAGATTCCTCCATTAAATCATTGAATATCACTTCAATTTGAAGAATAAAAATATTTCCCACTCTAGGTAGTCATAATTTCATACATAAATGTCATATAAACTTCATAAAAGTGCAATTATTAGATATACAAAAATAACTAACAACACAACACACTTTTTGTTTTGCACACACTGTTTGTTTGTAATAAAAACGGTTGAGTGCCGTGAAGTTGGCACAGAAAGTGTAAAGAAGTTTCTACAATGGGTGCAAAAGGGCTTCAGTGCATATTTTGCGTTCTGGACTTTTTTACAGAAGGTGTAAATGCTCCCTAAGGGCCAGAAATGTGTGAAATGTTGAAATAAGTGCAT
This sequence comes from Leptopilina drosophilae, assembly GCA_032873175.1. NCBI lineage: Eukaryota > Metazoa > Arthropoda > Insecta > Hymenoptera > Figitidae > Leptopilina > Leptopilina drosophilae. The sequence goes on from CM065481.1 coordinate 55,455,557, forward strand.
GTTTGAGAGTTAAGTGTACATAACATTTTGCTTCTTCAAATTAACGTGTTAATTTAAGCTGCGGTTACACCTCTGCAGGCTGCCTGCCTGCGCAGGCAGGAGAAACAGGAGTAAGAGAGACAGACTGTGTATCTGACTCTCTTACTCCAATGCAAATTTTCCGTTCTGGACAATTTTTACAGAAGGTGTAACCGCAGCTTTAGGTTTCTAACGTAGTTTACATAGACAATTGTAGAAAACCCAGGTAATGTACATTTTAAAGATGGCGGACAATATAAGACGTCAAGACTAAAAAAAACGAAAACTTTTAACGCAAATTACCAAGTAAATAAATAATATACATGTAATCAAGGACGTAGACTGTAGTAGTTTACGTTTCCAACCTCTATTGAATAAATAAATTTCTGCAATATAGAAAAGGTGGCAAAAATATCTCTCTTCTTTTCTATCTCATGCTTTGCATTCGTGAAGCGGTTGTGGGTTGACCTTAAAGGCCAGAAATCAAATTCCGAATGCTGTAACTGGGCCTTAATGTGAGAGAGATGGAGTTAAAATAGATAGAATAACAAATTAAGCAAAAATTTTATTATTTTATTAATTAATTAATTTAACAATTCGATGTTTTGAGCATTCGACCAGTTAACGATTCGACTACTTGATATTCGACCACTTGGCGTTTAGGAGAAAATCATATGCGTCTCGTATTTGCTTGCCACTGCAGAAGTACCTTTACTAAAATCTTTTTCCCAGCGAGCACTGACAGAGGTAGAAACGCACCCTTAGATGTACAGTTTAATTTTCCTATGTGAAGTTTAAATCTGTATGTGTGGACGTCATTTATTTCCACAGCTTTACCTGCCTGTACTCTATGCTTTGATCGGAGCCACGTCATATTTGTTGGTTGTGCACTTGTATTTGCAGGGCTTTTTTCTCGCCTTTTCAATTTCAAATCGGTACTGTGAAAAACTTGAAGCTATGAATATATTCCGCCTTTTGGGTGATTTATCTCACCTTCTTGCGATTATAGTTCTTCTCCTTAAAATATGGAAAACCAGGAGTTGTGCCGGTAGGTGTTATATTTTACAATAAAGCGGCCGTCATCATAAAAAAATGATAATTCTCCTCTGTTCCTTGGACAATTTAAATATTTATTATTCTTACAGATAAAGTAATGTACATTTTCGCCTAAAATTCAAATGACTAATTGTTAAATATTTTCAGGCATAAGCGGTAAATCGCAAATTCTGTTTGCGATTGTGTACACAACGCGGTACTTAGATCTGGTAACAACATACATTTCGGCGTACAATACTTTTATGAAAGTAATATTTATTGCTGCTTCTGGTGCTACTGTTTTTCTAATTTATTTAAAATTCAAAGCAACATACGATCATAACCACGATACCTTCAGGTAAAACACAATTTTTTTAAAACTTTCTTCTCTTTTTTTTTATTTATTTACTAAGCTAAATTAATTTTGTTGGAAAAATGTTTCTGAATCTGCTAACATATTTTTCTTTTTTTTTATCTGTATTTTGTCGTTACATTAATAATTACTTATAAAAACTTTCCTGGTTGATAATGAATTGCTTAATTCTGTTTTAAATTTTATTTTTTTCTTATCTTTTGTTATAAAATAATTGGAAAATAATATTCTTTTGGATTCGTTGAATGTTTTTTTGGGGGATTTATTTTTAAACAAACATTGAATACGTCATTTAAACTAAAACATATGGACGCTATTGTAAAGTTAAAGATCTATTTTTTTAATGAACAAAGATAATAATTCGTATCTTTAAATTTGATAAACCTTTAAATTAAATTTCATTTTGGAGGGATTTTTTATATTTAAATTTTTATATTTCTATTTGTATAATATCGAAGAGTATTTTTCAATGCAACGTAAACGTAGTCACTTTAACTTCAGGTCAAATTTTTAAAAATAAAATTCTAGTCATCGTTTTTAACTTTGGAGTCAACGAGAAGCGAATGTCGAAAAATACCTTCGAGTCGACAATTTTTTCTGACTTCATATATTTGTTTCGACAGTTGAAAAAAATAACCTTTTTGTTTGAAATCCCAAAAATAAAAAATCTGATTCTAATAAAATCTTATTTTTTAAAAAATTTTTTTAAGTTTTAATATTTTTAATTTCAATTAACACTAAAAAATAAATTTATTACATCTTTTTCATAAATCATTTTTAAAGATGTTTAACGACAAAATTATAAGTCGCGCAAAATTAATTTTTTTTAAAAATGTGACCTCTAGAAATATTTTATTATTATGTGTCCTAGAGGTTGAGAATATAGATAATTAAAACTTAAATTGATGTTTTTGAAAAAAATAAGTAGAAATGTTTTCTTTGTAAATAATAAATTTATTGGTATTTTTTACTTTATTCAGCTTTTAACTTCTATATTTTAATTTTTTTTAATAATTTAGTCTAAGGGTTAAATATTTTAAAACAATGATTAAATCTTGGTTCAATCAATGTATTTTTTTAAATGTTCTATAATAATTTAATAGCTAAAGAAACGTGTCTGAACAAAAGAATTGAGAAAATTCTATTTTTCACAATTTTAGGTTTTTAAAATACCAATAATTAAGAAATAAATTCAAATTTTTGAAATAATGGTAAAAATGGTAAATAATAAAATAATAATGGTAAATATCAAACGTTTTTAATGAAAAATCTCCAATCGTAAATTTAAAAAATGAAACTTAACAAAAATTAGCTTCTAGTTTTTTAAAATTCAATATTTTCAGTATTTTCAACTGCATATTTTGGAAAACTAAAATACATACAAAAATGAAAAACATTTTAGAATGATTACTAATATTTTGTATAAAAAAAATCATGTTCAACATTTTTAATTAAAATTTAAAGAAAAATTAATAAGTTTTCTTAAATTATATACACAAATTCTTTTAAGAAATTCAATTATATTCGAAATATTTAAACAAAATATTTTTCAAAACTCATTAATAGAATTATTTTGTCATAACTTTTTAAAATTTAATTATCATCGAACAAAGTAAATAAAAAGTTTAAAAAATTTACTTTTTAAACTTATTAAAATTTCAAATCATTGACATAATTATAATTGAAATTCTTAAACAATTTGATTATTACTTTCTGATTTTTATATATTTTTCAAAAATTCAATTATTCAAAGATTTGACTAAATTGTAATTGCTTGGAAATTTTTTAATTGTATATAATTAAAAAATTTTATCTTTTAAAAATTTTTTAAAAATATTCTTAAGAAATTGTAAGAAATTTTTTATTATAATTTTTAGGAAAAAAACATGGACAGTTACAATTATTATAAATAAAATTCATGATGGGTTATAATTGTAACTATTTAAAATATTAAATTTTGTAAATTTTACTTATTTTTCGTAAACATTCATTATAAATATAAATTTGTTTTATTTGAATTGTTGAATAATTGCAGTTGTATTGTTTACATTTATTAATAATTTTTATTAGTGAAATGAATTTTGTTTTAAAAAATTGTACAATTCAATATATAAAAGTGTCGCGTTTTAAAACGCGACAACGTTTTTAAACGTTTTTAACGTTTTTTTTTGTTGTTTTTTTTGTCGTTGTTTTTAAAGGCAAAAATGTTTAAAAATATGAAAAAATTATTTGAAAACAATTAAATTTTACTGAAAGTGAAAAAATGAATTTATTTTTGGGATAAGGAAGAGAATTTTAATTTTAATTTTGTTTGGATTTTATTTTTGTCCTACAACAGGAATAAGTTCGTTAAGTGACATTGTCGCTCAGGTCGTAATTTCTATGTTATAAACATACAAAAATCAACAAAAAAAAAGAAAATTGGTAAAATTAAGAATTAGTGATAAAAAATGTCTTATTTTTCTAACAGAATTGAGTTCCTGGTGCTGCCAGCTCTAGTCCTTGCTTTGGCAATAAATCACAGTTTCTCATTTGTGGAAGTTCTCTGGACCTTCAGTATTTATTTGGAATCCGTGGCAATTCTACCCCAATTGTTCCTTGTATCGAAGACAGGAGAAGCTGAGAGCATTACTAGCCATTATCTTTTCGCACTGGGATCTTACCGAGGGCTTTATCTTTTAAATTGGGTTTATCGTTACTACGCTGAGGATTATTACGATATGATTGCAATTGTTGCCGGTCTAGTGCAAACAGTTTTGTACTGCGACTTTTTCTATTTGTACATTACCAAAGTTCTCAAGGGCAAGAAATTGCAGTTGCCTGCCTAGCCAACCAAAAGTATTTATATGTAATACTATATTTTGACTGCAAACTAGCTCTCGATCGAGCTAAAAAAAATTGCAAAAAAAAACATTGTGGGGCTCAACAGAAGAAAAAAACGAACGTTCATAAAAAAAAAAAAAATAATGTGTGTTGTTCGAATCAAGCCCAATATTTCTTGGACATGAATTTCTCATCGCGTTTCTCATTATTTCTGCATCGCGCTGCACAAATGTCATACTGAGTAAACGTTTAAGTTAATCTAGTGCTTAAAGTAATAGAATGTACATTGAAATTGTATAATAATTAATCATCTTGAATAATAGTGAAATTGGTATTGTACGCTAGAAGCGAAAGGATCAGATAGATAATCAAATAATGTCTGCCTATAATATTTAAGTTGTTATAATTACGATTTTTATTAATTAAATGACTATAATTATTGAACCATTCCGAATTTTTTGTTCTTTATCAGCCCATTGTGAAATTTAAGATTTTCAGGGAAAAAGTATTTTTTTCAAAAGAAATTCTACATGTTGCTGTTGAAATTAAAATTAATGAGATGATTTTTTAGCAAAAACAGCCAGAAAAGTTCGTTGGGGAATTTTCACGAATGTTAAACAAAATTGACAACTTCAAACAATCTTAAGGTACGTAAAGCGAGAAAAATAAGCTATGACTATTAATATCAATAACTCAAATTCTTCTAAAATAAGTTAAATTTTTTAATGATTTTCTGAAGTCAAAATAGAAAAATTGTTTCTCAGAAGCAAATAGGGAAAAATAGATATTTTTAAAAAACAAGAAAATTTTAAACAAACAATTCTTTAATTAAAAAATCAGGGTGGCCACCCAACCGGGAGAAAATCGGGACAAAAAATTTAAAAAATTTGTTTCTTCCAATAAATGGGAAACATTTGGCTCCCAAAACGAATATTCAAACATTCTACATGAAAGTTTTATTCAATACACTACGTTTCTTTTCCTGGAAAATCTGATTGAATTGAAACCAAGCCAGAGGGTAATTATAAAATTATATAATAAAAATAAGAGTTTAAAAAAGCAAATAATTAAATTCTTTAAATTATTTTTTGTCTAAATAAAAATAATTCAATAATCTAGATTCAACCATCAGAAAGATTTGTTCAATCTCAGGAATTGTACAATAACTTACTTATACCTTTGAACAATCGTTTGGAGTAGAGAAAAATAATGTTGAAAATAGTTTAAAACAAATGTTGGAAGTTAACAAACGAAGTAAGTATAAGAAAAAACTGCAAGAAGTAAGTATTCAAACATTACAAAAACGTTACCTAAAGTCTTTTTTTCTATGGGAAAATTTATTTACAAATTTATGAACCAAACGATGAAGATTATTCATCTAAAATAATGACTGTCAATGAACTAGTCCAAAAATATCCAAATATATCGTGGAAGGAATTTTTTAATATGAAAGTAAAGCCAAATATAATTGATGATGACGATGTCATACATGTTGTACATAGCGGCTATACTTTGAAAAGTTTAACAAACTTATTCCGATGAAGAAATAACTATTTTTCTTATTTCTTCTAGAATTCTTGGCTAGACAATGAAACGAAACTTAAAGCATTAGAATACTTGGAATCCATAATTCTTGAAACTTCAAGTCAATATTTATCTTATGACGAAGAAATTGGTGAATATTATAAAAACTTGGAAATTACACCAGGCGATTATTTGCAGTCATTACTGAACATTACAGAATTTAAAAGAAAATACAAATCAAATGTATTTTCAAGTCTAGGTCCAGAGAATAAGAAAAGTTGGAAAGATCTGCTTTCCAATAATTTTTTAATTTATAATGTAGTTTTTAAAACAAGGAATAATTTTGTTTTTTTACTTGGAAAATCTGGAACAGTCAGGGAATTTAAAAATGGTAAAAGGGTGCAAACTCTGTATATATTTAGTGTCTGTAGCTCTTTATTTGTTTCGTAGATTTGCTCGTGAAGACAATTAGAATTCATTAAACTTTTTTAAATTTATAATGCATTTACTTTTAATATTATTCTCTCCGATGACTTATTTATAATTTTATGAGACTTCTTTAAATATGAAAGTTTATACTTTGTAAAATTCTACTATACATTAAATAAAAATAGAAGTGACAACATGTTCTTTAGAAAGAAAAGTTCAAATTCTCACAATGGTGGGTAAAATTAAAAACTGTCTCTTTTCTTTTTTGATACTCGACGACCAATTAGTAGAGTAATAATACCGGATTTAATATTTTTAAACTCTGCGATGGCTTCAGCGTGTGTCATACCATACAATGGCTTTGAATTTACAGATAAAATTTCATCTCCTGAAATCAAATTATAAAAATTGACAATTTAACTTCTTTGATTGAAGAAGAAAGTTTAATTAATTTATTTTTTTATTTAGTTAGTTTATTTCAAATCGTTTAGGTCGTCAATATTACCTTCTTTAACAGTTCCCATGTCTGCTGCTTGTCCATTAGAGAAAATAGTTTTAACATAAATTCCAATGCTTCCACGTGGACTGTCGGTGCCACCAACAATGCTAAATCCCAACCCTTTGTTTCCAGGGCCTTTTAAAAATTTGACCGTCATGATTGTATAATATGCTCCTCCTTTACGTGGCCTTGGAAGAGTGCAAAATGTTGATTCCTCAGCGTCTGAGCACTCATAAACGTCAGTTTCTTCTAATTCATTGTTTATTCTCTCATCTTCATTCTGAATTTAATAATAAACTATGTATAAGTATCGAAATTTATTTTTCAATATTTCTTTTTAGCCAAACTTTGGGGACATTTGTTCACGTCTTAAAATCTAAAGACTAATGCAGTGCTGCCAGATAATTAAAAACACAAATCTTCATAAACATTTCTTATTTATCTCCAGAAATCTTTAAACTAGCCAAAAAATTTTTTCAGATATTGGTTACAATTTTTTCTAAAATATAAAACGTTAAATTAAATTTCACAAACAATTTGAAAGAAATAGATTAATAGATATTGGTTACAATTTTTTCTAAAATATGAAAAGTTAAATTAAATTTCACAAACAATTTGAAAGAAATAGATTAATATTGTTTTCTTTGAATCTGTTTGCAGTTTGAAGATTAGTTTTTCATTGCTTCTCAACTTTCCTAATAAATTTTCTTTTTCAATGTTTTCAAATTTTTAAATTAATGCACTAAAAATTACTAAATTCTTGACAAGTTTTGATCAAAAAAATTTGAAAACAATTAAAATAATTTGAAGAATTTTATCAAAAAAAGGTTTTTAAATAATTGAATTCCTCGACGAAATTAATTAAAATAGCAAAATCTACGAAAAAAATAAAGAGCTATGGACACTAAAAATATTATTATTTGTAAAGGAATCAAATTTTTCCAAAGAATGTTAATAAAATTATTGAAAATAATTTAATTCTTAACGAGAATTTTATTTGAAAAATTTTTAAATAATTGAATTTTTTCGTGAAATGGTTTTGAAATAATCGAATTTCTGCGATTAATTTTACTGTTGATAAAAATAATTGAGTTTTTCAAAAGAATGTTTTATTAAAATTTTTGAAAATAACTTAATTCTTATGAAGAATTTTATTGAAAATTATTATTCAAATGATAAAAAAATTTAATTATTTTTATAAAAAAATATCAGTCTTTCGAAAAATTCTATTATTTTTATAAATAGTAAAATGATTGCAAAAATTCAATTAATTTTAAGCAAAATTTTAATATTTTATGAACGAATACTTTTATTTGCTAAAATCTTAATAAATTCTTTAAAACAATTCAATTACAATTATAAGTAGTAAAATCAATGCAAAAATTCAGTTATATTCAATAAATTTTTGTAAATTTTTCAATTTTTACGAAAGAATTCAATTTTTCTCAATTTCTTTAGAAATTTTGTCCAAAGAATTCAATTTTTTTCTAAAATTTTAATAAATCATTTGAAACAATTCATTTTTTAAATAATAAAATCTTTGGAATAACTTGTAAACATTGTCATTATATTTAAAAAATTTCGTAAAAATTTTAATTTCTTTATAAAATTTGTCAGAAGAATTAAATTATTTTCTAAAATTTTAATCAATCTTTCGAAATAATTCATTTATTATTTTCTAAAATTTTAATAAATTCTTCGAAAAAATTTGATTATATTTATAACTAGTAAAATCTTTGCAAAAATTCAATTAATTTTAATACAATTTTATGAAATAATTTTCATTAAAAAGTTTTTTAAATAATTAAATTTTTCGTGAAATTTAATTGAAATGGATTTGAAAATAATTGAATTCTTGCGGTGAATTTCACTGTTTATGAAAATAAGTAAATTATTTTTTTATGACAATTTTTTTAATTGTTTAATTCAGGTGTTTACTAACCGGGAAATAACCGGGAATTTAATTTAACCTGGAATTAACCGGGATTTTTTTACAAAACCGGGAATTTTTTCACCAAAATTTAAAAAAGTTTTTTACTTGAATTTGTTATTAAAAAAATTACTTCTTATTTCAATTTTTATAGATATTTATACAATTCTCTATCTTTGAATTAGTTAAAAAAAATTAATTTGATAGCAAAAGTCAGGCCCTAATTCAAACAGATTATGTAAATAAATTTTTAAGAAATTATGGACTTAATAGAAATATTGTGAAATTCGACTGAAAATATGTAATTGAATTTGTTAAAGAATTTCTTTAATGAATTCATGTTTCGTAGTGCGAAGATTAATAATTAATTAATTAATTAACTTTATTAAAGTCTGTGGATTTTCATTCTGTCCGTTCGCAGTATGAAGTTAGTTTTTGTATATGCTTTTGTTTTTTTTCGTTTTGACAACACATTTTTCTCGATAATAAATAATGTTTGATTTATAAATTTTATAATTATATTTTGTTTATTTGTTTTAAATTATTAGTTTCTTTTGAAATAAAAAGTTGTGAAATTTTTATTTTTTAATTACAATTTTTAACAAATTTTTTCTATTTTAAATTAATAAAAAAAATGTGTAGGAAGAATTTGTGTATTTCATAATTACAATTTTTATTTTTTTCTGTATATAAAGATATTTTATATTTTACTAGCTAAAAAAAAAACGCTCGTGTACTTTCTCATATAATTATTAAAAAACAAAATATTTAATTTCATTTGAAGAATTTCTTTAAAAAGATTTAATTTTTTAACCTTCTAAAAATGAATTTATTTTCAGTTTTATCTAGAAATTAATGAAAAAATTTGAATAATTTCTTTTTCTTTATTTAAAATTGAAGAAAAAATAAAGTAATTTGAAGTATTTTACAAAATTTGTAGTATTTTTTTTTAACAAAATCAGAAATATTATTTTTTTTTAATATGTAATGATTAATAACTTCTTTCATTTTTTATACAAAAAAAAAGTTTTTAAAATTTTCTTTATTTGTTATAAAAAAAATTTAAATTATTTTACAGAATGTTAAATTGTATTGAGAAAAAGGTAAAACATTTGAAAAATTTCTTTTCTTAACTTTTCAATCAGGACTTTCAATAAAATTCTGATTTTTTGGAAATAAATAATATAAATTATTATAATTTCCATTTAATAATCATAATGTTTGTTATGCTATGTTTGTACTGCGGACTGACACTACGATTAAAATTGTATACTATAAAAATAACTTAATTCTCGAGGAGAATTTCGTTTAAATTTTTTAAAATATATTGTAATTAAAATCTTTTTGCAGAATGTCTTTGAATTTTTTGTCAAAAAATGGAGTTTCTTTAATAATTTTAATTAAACATTTTAAAAATAATTGAAATTTTATGGAGAAGAATTTCATTAAAATTGTATTAAAAATAATTGAATTCTTGCGAAAAATTTTACTATTCATAAAAATAATATAATTTTTACGAATTATTTAGAAAGATTTGTTAAAATTTTAGGAAATATTGGAATTCTTTCGTGAAATTTCATTAAAATTTTTGAAAATATAAACTTAAGTTATTTTTTTTAATTTTGATTATGAAATTATTTAAAAAATTTATGTTTGTTAATAAAAAAATTTGTAATTTGTATAACAGTATCATATTGAATACTTAAAAGTGTTAAACACACATGTAAAGTATATCTATATATTCTAATTTCCTATACCAACCTGGCTTCTTCTATGTCTACCATCAGAAGATACAGTCATCAAATTCGTAACACTTCGACTGTTTAATGCACGAGTCGGCCTTTTAATACTTTTATCACTTGTCAAACTCGAAGAATTACATTCTATATTGTGTAGAATGTTCCTTGAGCTGGTGGCAGTATCTGTTTTAAAAGAGCGATTGTTCATTTCATCGTCTATTCTGAAATGCGATTTTCTTTTGCTCGAAGTAATTCGTGGTAGATAAATTTTCTTAAATTTTTCACTATACATTCCAAATGTATTCGAAGTACAGCAATTGTTTTCATCACCATGGCTGATTGGAAGCAAGAGACTGTCCTGTCGTTTGCATTGGCATTCAGAATTAAAATTTAAAATGCAACTGTTTTTCTCTTCGCTTTTTGAAGTAAAATCAGTTCTGGAATACGGAAGAAACTTTGGTAAATAATTTTTCAATTTTTATAACTATTAAAAAAATTTTATACTTTTTATGTAGTAAAATAGTAATTGTGGATAATTTTTGTTTTATCGCCTGCGGATGAAGAATAAAATCATAGCTCTTTTAGGAGTCAGTATTACGGTAAATCGTTAGGTATTAAAATAACACTAAAATGGATTAAAATAACACTAAATTGGATTATTTTAATCCTTTTTGGTGTTATTTTAATACCTAACGATTTACCGTGATCAAAAAGAAAGCGCGGAAATAGGACGCATACCGATGTTCATAAATTCGTTGGTCAAATGTTAGCCTAACTCACATGGTCAATTGTTTATTATACTTTTATTAAAAAAAAAGAACATTTGCTTACCGTTCATTATTAAATAAATAAAAGTTATCATGGATGTTCGTCACTTTACCGTCCTCTTGACCTCTTACATTATGTTGTGTTAAAATCGATTCATTAGTTGAGAAAGGAGAGTAATAATTCGTACCATTTTTTGGTATGTCGTAATATTTGGGTAATTTACTAGAAGTTATTGTACTCCGGGCCTGGAATGGAAAATTTTCCATAAACGCAAGTTTTAAATTAGAAAATTTACTAGTCACTTATTATTTACCTTATCCTTCAAAGTATCTTTGTTCGTATAAGAATTTCGAGGTGTTAATACAATTTCTTTTCTCGGTACATTTATATCGTCGTTCTCATTATCAGGTTCCACATTTTCATGAATTGTAAATGACTGTAACGGATTTGTCGCCAATGGTTTTGCGTTTTTAGTAATAGAATTATCGGTTGTCGACGTCGAACTTGGAAATGGAACATAAAAACTCGAAGCATTGTCTTTGCACAAGAAAATACTGGACGAATCTAATGATTTTCGGTTCCGTATCTCAGCGTTTAACTTGTTAAACTTACTGCGAAGTGCATGATGAATATCTGATATACCCTTCGACGTACCTAATGATAAAGTTAATAAAATGTTTTGATCAGTTTTTTATTTTTTGATTTTTTGATTTCAATATTTTAACATTTTATCTGTTACCTGGTAATCTTAAAGATCGACTTTGTAAAGATTTCTTTGGAATAAATTCATTTTTCAACGATTTGGGTACTGGAGATGCTTCACGACTGACGGGAGTCGACCTCGTGGTGTAAACGTTTTCGAAAGAGCTCCAAATTGGAAAAATTGATGATTCCTTCTTCTCTGACGGATCTTGCACTGAATTACGTCTTCCTATTTTTTTCCACTTACTACTGACACTTCTGTTCCAGTAGTTAATGTCTGAAATTAATGCGGTGATTTAAATTTCAAAACTAAGACGCAGTATTTTAATTATTATGCTTTTAGAATTGTCAATTGTTGTAAACAATTTGTTGCTTAAAAAGTGTATAAACAGGGTTGCCACAAATATTTAATTTTATTTTTCCCTGACTTTTCCCTGATTTCCAGACGAAATTCTCACTTTTTCCCTGACCAGAAAAAATATTCTGATTCACTCTAAAAATTATTAGATACTCAAAAAAATGTTCTATTAAATTTATTTACAAATTTCATTAATTGTAAAATTATTCAAAAACATCAATAACTAAATTTTTAAATAAGTATTTGATTATTACTTTTCCACAGGAATTAAAATTCTTCAGAACATTCAAATTCAAACCTTTTTGAAACTCAACAATTTATAAGAATATTATTACAAAACATAAAGAATTCTTCATGTTTTGTTATAATTTAAATAACCATGAAATTTTTCAACAAAAATTTAATTATTTACAAAAATCCTCAGAAAATCCTTCGCAAGAATTCAATTATTTTTAAAAGTAGTAAATTTTCTCAAAAAAATTCAATTATTTGAAAAAATTGTAATAAAATTCGTTACAATAATTCAATTATTTTCATAAACAATAATTCGATTATTCGGTAATTTCATTTTTTAATCAATTTTTATTAGTAAATTTTAGAAAAATTCAGTTATTTAAATAGAAAACTAAATAATTTATTGAATAATTGAATGTTTGTTAAAATTGAATTCTCATAACGAATTTTATGAACAAATTTTTAAATAATTCAAAGAATGAATTTTATCATTCTTGAAAATAATTTTAAAAAATTTCCAAAAATGTTATTAAAATTTTCCTAAAATAATTGAATTTCAGTGATGAATTTTAAATATTTATAAAAATAATTCAATTCTTGTAAAGAACTTTGTTAAATTTTTTTTTAAATAATCGATTCATGCGATGAATTTTATAAATATCTTTTTAAATAATTGATATTTTTCAAAAAATGTTATAAAATTTTGTATATTACATAATTCAACTCACGTGAAAATTTTATTATTTATGATAATAATTGAATTATTTCAAAGAAATTGAATAAAAATTTCATAAATTATTGAATTTCTGTGAAATTTTAACAAGAATTTTATTCACACGGTAAATCGTTAGGTATTAAAATAACACCAAAATGGATTAAAATAACACTAAATTGGATTATTTCAATCCTTTTTGGTGTTATTTTAATACCTAACGATTTACCGTGCAAGTTTTTAAATATATTTCAATTTTGAAGAAGAATTGTATATTTATAACAATAATTGAAATTTTGAAGAGAATTTAAAAATTTGTTTTGAAATAATTGAATATTGATAAATTTTATTATTTACAAAGATAATTGAAATTTTGACAAAAATTTCTGAACATAATTGATTTTCTGTGAAGAATTCCATTACTTTTGAAAATAATTTCATTCCAACGAATTTTATTCAAGTTTATAAAAATTATTGAATTTCGGTGAAGAATTTTACTATTTCTAAAAATAATTGAATTCTTGAAAAGAACTTTGTTAAATTTTTTTCAATAACTGAACGCTTGCGACGAATTTTATAAAAATCTTTTTAAATAATTGATATTTTTCAAAAAATGTTTTAAAATTTTGAATATTAAATAATTGAACTCACGTGAAAATTTTATTATTTATGAAAATAATTGAATTATTTTAAAGAAATTGATTAAAACTTTCATAAATTATTGAATTTCTGTGAAATTTTAACAAGAATTTTATTCAAGTTTTAAAATATATTTCAATTTTGAATAAGAATTGTATTATTTTTAACAATAATTGAAATTTTGAAGAGAATTTAAAAATTTGTTATGAAATAAATGAATATTGAAGAATTTTATTATTTATAAAGATAATTGAACTTTGGACAAAAATTTTTGAACGTAATTGAATTTCTGCGAAGAATTTTCTTACTTTTGAAAATAATTTAATTCTTGCAACGAATTTTATTCATGTTTATAAAAATAATTGAATTTCGATGAAGAATTTTACTATTTCTAAAAATAATTGAATTCATAAAAAGAACTTTGTTAAATTTTTTTCATTAACTTTTTTTTTCGAAAAAATTATTTAAAATTCTTTATATTAAATAAATTTAATTCCTGGCGAATTTTTCCAAGAATTTTATTAAAGTTTTTAAACATAGTTAATGTTAGAATTTTTGAAAAATAATTGAATTTCGAAGAAGAATTGTATTATTTATAAAGGTAATTGAAATTTTGACAAGAATTTTTAAAAAATTTTCAACATTATTGAATTTTGGAGAAGAATTTTTTTATTTTTAAAGATATAAATGGAATGACCAGAGTTTTTTTTTAAATTTTTGAATATAATTGAATTTCTGCGAAAAATGTTATTATTTTTGAAAATAATTTAATTTCTGTAATTATTTGTAACTTTTCCAAAATTAAATTTTTTTTAGTACTTTTGATTAAAATTCTTTTATCAATCTAGTATTTATGAAAATTGTAAAAATTATTCATTACATAATTTTATGATAGTTCTTTAAAAATTAAGTTATTTAAAAAGAAATTATTGTCTGAATATAGAAAAAATTCAAGGTTTTGTATTAAAATTCGTGGTTATTTTTATAGTTTACGAGGCAAACAAAAAAAAATCAAAATTTAGAGTTTTTTCATGAATTTTTAGTAAGAGTATACTTTTACTAAAAATCCCTATGACTTTCCTGACCAATTTTACTTTTTCGGACTTTTCCCTGAATTCCCTGACTTCCCTGACCTGTGGCAACCCTGATAAAGGTCTTTTAATTATAATTAGTCGATTCAGCTTAAATATTTAAATACTTTTGGCCTCGAAAAACGGATGTGCTAATTTTTATCAGATTTCTGAAAATTTCTGCATGAGTAAGCATTTTTTTTGTACCACTATCTCTATAATTAAAAGATCGAAAATTGTTTGTAAAATTTAATTTCATTTCGCTTCCCTTTATTATCATATTTACCTTTAAATATTGCAATCGATATTCTTATCTCTTAATTATTCGTTAGGTTATTTTTCTACGACCTCTTGCTGTATTGTTTAAAAAATTGTTCAACTGTTTTCCTTCAGTGTAGTAATTTAATAAAAAATCCATATTACCTAATAACTGTTACTTTAAAATTTTAATAATTGTAAAATTTTGTAATTAAATCATGTCTAAATGATCATCATCTACATCCTCTTTTAATATATATTCGTAAAGGTAAAGAATAATTTTGAGTTAAATAATTGTTGAACTTTAATAGTATAACTAAAATGTTTCAAAGGCTTCGTTAGAGACAAAATTTTGAAAATTTATAATCTTCCAAATTTAAAGCCATTTGTATTTCGAATCTAAAAATTTGTAAATAAAAGTAGATAAAACCAACAAATATGGCCACCATTTTAAATATGAGCGAAATTCACTAAGACGTATATTGACACTTTTTTTAAATTCCTAGACAAGAAGGTAATTGAAAAGTTTTAGACACACTATATACACTGTACGTGTTCTTGACAATGACTTGCCGAAGACTAAGCGTCGAATTTACAAATTTAATTCCAGATGCATTTAAATAACTTTCAGAATGCTAATATTTGCATCATTATTTACATTTGTTTACATTTGAACTTGAAAAGAGTGAATAAAGGAATGTGCTCTTAATAAAAGAAAGTAAAATTTTCCTATTGACAATTATCAATTTTTGTTTTTGGAAATAAGATAGTAACATAGTAAGTCAAGCATCGTAGATGTAAAAAATTATTTAACTAACTCACCCTTTTTTTCTTGTTTTTTATTGCTATCACGCGAAGGTAATTCTTGAACAACTCCCCGCCAGTTCTGTTCCAATTTTTTTTTATCTGATTTTATGTCATTTATTTGCTGCTCAGATTCCTCTAATAGGCTTTTTAGAATGTTTGATTCATTTTCATCATAACATCTATAGCGTTTCTCCTCATCCTCAACTGTTCTTAAAAATGTATCGTCCACTGATTTCTTTTGACTATTCTTATTTTCAATATTATTTCCCGATACATTTTTGTTTATCGATGGAATTTTCGACTCTTTCATCGTATAAACACTTTCCTTGTCCAATTTATAGTTTAGGGATCTTTTTTTTCTCAACGGCAGTTGAGGACGATCGTGAATATTGTCATCTAAATTTTCATCTGTCTTCAGCAGTTGATTACAATCTATGTCGTTTTTTGGAAATTCTTTGGAAGTATTGCTTTTATGTTTCGAGCATATTTTTCCAATCATGAGGTCATTTACTACCAGATTCTTAGAGTTGTTTAGAGTTTTTTGAGGCACTAAGGGCTTGTCTATGAATTTTTTTACATAATTTGTTCTCTTATTGTCCAATGGTACTTCTTTCTTTGGTATTGTAGACTTTTTCGGTTTATTTACCGTCTCTTGACTTCTTTTTGCAGCTTGGAAAATTTGTTGTATTTTTGAAACTTCAGAGCGGATTTTTGAGGAAGTAGATGTCAAAACTGTCGTTTTCATGTTGCCTTGGAGATTTAATTCGGCGATTTGTTTAGTTTTCAACATTCTTGCGCTGGATGCAGAAGTGTCCTTACTTAATTCCTGTAAATCTTTGAGATTCGCCAACATTGAGTTTGTTGTTTTCTTCTTCATTCTGCTACTTTTTTCGAACGAAGTGCCACTACTCATGGATTTAAATTGAAATAGTGGAAAATTGCTTAATCTCTTGGGTATTTTGTTGAAAATGTAAATAAAAGGGATTTTTCTTCGACTTTGTAGTATTACTTGGAAAAATTATTATCTCCACAAAGGTAATTTGATGAGATATTTTTCTCTTTGTTGTTTTATATTTTGATTGTTTGCTGTTGATATTATATGGTTAATCTGCAAAAAAGAAAAAGCAATTTGATTAGAATTTAACAACTGTATATAAATATTTATAATTTAATTTTTTACTAGATTTTTTGTATCGGTCAGGTTGCTTTATAAATACTTATTGTATGATATACACTTTTAATTATTTAATGTTAATGATACACACTTTTAATTATTTAATGTTCATATTTTATTTTAATTTTTTAAACATTTTAACATTTTTGATGCATTAGAAACTGTATTGCAACATTGCAACTTTAGAAGTACAGTTCTATATAAGTAAAAAGCCATTAGGAAATTATTTCCATAATGAACGCTCCTCTAACCGGAAACCCTTCCCAACTCCAAGTATGATAAATAAATAAATATCTTTGCAGCTAGCCTTAATTGCTTTCAAGATGATCATTTTCACACAAGCGTAAATAAAACTGTAATATACAAAATGTTTGTGGAATACGTTTTAAAATTTTCCTCATGTTTGAAAATTTAAAGGATTATTGGTTACATGTAACCTCAAATACTAGACATGAAGAAAACACAAACGTATAAATAAATTTAAATTTCCGCTTTCTCGACTTTATTAAATTAATACCGAATTAAGTGCATTAAGTTTAAAAAAAAATTTACATAGAGTTCAATTTACATTGAAAGTTAAATATTTAATTGCACAGCCCAATCGAAATTTAAATTTTAAGTACAAAGATAAAGGTCAACGATTTTACTATAAGACATGGAAATTAAATGTAAACAATTATTATTAACTATAATAATCTTCGTAGTATTTCGTTCATTCATTCTGTCGGCAGATTGAAGTTAGTTATAACAGTTATTCTTATGTTTTTCATACGTTTTGATAGAAAATAGAAATATAAATATATAAATATACATTATAATAATCGTAAGTTTCCTTTCCGTTAGCAAATTATCTGTATTCATTTGTTTTTTTTTAAATTCATTTTTGTGGGTTATTGTCATTGTTTTAATGTCAAAAAGAAACAAAAAAAACTAGTTTCATTCACTTCTCAAAATTGACAAAAATTCCATTCTGTATTTTTTATTTTCCTGATTTTTCCCTAATTTTCATCAAAAATATTTACTTTTTTCTTATCCTGCTAATAAATTAAATTTATGCTACGAATTTTATTATTCATGAAACAATTTAAAATAATTTAATTCTTGCGAAGAATTTAAAAAAAGTATTTGAAAATAATTTAATTTTCAATGAAAAATGTTATTATTTATAAAAATAATTGAATTTTTTAGAAGAATTTTATTATTTTCAAAAATAATTGATTTCTTTAGGCAAATTTTGTTATTTCTGAAAATAATTAAGTTTTCTTAAAAAATTTTATTATTTATTAAAATAATTAAATTCTTGCGAAGAATTTTTAAAAAAATTTGAAAAATAATTGAATTTTTGGAAAGAATTTTTAAAACAATTTGGAAAGTCAATTTTATGAAAAATGGACTTTTTTTAAAGGATTTCATAATTTACACAGAAAAAAAGAAGTGTTGTTTTAACACTAAAAGTAGTGTTAAAACAACACGCAACATTTTTAACCCATACGATGTGATTTTAACCTACATTTTGTGTTAAAATAACACTATGAGTGTGTTAAAATTAATGCATATTTTTAATGGCTGTTAAAATAACACCATCTTGAAAACTACACGCAACAAATTTAACACATATTTTTTTGTGTGTAAGAAAATAGTTCCATTTTTTTGGAATATTTTTCTATTTTTGTAAAAATAATTGAATTCTTGAGAAGAATTTTTTTTTAAATTTGGAAAATAATTGAATTTTTGGAAAGAATTTTTAAAACAGTTTGGAAAGTCAATTTTAGGAAAAATTGACTTTTTTTAAGAATTTCATAGTTTAAGAAAATAGTTAAATTTTTTTTGGAATATTTTTCTATTTTTGTAAAAATAATTGAATTCTTGCGAAGAATTTTTTTTTTAAATTTGGAAAATAATTGAATTTTTGGAAGGAATTTTTAAAACAGTTTGGAAAGTCAATTTTAAGAAAAATTGACTTTTTTTGGAAGAATTTCATAATTTAAGAAAATAGTTAAATTTTTTTGGAATATTTTTCTATTTTTATAAAAATAATTGAATTCTTGCGAAGAATTTTTTTTTTAAATTTGAAAAATAATTGAATTTTTGGAAAGAATTTTTAAAACAATTTGGAAAGTCAATTTTAGGAAAAATTGACTTTTTTTTGAAGAATTTCATAATTTAAGAAAATAGTTAAATTTTTTTGGAATATTTTTCTATTTTTGTAAAAATAATTGAATTCTTGAGAAGAATTTTATCATTTATAGAAATAATTTAATTCTTTAAAAAAATTTTATTTATTAGGTAAATGATTAAATTCTTATAGCGAATTTTATTAAAATTGATGAAAATAATTGAATTTTCTCCTAGAATTGGTTATTTTATATAAAAATAGTAGATATTGAAAATAATTGAAATGTGAAAAGTTTTTAAAGATAATTAAATTTTACAAAGAATTCTATTAAAAAAATTGGCAATAATTGAATGTCGGTGGGAAATTTTATTAAATTTTTTTAAAAATAATTGGATTTTCCAAAAAAACCTTTTATTATTTATGAAAATAATTGAATTCTTGCGAACAATTTATTAGAATTTTTTAAAATAATGTAATTTCCAAAGAAGATATTTATTACTTTTAATAATAATTGAATTATTGTGATGATTATTGTTATTTATGAAAATAATTGAATTTTGAAAAGAATTTTATTGAAATACCTCAAAATAATTGAATTTTTTGGGGACTAATTTTTTTATTATTTAAAAAAATCTTAGTTAAAATTATATTTAAAACAATTAATTTTTTCGAATAATTTTATTAAATTTTTGAAAATAATTGAATAATTGCGGAAAAGTTTATTAAGATGTTTAAAAAGAATTGGATTTCTGTTGAAAATTTTATTACTTTTGAAAGGAATTGAAATCTTCATAAGAATTTTATGAACATTGTTTTAAATAATGAATTTTTAAATGTTATGAAAATTTTATTAGTTTAAATAATTGAATTCTTGTCAATAACTTTATTTCTGAAAGTAACTGAATTTGACGATTATGAAAATAATTAAATTCATGCTTAGAATTTAATTAAAAATTTTTTTGAAAAAATGGAATTTACATGAAAAATTTTATAATTATTAAAAGTAATTGAATTATTGGGAAAAATAAATTGCATAAAATTTTGTTAAATAAAATTGATTTTTTTCAATATTAGCGAATTAAAAGTAGTGGAAATTCTCTAAAAAAATATTGTTTATATTCTTTGTTCGGAAAGTTAAATACCTATATATATAGCTAATAATTTTTTTACCTTCTCTATTCTTTAGAATAAATAAAATTTTCGTAATGAAGTTTTTTTTCAATTCAGGTATCTGATAACAATTTTTGTGAAATTCAATTTTTTTCGTACAAGACAGTTTAATTGTTTTCAATTTTGAAAATCTGATGCCAAATTTGAAATTAGTATCGAAATTTGTTAAAGTTTTTTTATATACTTTAAAGTTTGAAAATATATAATATATTTTGAAAATTCAATTCCAATATTAGTTTTTTACTTATGGGTTATAATAAGTATTTTTTTAAAAATTACTTAAATTAAAATGACTTGAAATTGTTTACAATAAACATTGCAGCACAACATTCCCGCGCGCTTGCGCGCGGATAATTTTGCTAGTTATCAATAATCAATAAAGAATTGAATTTTAGGGTGTGAACAGTTTGTAATGAAATAAAAATTCCCAGTTCATTCATTTGATAGAATGGTTGAGTATAGATGACGAAAATAAATTTTTTCCAAATAGAAGCTTTTGAAGAAAAAAGTTTGTTATAAATAATATAAAAATTATCTTTTTTTGGATCTTATAACTGGATCATTTTCTTCTAACGAATTTAATTCTTTATTCAACTTTTATGATAAATTATACTTTATATAATATGAATAAATGAATACATTAACGATCAGACAGAATATTAAATACTTTGGTAAAAATTTTTTTGAATTATAAAACAAAATGATTAATCTACACAACATGTAATAAATCTGTCTATTAATACAAACTTTGTAATAAAAAATAAAAAAATTCTACTTTGTAAAAAAGAAAATTTTTTTTTTCTTTTTGTAAAAAAAGTAAAAAAATTGTTTTCTTTTTGTAAAAAAGGTAAAAAATTTTTTTTCTTTTTGTAGAAAAAAACCACTTGATAAATATTGATAAAACTAAAGACAATATTAATTTTCAGAATTTGTCACATTAAAGGAAATATTTCTAGGATATAAGACTAATGAAAATTTTTTTAATTAAATTAAAGTTGTTATTTGAAAAATCGTCAAAGATTCTTTCTTTTTGTGTACCTGATAAGCTTCATCACAGAAAAGGAAGACACTGCAGCGTTAAATGACGTTTGTGTTTAAAAAAAATTTCGTAAGTATAAATAAATATTATTAATGACCATAAACATAAGAGATAATTTTTTTTTTTGTAGATAATTATAGAATTGTAAATGGCGTTAATGTAATCATGAAGCACTACATTGTACTGAGTGCTGAAGGAAGGACAGGTCGCTACAAGTAAAATGTAATCGCATATACAAGCCTACGTTATACACCTCTTCTTTTCCTTTCTATTCTCTGTACAGTATGCTTTATGAATGCATAGCACTATCGAGCATTACGGATGCCTTATATGTCTTCTAACTCTTGGCGGTTCACACACGTAGCAATAAACTTGTACGTCAAAATAAAAACTTTAGAATATTCAATAAAGTATTTTTCTAAATTCCATCAAATTAAAGCTATTAAATTGATTAATAATTAAAATGTATTTACAACAATTAACCACAGGATTTTTATTTTATTCACTCTAAGAGTTAGTAGTGTTCAAGTTTTTAATTGTTTGGTTACGTCATGCTTAATAACGGAATTTATTTACATAAATTACTATTCACATTGTTGGTACCTAAAAATAATATTAATATTTAAATTTAAATTACTAAGGGGCGCATGATTATTCCCCAAATTTCAATTTCATAATTTTCACAACATCGAAATTCTTATCGAAATGTCAGAACTAATTTTCATATCTCGAAATACCATTGAACATAATTTTTAATTTTTCGAATTATTCTTTATCTTAATATTCGAATATTAGAATTATCCTTTGGCATAATTTTCAAACATTCGAAATATAAATCATCGACATGGCATATTTCAGAAAGATTAATTTATAGAAACTTTATTTGTCATAATTTTCATTTATTCGAATAGCCATTTGACATAAAATTTATTTGTCAGAAATTCCATTTGACATAAAATTTATTTGTCAGAAATTCCATTTGACATAAAATTTATTTGTCAGAAATTCCATTTGACATCAAATTTATTTATCAGAAATTCCATTTGACATAATTTTTAAACTTCCGAACTGCTTTTTAAACTTAATTTTATTCATTCTTTTGCTTGTAACTTTTTGTATTGTTAAATTTAATCCTTAGAATAAGTTTAGAAGCCTATAATTTTGTGAAATTTTGCTCACTCAATTCCTTCCAGCGCCTGCACAAAGCAACTCTCTGTTCTTTGACGTACAGAATACAATTTTGCCCGGACATTAAGTCTGACTACTTTACGCTCATGTCAATTATTTACAATAGAAATTTTTTTTCTTGATACAAAATTTTTTCCACCTTAAAATTTTGGGAATTGGGAGATCTACATTCAGATACTTTGGATTTGGCACTCCAAGCTTATGTGGGGTTAGTATAATAAAAAAGAAAATGAATAATAATAATAATAATTAATTAATAATAATAATAAATAATAATAATTTAATAAACTGCAATATAATTATTAATAAAATCATTTTAAAGCCTTTTGCGCTTGGAAATTTTTATTTAAACTTTTTTGTAAGCGGTTGTTTCTTTAACTTTTGTTCGTTTCAATAAAAAATCTATTAAAATTAAAAAAGCATCTTGTAGAAAAGAATTTCTAAATTATATAAGAATAATATTCTTTATCATTTTCATTTTCTTGTTCATGCAATAACAAACACAAAGTTCTTTAAAATAAGCGATTAGATTCTGCTTCCATTGTCATGTGCTAAAGTTAAAAACAATTAAACATGAAATTTCTAAATAGAATGAAAATTTTAATTAACAAATGAATGGACTTTAAACAAGAGAAGAACAATGGTATTTTGTAAAAGGAAGCTGAGTTTGTAAAAATAATATATATGTTTTATGCTTTTGATATACAAATTTGATTGTTTTACGAAAAGATTATAGTTAAAATGAGTTATGGTTAGGTTCATGTAACAATATATGGAACATGTTCTGGCACAAACATGTAACATATTAGTGAATGTTTACGAGCAATGTCAGCATTGTAAACAAAATCTTCAAAGATATGAAGATATTTAACAATGTCTTGAAAAAGACATTCTGAAGATATCCTAAGACATACTTTAAGGCATTCTAATCTACAGGGTTGCCACAAATATTTAATTTTAATTTTCCCTGACTTTTCCCTGATTTCCAGACAATATACTCACTTTTTTCCTGAACATAAAAAATATTCTGATTCACTCTAAAAATTATTAGATACTTAAAAAAATGTTCTATTAAATTTATTTACAAGTTTCATTAATTGTAAAATTATTCAAAAACATCAATAACTCAATTTTTAAATAAGTATTTAATTATTACCTTTCCACGGGAATTAAAATTCTTCAGAACATTCAAATTCAAACCTTTTTAAAACTCAACGGTTTATAAGAATATTATTACAAAACATAAAGAATTCTTAATGTTTTGTTATAATTTAAATAAACATGAAATTTTTCAACAAACATTTACTTATTTACAAAAATCCTAATAAAACCTTTCGAAAGAATTCAATTATTTTTAAAAGTAGTAAATTTTCTCAAAAAACTATTCAATTATTTGAAAAAATTGTAATAAAATTCGTTGCAATAATTCAATTATTTTCATAAACAATAAATCGATTATTCGGTAATTTCATTTTTTAATCAATTTTTATTAGAAAATTCTAAAAAAATTCAATTATTTAAATTGAAAAATAAATAATTTATTGAATAATTAAATGTTCCTCAAAATTCAATTCTTATAAAGAATTTTATCAACAAATTTTTAAATAATTGAATTTTTTTGACAAATTTTAATAAAATTTTTAAGAATAATTACATTTTTCGAGGAATTTGATTAAAATATTGTATCCAAAATTAATTAAAATCCTACGATGAATTTTATTATTCATGAAAATAATTTTTAAGAATTTCCAAAAATGTTATTAAAATTCTTCTAAAATAATTGAATTTTAGTGAAGAATTTTATGATTTATAAAAATAATTCAATTCTTGTAAAGAACTTTGTTAAATTTTTTTTAAATAATTGATTCATGCGACGAATTTTATAAAACTCTTTTTAAATAATTGATATTTTTCAAAAAATTTTATAAAATTTTTATATGAAATAATTGAACTCAAGTGAAAATTTTATTATTTATGAAAATAATTGAATTATATCAAAGAAATTTATTAAAAATTTCATAATTTATTGAATTTCTGTGAAATTTTAACAAAAATTTTATTCAAGTTTTTAAATATATTTGAATTTTAAAGAAGAATTGTATTATTTATAACAATAATTGAAATTTTGACGAAAATTTAAAAAAATTTTTAAGAATAATTGAATATTGAAGAATTTTATTATTTATAAAGTTAATTCAAATTTTGACAAAAATATTTGAACGTAATTGAATTTCTGCGAAGAATTTTATTACTTTTGAAAATAATTTAATTCTTCCAAAGAATTTTATTCAAGTTTACAAAATTAATTGAATTTCGGTGAAAAATTTTACTATTTCTAAAAATAATTGAATTCTTGAAAAGAACATTGTTAAATTTTTTTCAATAACTGAACTCTTGCGACGAATTTTATAAAATTCTTTTTAAATAATTGATATTTTTCGTAAAATTATTTGAAATTTTTTATATTAAATAATTGAACTCACGTAAAAATTTTATTATTTATGAAAGTAATTGGTTTATTTAGAAGAAATTCATCAAAAATTTTGTAAATTATTGAATTCCTGTGAAATTTTTCCAAGAATTTTAGTAAAGCTTTTAAAAAATAATTGAATTTCGAAGAAGAATTGTATTATTTATGAAAATAATTGAAATTTTGACGAGAATTTTGAAAAATTTTTGAACATAATTGAATTTTGGAGAAGATTTTTTTCATTTTTAAATATATAATTGAAATGACCAGAATTTTTTTTATTTTTGAATATAATTGAATTTCTGCGAAAACGTCATTACTTTTGAAAATAATTGAATTTCTGCGAAGAATTTTATTATTTTTGAAAATAATTTAATTCTTCCAACGAATTTTATTCAAGTTTATAAAAATAATTGAATTTCGGTGAAAAATTTTACTATTTCTAAAAATAATTGAATTCTTGAAAAGAACTTTGTTAAATTTTTTTTCAATAATTGAACTCTGGCAACGAATTTTATAAAATTCTTTGTTAATAATTGATATTTTTCGTAAAATTATTTGAAATTTTTTGCATTAAATAATTGAATTCCTGTGGAAATTTTATTATTTATGAAAATAATTGGTTTATTTAGAATAAGTTCATCAAAAATTTTGTAAATTATTGAATTTCTGTAAAATTTTTCCAGGAATTTTATTAAAGTTTTGAAAAATAATTGAATTTCGAAGAAGAATTGTATTATTTATGAAAATAATTGATATTTTGACGAGAATTTTGAAAAATTTTTGATCATAATTGAATTTTGGAGAAGAATTTTTTCATTTTTAAAGATATAATTGAAATGACCAGAATTTTTTTAAATTTTTGTATAAAATTGAATTACTGCGAAAAATTTTATTACTTTTGAATATAATTGAATTTCTGTAATTATTTGTAACTTTTCCAAAATTAAATTTTTATAGTATCTTTAACTAAAATTCTTTTATTAATCTAGTATTTATGAAAATTGTAAAAATTATTCATTACATAATTTTTAAGTCATAATTTTATGATAGTTCTTTAAAAATTAAGTTATTTAAAAAAAAATTATTGTCTGAAATAGAAAAAATTCAAGGTTTTGTATTATAATTCGTGGTTATTTTTATAGTTAACGAGGCAAACAAAAAAACATCAAAGTTTAGTTTTTTCATGAATTTTTGAAATTTGATTTTTCCAGTACTTTTACTAAAGATCCCTGACTTTTCCCTGACTTCCCTAACTTCCTTGACCTGTGGCAACCCTGATCTAACCTTATGTCTGTTCTGAGGACTTCCAAAAGATTCTGATGATTTTTTTATAAAACTTGAACGCATTTGGTACCTTCTCAGGGGACGTCGATGATATTTTTAGGACATGTTTGGGACATTATCAGTTCGTTGTCAACGTTGACAACATTTTAGAACATTTTTCGCACATTCTGCGAACATGATTAGAACCATGTTTCAATACATTTTGGATTTCTTTTTTAAATTTTAGTTCATCATATTATATTTTAATTTTCCTTTAAATATTGCATGAATATTATATACAATACAATAATTGAGGAGTAAGTTTTCAAAACCTGATAAATCCAAATTTTGTCATTTCGAGTAATTTAAACAAATGACAATTCTCACATAACCATTAAAATTATCTTTAATGTAGAAAAAAATGTAATAAATTATTCATTTTTTAATATTTTTTCTATTTAAAATGCTATGTTTGTAATTAAATTCTATCGTAATTGGGAATTTAATGGTTTTAATAATTTTTTCTAATAAAAAGATAGAAATGAAAAATCATCAAGGTTAGGCCAAAATATTTTTTAAACTGAAAATTCTTTATTAATAAATTTTTTTTCTTAAATTGAACAGTGATAAATGGATTTCTAAAGATTTTAATATTTTAAATATGTGTTTATCTCAATTTTTTTCAAAAATGGATTTATCAACTTTTGAAAAATTGCTCCTCAATTCCAAACTTTGTATGCAAAATCGTCTCAAGTTAAATGTGAGAAGTTATTCTAAGTGAGACATTTACGTCATGTTATTCGATTGTTTAATTAATTGTAAGTAATGAACGGAATTATAAATCATTCTTGCAGATAATAAATACTCTACGAATTTTTCTAACGGTTTTGCTAACGGTTTAATAGTGTCAATGTCCTTACCTATACACTATATGCTATTAAAATGCTAGTGCAAATTTATAGAGTTTTTTCTACTTTATAGTTTTTACAATTAAAATAGTTTTTTTTAAATTTAAAATGCAAGTTAAAGAAGTTATCCAATTTTGTAGTTCTTTGTAAATAAAACAAAGCATTGGTTAAAAACAAAGTATTGGTTCAGAGCAAAAATGAACTTTGAAAGTGTAACAATATGATGATTTTACGTTAAATATTATTTATATTTTTTATTAAAACTATCTTATTACTATCTTAACTATCTTATTTTACAAATTTTTATTATTTTATTATTAACAATATTCACGTTCATTCTTCCTTACAAGTGATTTGCAAGCATTGAAAAATGTTTTTTTGTGTCCATTTGTAACATACAAACTATTTTAAATAATAATAATTTTTAATTATTCAATTTTGAAAATTGAATATCGACAAAGAAGATAGAATATGAGTGAAAGAAACTTCTGAAAAAATCACGTCTGCCAATGAATTCGTCTTGTATTTAATGGCAATGATACCAGAAAATTTGCGTATTTTGCAGTACGCTTAAATTCAGTCGTGCGTCAACCGTTCCCTGTTAAAGACATTCTAGCAAAAAGAATATTTAGTTTAAAAAAAACATGGCAAAACATGTTGTTTTCACATTTTTATTAATAGTCATAGTTGATTTAACATTTGCCTTAACAACAAATGGTGAGTTTTTGAGTTTAATATTTTTAAAAATAATTTGGTAAAAAATGTACCATACAGGGTTTAAAAGTAGTAGCTCTTAAAGATCTTGTATATTTTCTCCAATTACTATGTTAAATAAATATTTAATAATAAGCATTTTAATAAAAAATAATATTTAAATCTTGAAAGTTTTAATATTTATATGATTAATTATCAACAAAAAAAAACTTTGTGCCACTCATTTGCAAAAAAAGCCCCTAAAAACAGTATTTTAAATTTTCCATACATTAAAATATTACTTTCTGTTTTAGACATGGCAAAAATTAATAAAATATTCAAGAATCCAGAAACGGGGAAATTTATTACCGGAAAGTTGGAAAAATTGGAAAAATCTGTAAATTCAACTTCTTCATATTTGCAGCAATATTCATTCCAGGGTGCAACGTGCAATTGTACAGATTTAGTTTGCAGCTGCTGCATTAATTTAAATCTTGGTTTACTTCTGAAGGATAGTAATATGTGCACTAACATTACTTTATTACCAAGTGAATTTTCCGTTCGAATAGGAGTTTCATTTAATGGAAAATCATTCGTTACAACAATTCCCGGTAAGTAATGAATATTATTTTCTCCCTGTAGGAAAATATTTTGTCAATGCTGCAGCGTATTCCTTTAGGACAAACTTAACACAACACCAGAAAAAATCTTTTTTTATTTCATTCTTTTTGTACATGCTTGATATGTACTATCCGACAAACATTAAAAACCAAAGGTCAAGATGTTGTCTCGTTAAATACATTTTAATTTAGACATTCAGTTTACTAAAAAATTAAAAATGTTTCTATGATAGGTTCTGTTTTTACATCATTTTGAATTATTAAGATTTTTACAATCTAGATGAAACATAAAAATGTAATTATTACTTTACCATTTTAGCCAACAATCCTCCGTCAGCATGCATACCAGTTCCAGCCATACCAATTCTAAATGTTTGTCTTCGTGTCAAAGATCTTCAGTTTCAAAATTCAACGTTCTATGGATGCCTTGACTTGGAAGCAAAGTTGTCTCAACTTTCATTACTAGTTTTACATTTCGATTGTGTTCATATAAATGCTAATGGAATAGAAACATCAAAGCCGAAAGCCAATAACACAGAAACGAATCAATTATTGCCACGAGTGGAACTTGATGTGCCTTCAAATTTTTCTCTTAAATTGCAATCATGATTGTAATTTTTCAGAAAAAAATAAAGCATTAAATCAAGAATGCAAATCAACAACTTTCAGCGAAACTTTAAGCATATTAAGCGAAACAAATAATGCTTAAAATGAAGTAGACATGAAATTATATCAACTGCAAGAGCACTTAAATATTTGACACAAAAAATTATTGGTAAAGAAAATTAAAAAAAATTTGTATAAAACATGAATTTCAATGTTTTATTTTCATCTGTAAAAGACTTTTCATTATTCAAAATAATAATTTATTAATTTATTAATAATAATAAATAATAATTTATTTTGAACATATTTATGTTTTTTGAAAGAATCATTGTTAGACTGACTTCTTCTAAGTAAGGTTTAAATATACGATTTGAGAAACACAATAAGAAAAATTAAGCGTTTGTCAGAATGGGGTAGCAGAAGACGATCGAAGTTAAAAAATTAACAAAGTGCAACTGCATCAACAAAAACCATAAATTAATTTTTTTACCTAAATTTTTGTTTGAGGTATTTTACAAACTTACAAACTTTCGTTCATTAAAAACAGACAATTTTGAAAATTTAATTTAGTCTTTAATTCTTAGAAAAGAACATATATTACAGAATGTAAATAAATAAATAAATAAATAAATAAAAGATAAAATATACAAGAGTTTGAAACTTTCAATGGAATATAAACATAAAGAATTCTTGACATTTCAGTGCAACCAGTAATAATTAGAAATTAAAATAAATCATCTTCATCTTCATCATCATCGTCATCGTCATCATCATCATCATCATCGCCATCATCGTCGTCGTCATAATCTTCGTCACTATAGTCGTCTCCTCCACCAATTCCTTCGGGTAGAAGAACAACTTGACCCAGTCCACCACCATCTTCTGGTTTTACGAAAGCTAGACCTTTTGTGCCGAATCTCATGCAATCTAATTCCACCTATAAAGAAAAATAATAACAAATTCTTTAAATAAAATTTTTAAAGTATAATCACTAATTTTAAAAAGCAGTAAATTTACCAATGAGTAAAAAAAGTAAGCGCGGCACTGTCAGTTTGTAAGGTATCAAGAAGCAAAGTCTTAGTTTACGTCTTAGTCAAAGTCTGAATCGAAGTCTTAAATTAAGTCTGAATTAAGTCTGAAGTTTTAGTCTAAATCTCAGTCAAAGTCCAAGTCTTAGTCAAAGTCTGAATCAAAGTCTTAGACTTATCTCAGTCAAAGTCCAAGTCTGAGTCAAAGTCTTAATATAACTAATCGATTCGACTTGAACTATTTGTAGTATAGTATCTATTTATAGTAACCTAATTTTGAAAAAAAGAATCTTAACAAGGACGGCAAACTTTAAACGACGAAATGTTCAATTGTAATGAAAAACTCTTGAAAAAATATAATTTTCATTTTACCTTAAATAGCGTTGTGTCACGAAATTTGCCCTCCATGTTCATACAAGCATGAACATTTCTTCCTTGAAAATAAATATTGTAAAATCGTAGGCATGCCCTCACTGTTGGAAATCTAGGAACAGGAACACAAACTGGTCTTGGATTTTTTCCTGGAAGCATAAAAATTTTCCTTCATTTCAAATTGCAGGTATTTTAAAAGAATGCAAAAAGATTTAAATTATTATCAAATATAAGTTGTACACTCTATTATATTAATTTTTTGTTACTTATTACCCGCTGGAGATTTAATAATCATGATTTAAAAATTTAAACCTTTCACTGCATTTCTTATTTTTTCTCTTACATTGTTTAAAACTTTCCGAAAATTTATGATATTTCTAAATAATATTGTTTTGTCAAGATTTTCCACCTGAAGGCATAATCAAACGCAAAGAAAAATAATTTGAAACACTTATCTTCAATTTTTTTAATCTGGAGACAGAAAAAACGGAAATTAATCATTTATTTTAGAGAAACGCTAAAGAGAAGGATGTTTTAGAAAACAAGGAAAACCCTAAAAACCTCAGAATCACAAATTATATAAAAGTTACATTAATTTTACACAAATCGTTTATCATATTCAGGGCTCGAACCAGTGAAAGTATTTAAAAATACGGACTTTACGGACCAAAAATGAAAAATTACGGACCATTTACGGACCAACTGACAAAAATATATAAGAGAACATTTTACTTAAAACTATAAATTAGATTTTTTCATAACTAAAAAAACATGAAGATATCGATAACTCCGAGTCTTCATGTTTTATAATAATTAAAGATGGAGTGATAAAATCATTATCAATTCAATTATTATTTTCAAGAATTTTTAACTAAAATTCTTTTTAAAATCGATTATTTTTAATAATTTTCGAAAAAGTTCTTTGACAATTTTCAAATCTATTTCTTTACAATATTCGATTTTTAAATGATTTGTAAATTCTTCAATTAAATATGTATTAGAAAATAAAAACTTCAAATAATATAAAAAAAATTCCCAATTAAAATTTCTCAAAAAAATTAATTCCACAGAATTGTTACTTAGTTAAAAATATGAAAAATTCAAATTTTCAAAGATTTGAATCTGAAACCTTTTCAAAATTTAATTATTTCTAAAATTTTACGCTCTAATACTTTTAATATTCAATTATAATCTAAAATTTTAACTCAAATCCATTTTTAAATCAATTTTTATGAGAAAATTCTACGAGAATTTCATTATTTAAATACAAAAAAAAAACAATTTTTTGAATAATTACATATATTTCTTAAAATTGAATTCTTTTAAAGAATTGTATCAACCAATTTTCAAATAATTTGAATTCTTTTGCAAAATTTTATTAAAATAGATATTAAAAATAATTAAATTAGGGAAAATTTTTGAAAATAATTGAAATTTTGCCAAGAAATTTATTAAACTTTTTTAAAATAATTCAATTTTAGAGAAGAATTTTATAATTTATAAAGATAATTGATAATTTACGCAAAGAATTGCATTAAAAATTTTGAATGCAATAAATTTATTCTTTAAAGAAATTTAATCAAAAATTTATTAAAAATAATATTTAAATTCTAATAAATAAATTGTAGCAAAGGTTATTAAAATAATTAAATTTCTTTGATAAATTTTAATAAAATTTTTTAAGAATAATTACATTTTTCGAGGAATTCGATTAAAATTGTAATTAAAATAATTGAAATTCTGCAATTAGCTTTATTATTCATCAAAATAATTAAATTCCTAATAAGAATTTTATTATTTGCCAAAAAAATTAAATACCTGTAAAAATTTTATTATTTATGAAAATAATTGAATATTGCGAAGAAATTTATAAAAAAGATTTGTGAATAATTGAATTCTTTTGGAAAATTTTATTAGAATAATATATAGAAACCTATTAAAAATCATTGAATTGAGGAAAAATTTTGAAAATAATTGGAATTTTTCCAAGTATTTTATTAAAATTTTTGAAAATAATTGATATTTCGAAGAAGAATTTAATTATTTCTAAAGATACTTGAAATTTTGACGAGAATTTTCAAAAAATTTTGAACATAATTGAATTTTTGCGAAGAATTTTATTACTTTTGAAAATAATTGAATTCCTTCAATCATTTGTGATTTCTCTAAAATTATCTAAATTATATCGTATAATTTACGTACTTTACGGATCTTTTTCAACCGAATTACGGACTTTACGGACCTTTAAAAAAAAACGGACTTTTACGGACTTCAAGCAAAGTTACGGACTTTTACGGGATTTACGGACCTAGTTCGAGCCCTGCATATTAGATCTGTTATTTTGATTTTTTTAAATCTGACTTCTGGTTTGTTATTACCGAACAAAAATATCCGAAGTAACAAATTTCACAAAAATTGCATATTCATTTTATTAAACATATCGTCCAATGTATTCGCGACATAGAAATAAATTTTTATTAATTATATATTCTTCATTAATATTAAAATGTGATTTTGGAAATTTGCAACAAAAATTTTAATCTTTTGTTATGAATCAGAAACATTAATTTACTTAATAAACATTAATTTGGTAGAAATTTCCAATACCGTCAACCGGGGCTATTTTGTGCACCAAATAGCATTTTTTTGATTAAATGATTTATTAAAATTCAGAATTAAAAGAAAAAAGAAAACCAATTTTTGGTGTGTGTTGTGGGCATCCTTCTGAAGATTTCCTATGAGTTGAGCAATGAAAAAAATTTTTTTTTGACTGTGTTATAGTCATTGAAAGTCGTGCACAGAATAGCCTCCTGGATGGGGCTATTTTGTGCATCAAACTTTGTCTTTGTATAATGTTGCCTAAACATTTTTTTTATCGTTTCTGCTTCATTACATCTTTTTGTCTAGATACTTCAGAGTAAATTAAAAAAAGAATGAGTTAGAAAACACTTTTTTTGAAGATATTATACATCAAAATGTCAAATAAAACACTACGATTTTCCGAAAATCTAGATTTACTAAAAGTTAACAATCTTTATTTGAATTATTTATTACTCTGGCATTAAATAACATTTTTTTCTTTTTTAGTATATATTTTATAATAATATATTACAATAATTATAAAATTATAATTTAAACACTTGTAAATAACTTGAAAATATCATTTCAGTAGGAGCTTTTTTAAACATTTTTAATGAAATTTTTCAAAAACTTGAAATTAATTTTTTTAATGTTAAATAAATAACAATTTAATATCTAATTTACTTTTCAAGTTATTTTACGAGAAATGAGAGAAATAGTTTTCAAACTAATTTTAAAAACTTATAAATATTAATAAAAGTTATTCTCTTGAGGTGGTGTTGAGCACCGGTTCAAGTTTTAAGCATTTTAATGATTTTAGTTAAAATTATTTATGGTTTTTTGACAAAAAAGTAAGACAGAAATGTATAAAAATGATGAACAGAACCTTCTTTACTTACTAAATAAGAAATTTTTGAAAAATATTTGATTTTTTGAAGTGCACAAAATAGCCCCATAGAATCCTGGTTTTTCAGTCTTTTCCACTTTTTTCTTAAAATAATCAATAAAAAGTTAGCGCATTACGTATTTATCATCACAACACAATGGACAATAAATATCTAGCACAGTTTATGAGCCACATTAAAACTCTAGAAGATCTGGTATAATTTTTCAGAACTTTCAAAATTTTTCACACAAATTTTCCGTTTTTAGGAATTTTTTTCTGTTAATTGACAACGAATTAAATAATAAAATTTATTGCCCTCTATTCTCATGAAATCAAACTTTCATTTCTTAAAATAGCAGATTAAAATAATGCATTTTAATAATTTTATTCATTAAAAATCTCGCGTGCACAAAATAGCCCCCGGGTGCACAAAATAGCCCCGGTTGACGGTAATTGAAAAAAAATTAAGAATGAAACTTGTAGTGTCGAAACTATTATTAAAAAAATATGAAATAATTCAGAGTAGGCATCTATGTGACATTTGGAAAAAATATTAATCATTTAAAAAAATATTCTCTAAAAATAATTACCAGATACGGTCCTCGTGTATAAAAGTATGTCATTCATCAACACTTTCGCTGTGAAACTAAACTCATCAGGATCGTAACTAACTCTAACGCAGGCCGTTTGTTTCCATACATTGAACAAGAGTCGGGAACAACATCCACATACACCGCCACCACAACTGCAAGGTCCTTGCTTAGTTGCTGATATTTGACTTGTAGATACAATCGAGGAATTCGATACTACCGGCTTATTTGCATTAATTTGTTTGATGTAATCTTTCTTCTTAATAACTTTAGCATAGTGACAACTGCTTAACTTTGTTTTTCGACTATGCTTCTTAAGTTTTCCATAAGTATATTGTTCACTGAAACAAACAATTACTATGAAAATAATAATGAAAATTTGTCTCATAGCTATAACTCTGATTGAAATTTTGTCACACAGCTTATATCCAATGGCACATGTTCTCAACTGATGATGATACACGTACTAACGAACGATTGACATTCATCTGTCCAGTTAACGGATTCCTTATGTGTGACCTATTTTCACGGTGAAATGTATACCTTTGGTTTACTTTTTTTTATGTATATAATTAATCATGAAATGTGTTGTGTACTAATGACTTAGACTAATGCTAGAACAGTTTGCTACATGTTTTGAATTTGTTATGAGAATAATGAATTATTTCATGAATGAAATTATAACTAGATTGTTGTATTAATTTTAAAACTTATTGTCACATTGATAAACACATCTGTGAAAAAATGAGAATTTTTCCTGTTTCAAGAACTGGCTCTGGTTTAATGAATTCCAGTCATCGACCACTTCAGATGCACAGAAAAAAACGGAGTCTGAAACCGTTTACATCTTACAGACAAAATGATTGAAAAATGGCCTCTTTTTAGGCTGAAAACGATTTTGGATTTTAAAAAACATTCTCAAGGTTAAGATTTAGTTTAAAATGTTCCTAATTAAAGCGGTTTTAGCAAAAACGAAATTGAAAGTAAAATTTTTTTACATTGTGAAATTGATTCAAACAAAATAATATAAAAAAAATTTAATTCGAACCCCTTTGCGATCATAGGAGTTTTAAAGGATCCTGATTCTTATTTCATCTGAATTTTTCGTCTATGTTTGAAAATTTTAAATCGAAAATCAAATACAGAGATAACAAATTTTTTAAAGCATAATTAAGAAATGCTGGGTATTTTTTACAACTTTAAGTCGTTACGAATTTTGTTCCATTTTTACGAAAAACTCCATCCAATATCTTGAGGGCCAGTAGTCTCTATCAATTTTTTTAAACTAAAAGAAGGAAACTCACAAGGAATCCAACTATAAAGAATAAATGTAGTACAAAATAAATCAAAAAATTTAATATAATAATTTAAAAAAATAAGTACATGGTTGCCACGCTTTTACCTTTTTCAAATTCCCTGACTTTTCCAGGTTTTCCAGGTTAAAAATTGTAATTTTTCCAAGTTTTTAAAACCACGGTAAATCGTTAGGTATTAAAATAACACCAAAAAGGATTAAAATAATTCAATTTAGTGTTATTTTAATCCATTTTGGTGTTATTTTAATACCTAACGATTTACCGTGACAACATTTATTATTAATTAGAAAATTATTGGAAAACTCAAGAATTCAATTCTTTTCAAACGTAAGATAATTCTTCGCAAAAATCTAATTATGTTCAAAAATTACCACAAATTCCCGTCAAAATTTAAATAAACTTTATAAATAATAAAATTTTTCGCCGAAATTCAATTATTTTGAAAAATTTTAATAAAATTCTTATCAGAATTTCAATTGTTTTTCATATACAAAATTTTTATCAAATTTCTCGAAAAATGCAATTACATAGAAAAATTGTATTAAAATGTTTTAGAAGAATTCAATTCTTATTTAAAAATTTGTTGATTCTTCATTAAATTTCAATTTTAAAAAAAGTTTAATTATTTAATAAAATGTTTATTTTTAGACTCAAATGAATGAATTCTCGTAGAATTTTCAAATAAATAAATATTTTTGAATATGATATTCAATTACAATCGAAAATTTTTATTGAAATTTATTTTTAAATCAATATTTATTAGCAAATTCTACAAGAAATCAATTATTCAATTATAAAAATAAACAATATATTAAATAATTGAATGTTTCTTAAAATTAAATTTTCAGAAAGAATTCTATCAAAATTTAATTATATTACGTTTTTCATTATTTATTGTCAAGAGAGAAACTTAAAAAAAAATTTTAACAATAATTTCATTTTTCGAGAAACTCGATTAAAATTTTTTTATATTAAAATTAATTGAAATTCTGACAAGAATATTATTAAAATTTTTGAAAAAATTGAAGACAATTTAAATTTTGACAAGAATTTTTGTAATTTTTCAAATAGAATTGGATTTTTGAGGAAGAATTATTTTACGTTTGAAAATAATTGAATTCTTGAGACTAATTTTATTAAAATTTCGGTTTAAATAATTGAATTGTTTTCTAAAATTTTATATTAAATTAGCAAACATTGAAAATAATTTAATTTTGAAAAATTTTTGAAATCAATTAAATTTCTATGAAGATTTAAAAAAAATCAAAATTTTTAATTGTCTCCAATTTTTTCAAAAATTTTAATAATATTCTTGTCAGAATTTCAATTAATTTTAATATATAAAAAATTTTAATCGAGTTTCTCGAAAAATGAAATTATTGTTAACATTTTTTTTAAGTTTCTCTATTGACAATAAATAATAAAAAACGTAATATAATTAAATTTTGATAGAATTCTTTCTGGAAATTCAATTTTTAGAAACATTCAATTATTAAATAAATTGTTTACTTTTATAATTGAATAATTGATTTCTTGTAGAATTTTCTAATAAATATTGATTTAAAAATAAATTTCAGTAAAAATTTTCGATTGTAATTGAATATCATATTCAAAAATATTTATTTACTTGAAAATTCTACGAGAATTCATTCGTTTGAGTCTAAAAATAAACATTTTATTAAACAATTGAACTTGTTTTAAAACTGAATTTTCATGCGAAGAACTTTATTAAAATTTTTCAAAATAATTGAATTTCGGCGAAAAAATTTATTATTTATAAAGATTATTTCAATTTTGACAAAAATTTTTGTAATTTTTCAAATAGAATTGGATTTTTGCGAAGAATTATTTTACGTTTGAAAATAATTGAATTCTTGAGATTATTATTTTATTAAAATTTCGATTTAAATCATTGAATTGTTTTATAAAATTTTATATTAAATTAGCAAACATTGTAAATAATTTAATTTTGAAAAATTTTTTGAAATCTATTAAATTTCTATGAAGATTTTTATTAAAATTATTTTGAGAAAATTGAATTGTTACAAAAGAATTACATTAAAATTTTTGAAAATAGTTTAATTTTTTAAAGAATAAATAATAAAAGATAAAAAAAAAATAATTAAATTTCTCCAATTATATGTATTTGCTTCAAAATTCAATTTGTTTTAGTGTTTTTAACTAACATTCTTCTAGAAAACCGTGATTTTTAATAATCAGTTAAATATATATTGAAAAATTTTAATGATTATAGAAGAATTTTAGTTAAGGTTTTTTTAAATCTAGGTTTTTAAATTTTTGAATAAAATTCATTTAAAGTTGAAATTTTACAAAATTTTCAATAAAGATCTTTTGAAGTTCATTTAATTATGAAATTTGTAAATGCAACTCTTTTAAAATTGAATTAATTTTGAAATGTTTAAGTAGAATTAGATTTTAAGAATTTTCATTCAAAAATAACAAATTTCCAAGATTTCGATCAAAATTCCCTGACTTTCTCAGGTTTTTTTTTAATTTTTATAAAATTCCCTGACATTTCCAGATTTTTCAGGATTTCACGTTCGTGGCAACCCTGACGTAATGTAATAAATATAAATGAAATAAATATTATTAAATATAATATGAAATATATCAGAGAGAGAAATAAACAAAAAATTGAATTGCTAAAAAAGAATTCTATATACATATATGAAAATAAATTCTTTTCTATTAATTCTTTTTACATTTTGAAGAATTTATTTTTACCGAACAAATTTGTAACTTTTATTAAAATCCATATAAGTAATATTCCAAACAACTAAAATTTAATTTAATTTAAACATTAATTAAATTATCATTAAAATTCAAAATAACGTGTCTTTTGCAATTTAAAATTTTTGAAAATGTAATTTGGGGAAATATGTTTTGTTCTATAAATATAGAACTATAATTCTACGAAGTTTAACGAAAATCGGTCTATCCTTTGCAAATAGTGATATTTTTGAAGTAAAAAGACCCGAATAAAGTACAATTTTGAAATCCCGAGAAAATGTTATCTTAATTAAAGATTCTCGACAATTTCATGGAAAGTTTGTGAGAAACTTTTACGAATTTGAAAGTTTGAATTAAACTCTAGCAGGAGCGAATAAATTAACTGATTTTCTTGGAAACAAAATAATATTGTTGAAAATTTTGAACGCTGCGCTATATTTATTTTATTTTTACTTTAAGACCAAACTAAGTTTGTTTTAACAGTGTATAAACTAAACCTTTTTCTATTATTTTATAACTAATGGGTCAGTCATAGCTCAATATATTGAAATCAATAAAATGTTTTCTAAAATGTTAAAATTTATCTAAAACTTCACTGCAAAAATGAAACAAAAGAAACTTTCAACCGTTTTTTGAAATTTTAAATTTTTGTTAGTTTTTTTCATTAACAAAATATTACACTTTAAGAAAAAATTAATTGCTCCAAAGTCGCTTACAATAAATAAAACAATGAATTTTACACTTACACAAAGTTTTTTACTATTTTCAATGAAAATATAATTGCATGGATTATAAATTTAAAAGTTCCATTATTATAAGTAAGTTATTTTTAATAGTTATTTAATAGTTATTTTTAATAACATTTTCAAAAACAATTTGAATTAATTATGTGTTCTACCTCTTCAATTGCAATGGAACTCATACGAAATGTACTCGGTAGATTTTTCTTGAAGCCAAACAAATTTTTTTTTGTATTTTCAATTTGGAATGTACAAATCAATTTTTTTTTATTGTAACGCGAATCAACGGTCGCCAACAAAAATACGTATACGGTTTATAAAATTGTTATTAAAAATATGGAAGTTTTAAATTTTCCATAAATTCCATTTATTTTCATTGAAAAGAGTAGGAAAACTTTTGCGTGTATTCAGTGTGAATTTTATTGATTTATTGTAAACGTGTTTGGAGTTATTAATTTTTTCTTAAAATCTTGTAATATTTTGTCTAAGCAAAAAAATTAAAAAAAAATTTAACTAAAAAACATGTGAAATTTTAAAAAGCGGTTAAAAGTGTTTTTTTTGTTGTAAACTACAGATTTTCATAAAAGTTTTAATATTCTAGAAAAATAATAAAAAAATTTTGACACAGTTGAGCTGGAATGGCCCAATAAAAACAATTGCCTGGCTAAAAAATGGCACATTTGTAGTTTTTATTTATTTACATAATATTATATGTTTAAATCGTTTCAAAATATGTTATTATATATAACTAATATAGAGAATGAGAGGTTTGGATTTGAATTTTTACTCACACCTGATAAAATACAATTTTAGTTAATAATTTTAAAAAATT
Source organism: Leptopilina drosophilae (assembly GCA_032873175.1). Lineage (NCBI taxonomy): Eukaryota > Metazoa > Arthropoda > Insecta > Hymenoptera > Figitidae > Leptopilina > Leptopilina drosophilae. The sequence continues at coordinate 55,495,820 of CM065481.1, forward strand.
TTATTTAAATCAAAAATATACTTTAAAAAATAAAGATTCTAACCTTTAATTGAGGTCTTGAAATGTCTGCGGTATCATTGGCCCAGCAATGCGTTGTTTTGAATACCAGAAATGTAACTATTGACAATTCCCGGCAGAAATTACTGGATCAGTGATGTTTTTGCAGTATTGGCGACTGGCGTTTCGCACTTGGTTTATAGTATTTCAAAACGAACAGATATGTGAAAATTTCCAAGTTTAATATAAGCTGCGTTTTCGGCACTCAGTTCAGGTAAATGTTTTGAAAACATACCAACCATTTCGAGAAAAAAAGTTTTTTGCCTTTTTTCCAAGTTTGTCAACACTGCTGCTAGACATAAAATAAGGTTATGTATTTTTAAAAAACGCGATCTTAAATATACTCTTGTTCATCTTTTCAATGTATTAATTAAAAATTCCTAATAATTTAAATTAATTGCTTGTTAATCATTAGAAATTCTTTATAGTGCAACGCTTTTATAGATCTTCATCGAAATGGTATGTTTTATAACAAACTTTTGAAATGGTATGTTTTATAACAAACTTTTGAAATGGTATAGTTTATAACGAACTCTTGAAATGGTACAGTTTTCCACCAAGCCGACGATTTATGTTTTTCTTATTAGACCACGTGATTAAATAGTTAAAAAAATTATAATGTTTATAATTTACATTTAAAAAGTATTTTTAAAAAATTTATTTATAGTTAAAACCAAAAAGAGGTAAATTAATGTTAATAATTTCAATGAAATGAAATTTCTAATTAAAATATAGAACATAATTTCAGAGAAAAAACCGCACTAGTCTCAGTCTATCCCTTCCCTCCCATTTTGGTGTCAACTTTTTCCGCAATATGCGTTATAGGCGTTTCATCTCCTTAGTTTGTTTCGTTTGTTTACAAATACATAACCATAAAATATTGATAGTTTAAAAAGTGCGACATTCATGTCAACAAGTTCAGTTTAAAATTAGAAAATTGTTCGTTAATTTGGTTAAATTATTAAACAACTATTTTTTTTAACTAGATAATGTAAATTCTTTAATACTTAACCTTTTTGGTACAATTAGAAAAACAACATCGAATTTATTTTGGTGACACATTCAAGTAAACGTTTTACCTTTTTTAATATTGCTCTCGATAATTTTTACCCTTTACTCAAGTCATGTTTATCCATTTAAACTTTGTAATATTACCGCACCTTTTTTTCTGTTTATGAGGTAATACAAAAAAAATAAAAAAAAAATAAAATAAAAATATTAAAATAAGATTCGCAGGTAATATTAGAGGTGAAGTACTTTGCGATTTTTTCAATGGGTTTTTAATTCTATTTTCCTCTGTTAAATCTAAAAAATTTTTTCCGTTTCAGGAGAAATATTACATGTGACACTGCGTTAATATTCCGATTATCCAGTGTCAAGGTCGAGGTTGTTGCAGTTTTTCCATTTTGAAATTTCCTTGCTGACTTTCTCCGATTTTGCAGGTAAACATTTTTTCCAACTTCGTTAATTTAACTTACAGACGAAATATCGCATTTATATAGAAAATACATTTTTTAAGAATATGAAAAATTAAAATTAAAGAATTAAACATTAATTAATTAATTAAGAATTAAAATTTTTTCATGATTTTTACAACGTTGGTGAAGTTCACAATGTTTATAATCAACAATTTCTGAAGAAAAATATTTTTTTAAGCAAATTTTTATAATTTTTTGTACAGAAAATAGTACGTTTAATTTTTTGAAAGATGATTTACAAAACAAAATATTTGTGAACAAAAATTGTTATTCTTTTCGGTAGGATTTGTTTTTCGTAAAAACGGATCTGCACGACAGGTTGCCTACATAAAGGGATAAAGTAGGAAAGTAGTTGATTTTGTTATAAGAAGTAATAGAAAAATTTTTTTTGCCATATATTCTTATAATGAAAATATAAAAAAATTGTTAATAAAAAAGGTTTTATTTTATAAAAATGTTAGACAAATAAATAATAAACTAAATTAAATAAAGTATCTCGAAAAATATTTTACAGAAATTTTTTTGATTTTCATATTTTTTTCATTTAATTTTTTTAATACCCAATTCAAAAATGAATTCTACTAATTTACTAATTAGTAAATTTTTTGAAAATGCTTCTATTTTTTCGAATTCCGAATTTTTTAATTTTTTAATTTCAAAAATTACAGTTTTAAAAAATTTATTACTTTATTACTCTTAAAAATTTTGTTAATTACTAATTTAAAAAGAAGTTTGCATTTAAATTACCTTGTTTATTTCAAAATTCCAGAAATAAATTTTGCCAAACATTTTTCTAATTGTGAAGATAAAAGAAATATTGACAAACTATATAAGATATTGAATTATTTTGCACTTTTAAAAAATTTATTCTATAAAAATGACTATTTTTATTTTTTTCTTAAATTCTTAAATTAAATAAAATAATAATATTTTTCGAATCAGTAATTATATAATTATTCGAAATAATAATAATTAGCTTCAGATAAAACTGAATTTATTTGAAAATTAAAAAATTACAATTATTATTGTCCAAAAAAAGAACTAATTGATGATTTTTTATTTTCATGAAGAATTGTTTGAAAACATATTAGAAACTTTAAAAATTATCAACAAAATAAGTTTCAAGAAAATTGTTTGCAATTTGACAAACTTTCTTTCTTATGCATTTTTCAATAATAAATTTGTTTTTTATTTATGTTTTTTATTTATTATCTTTATAAAAATGTTGGAAAAGAATAATTTTTAAATTATTTTTCAAAATAATGTTATTCCCTACTTTATCATAGCGCTGTGCCTGCATATTTTTAAAAAATTTCAAATTAAAAAATATGTTTATTTATAATCCGATATAAAAATCTCTACGGAAGGAAATATTTTTGCTTTCTAATTTTTAATAAATTTTTGGTATTTGTATAAATTTAAAAAATATTTTCGAGCTAAAGTTATATTATTAGACAGGAAATTTTTTTTCTATGCTCGAGACAAAAGTATATAGCAAACAACAATTCGGGATTTCTGAAATCCATAATTCAAATTAGAATTGAAATTTGTAAAATTTAAATTAATTAAAATTTAATTTAAAAAAAAATTTAATTTAAAATTTAATTCGTTGATTGCAAAAAGGTATTTTCCTCCGGTAAATATTTAAACTACGTCCTTTAATTACCGACACATCATTCGGAAGACGTAGTTCAAATCTATACCACAGGATGGCTATACGATATTTATCACACGTAATCAATGCGAGGCAGAAGAAAAAAAATATAAAAAGTGCGAGTTTAGTTTACAACTCACAAAAAATTCGATTTCGAGCAACATGCACTGAGAAAACATTAATTAATATATAATTATTAATAACAATTATATATTTTCATTTTTTAGCAATCGCTTTATTTAATCCTTAATGATAGAACGTCCAAGCGCCCGTCCTGCCGGAAGGATGTTCCGAAAAAAAGGCTTTTAAAAAAAGAGAATTCAATTTTTCTTTTTCGAAACTTCTTGGGATTAAAGTAGATGAAAAGACGAAAAAAACCATATATTTGACTTTTTAAAATAATAATATTAAACCATTTTTCAAAGCCCTCAAACTTGCTGCTAATAAAAAGTAAAAAAAAAAACATTTTTTCGTAAATTTAATGTAAAACCCACAAAAATCAATATATTTTGGCCGGTCTAGTCTCTTTTTCTTCAGAAACGTTCAAAGAATGAAACCTATTTGTTTAATTTAAAAAAATTTCATTTTTAATGTTAATCAGCAAAATTGCGGCCAATTGAATAAAAACTCTCTTCAAATTTTCTTTATAAAATGAATATGGAAGCAGATAAATACAAAAACGAATATATCGTTGGAAAGGTAATGAAACAAGCTTTCCAATGATGTAAATATCAAATTTCTAAATTTATATGCCTAGGCTTGGTAGCCTTTTAAACAAAGCGAAAAGCATCCTGCCGGCAGGACCGGGTTCCATCATTTTGTGACTAAAAATTATATGAATTTTTGGAAAATTCAACTTCTTTAAGCTACCCTGCTCTTCGGTTTGAACTTACAAGCTCGACATTTACATGCGCTGAAAGCTTGTTTCATCACCTTTCCAACGATATATTTTACTTTTTGTTTATGTCAATCCATCTTAGTTTTATTCAGCGATTTCGGACGGACTCACCTGAGTCTTTTTGGTCCTGCCGGAAGGACGTTGGACGTTCTATCATTAAAGTACAGACTTTAAGCTTTAATTTTAAAAAAATTCACTTAATTATCTTTATTTGTTTCAAAGTAATAATAAAATAAAAATAAAATGACCCAAAATTGCAACACCTGATTACTTCAAAAATAAATTTTTTTTTGAAAAATATTTTAGGGGGAAAAAGTGTATTTATATATCTACCAAAAATCATAGATATAACTTGAGAATTGGAGACAAACATTTTTCAAGTGGCCGATTTCACTTATTTTGACCCTTGAAAATGTAATTGGTGCAACAAAATTTTGTAGTTATTTTTAAAAATAACCTTTCTTAGTTGCCTCCATTCTAAATTTTTAATATAAGAAGTAGTAAAATTTATATTACTATATATATACTATTATTAGATTAACTAAAAAAGTAATTAATTTTACTTCTTTTCACTCTATAGTATAGTTGAATTTTACCCACAAATTTGTTTCAGTGTATTGATAGAAGCCCCACAGCACCGAAACTGTCCTAAAAATTTATTAAATATTCACTTGCAATATTCGGAATATTTAATTGCAATATGTTTTTTGAAAGTTATGTACAGATTTAAATGGCCCGATTAAATAAAATATGTTTAGCGCAAAGCTTTCCTGAACATGAAATTAAATCTTCGCATATAATTATAATTATAATTATAATTATGCAATTTTCACTAAACTTTTCAGTTATAAAAATGCCGAATATTGATAGTAAATATTTAATAAATTTTTAGGAATGTTTCGGTACTGTGGGGGAAATATTTAAGTAAAAATTTATTATAATTTGTAATTATAATTATAGTGTTCATTTCACGTTTCTTCCTTGACGAATGACAGGTTAAAGATTTCCATGTCATTTTAATTAGGAACTGAATTAATTACTTTCAATTCAGTAATGCCTATTATCACAATAGACCATTATTATAGGATTCATCTCGAAGTCCTCATTAAAAGCCGCTTAACTCTTATTGGCCACTTGGCAAAAAGCTGACGGTCTTGAGTTTCTCGGAGACAGGTTCAAGTACATATTTCCTCTTTAACGTGAAAAGTTGCCCTTCTTCAAACATAATTATTGACTTTCCCGGTTCGAGTGTAACTTTAAAAAAGTACTATTAAGACTATTACTATTGTACTATTAAAAAAATACTATTAAATACTCATCGTATTGTCGAATCTTAACGTCAGATTACTATTACTATTTCTGAAAGTGACACTTTTAAATTTCAGTTTTTCAATTAATTTTTTTCTTCAATTACATGGTTTTTTTCTATTAAAACTACTTAATTTCATACTCAAGAGTAAGATTTTTAGGTTGCGCAAAATTAATTCTTAAAAATATTAAAGTTTTTTTCATTTGAAAAATACTATTGTTGCTCCATTAAATTAATTTTATTTAATTGGCGAGCTTTTCTATTAAAAATTCACGCCAATATCGCGTTCACGAAATCGAAAATAAAATTACACTGCTTAAAAATTAATAATTTGTATATTTTAATACCAAATATATTCAATTGGATGAAAATATAAATGTATTTAAAGTATTTGATTTAATGGTAATTTGGGTTAATTTTTTCAAAGCAATGCAGGTAAATACTAAAAACAAAAGAAAAACTAGCATATTTCAAGGAAAAGGCTTCGGAGATGAAAAGCTTCGGAGATGAAAAATAAATTTTCTTTCATATTTGTATACATTAGGGCGCAATTAAAATATGTTTTTTAGTAAAACATACAAATCTCACACCCTCATTTTATATTACCATCGAAATATTCCGTTAAATTTACTTCTACATTCAGTTATTTATCAAAAAGGAAGGCTTCGGAGATGAAATTAATTTTTACTCGGAGAAAAATGTAAATTTCGATTATTTATAACAGCAATAATTTTTCTCCTTTTCGTAGATAAAATATAGGAAAATTTAACGTCAGATTCTCAGCTTTATTTTAATGTGCATTAAAATTTTGTTTAAGATATTTTTAAAGTATAAAATGTCAGTAATCATTGTAAAGTAATTTTAACCTAAAACTGAAGACAAAGTTTAAACATTTTTATCAAAAATAAAAGTGAGGTCTACAAATTTTTAAAATGCACATAATGATAGAAAAAACATTGTACTTTCTGACACTATTTTAAAAAAAATTCTGAGAATTTAAAAAAAAACATGAAAATTTAATTTCATTGTAGAAGTCCTATTGGAGACATGTTGAAAAGGCTTCGGAGATGAAAGTAATTTAGTTATTACGTAAATTAAGTTG